>JBBBVU010000021.1:9601608-9621448 GCA_037177055.1 Atherinosoma microstoma | reverse complement strand
CACCCGCGACCCTGCATGGATTAAGCGGTACAGAAAATGGATGGATATATATATATATATATATATATATATATATGTATGTATAATTCAGAGCAAGCTGTGTTTAAGATAAACCTTCAAATATATTTCCTGTTCTGTTGTCTTTTCCTTTGTTTATTGTAAATGAAAATGATGACAAAACAACACTATTCCTTTGAATATATGAATGAAAAAGAAACATAATGCAATGAAGGGAAGGACAGGGGTGTATTTAATGTTTTAAAGTGCAGGTTGGGTCCAGATTTCTCCGGGAGACATCCACAGTGAACGGGTTTGGTTTGGGTTTGGTTTGGTAATCATCCAAACGAGTTTGAGAGAAACACTGCAGACAAACTTGGCTGCAGTAGCCTGTACCTCTGTAAGTAACAGCCACTGCTGCACAAAAGGCCATTTTTAACATTTGTGCTCTCCTTTTTCTCAATCTCAGTCTTTCATTCATAATTTGGACATCATTAAGTCAGTTCCAACTGTGCAAGTACTTCCAAATTGATAAATACACATTTGAAGCGTCCATATTTACATCCGTAAACACTACGCAGTGCGTGACGTAGTGTTATCCTCTGAGCCTGCGTATCACTTCAGGGGCACATACCGTTCACATTTCAGCATGATGAAGGTCACATTAAAATGATAATATGAACGACCATGCAAAAAAAAATCAGATTTCAACAAAAAAATAAAGAAAACGTTAAAAAAAATCCTGATTTGAGCATTGAGACAGGGTGAACGTAGCCATTGAAAACCAAATTTTCAACAACATAGAGGCTAACTACAAATTGAAATAATTAAAAACAAATATATATTTCTTAAATTGCATTTTACTTGTATCTTTAAATAAATGAGTAAAATTTATACAGACATTTTCATTTTCTCATCAAAAGTTATGTATGAAAAATATAGTTGGAGTTGAGAGCTGGTTAGCTTAAAAAATTTAAAATGGTAAGTTTTGTTCTGTTTAAATGACTATGTTAATTGCACAAAGCAGACTAATGTTGGGTAAACAAATGTGTAACTCCTTCAAATGAAAAAAAGCTCTGAGAAAAATACAAGCTAATTAAGGAGCTTTAGAGTGTTTTTGCAAAGAGATCTGGCTGTTTCCCCTGTTTATTTTGTCTTCGTTAAGCTAAGCTAACCAGCTGCTGACATAACTAAGTACAAAGCAAAGTAGCTTTATTTCATCTCAGCTAGTGCGAAGAAATTAATAAGAATATTTCCCAAAATGCTAAAATTTCCTTTAAAGGTGCAGTGTGTAAAATAGCCATAAGGAAAATTGCAAAAACCAGGAAAATTGTTAAAACTGTGAAATGCTCCCCCCTAAATAATGTTTTTTTTGTCTGTTTGGGAAACCTTTGGATAGAAAATTGCTTGTAATAAAACCACAAAAAGTGCCCCACAAAGACATTTAAAGGTCTCACTGCCACAGCAGAGCCTACAACTTAATTGAGGTCAGCTTCCACCGATACCTGTTGGTACTACTAACATCTGTAAGACCCTACAGAGCTCTGAAGACTCCCACCCCCCTGTCACCTAAAAACACCTAAATGCAACAACACTTACAATGTCATTTTTAATCTGTTCTACATATTTACTTCTGTTTACATTGTTCATATATCTTTTATACATAGATTATCTACTGTTTTTGCGTGTGTACGTGAACATGCATAGTTCTCATTTAATGAGAGACATTTGTTGTTTGTCACATACAGTGACAATAAAGGCATTTTACTCTGTTGTACTCTAACCAAGCCAACAACAACTGTAAACAGAAGTTAGAAAAGCCCCACAAGCACAGCTTGAGGAGGAACAATAGTTCTACATAGAACAAACAACATCCTACTTCCAAATACTAACTGGCTTTTTTGAAGCTAACCTAAACAAAGAGATTTGTGTTTACCATGACGACGCTTCTGACTGACATTCTATTGGTCTACTTCCATAGTCCTTGCAGGTTATTTCAATACAATGAGCCACCACCTTTTAATACAGTTAGCTAAGCTAATCGGCTTAATATTTATTATTCAGATATATGAGAATACGTAATCAGCTGAAAAGTGTATTAAAAAAAACTCAAAACAAAACAAAGAACCCTATTCAATCCACCTCTAATAATTGATTACTCCATTACTGTTGATCAAAATGACAGAAGGTTTATGTCATGTTCTAAAATGACTTAAATGTGATGCTAAATGTGTGTTAATTCACTCAATCTGCAGCTGGCAGCACTTTAACTTTCAATTTGGGGAAGTCTTTAAGTTCTTTTTTTGTTTTTTTTCCAGTCAGTAAAACTAATACTAACTTGAGGAGTCTGGGTTTTTATCACTTACAGGTGCTTTATAGTTTTTGGGTTCCCGTGCATACGACAGCTCATAAATCTCATCCTCTGAGTAGTAAAGATCCAAAGACAGCTGTAAAAGAGAATAACATGAGCACATGAGAGGTTAAAAAAAGAGCTATCTGAGACCTAAGATATTGCTTTGAAAAGTATTTTGATGAGGGCAATTTCACGTTGCAGTACAACTATTATCTCTCATGGGCATTTGGTCATTCAAGTACAATTATAACACTGCAGACAGATAACACTATAATACATCAATCTGAACTCAGTCTCATTAACATTCAGTTTGCCACCCACACACTCATAGATCATAGACTCTCATTTCACCCACACAAGACAATCTGCATGCTGTAACATGCTCATTTGCATCTATGCATCTGTTCACAACTCAGGGAAAAAGGAATAAAGCTGCATAATAATAAAAAAACAATAAATATACAATGTTTCTCTGAAATATTACCGTCAACAGATGAACCAGGTCCTTGTTTGCATCCATCTTAGGTGGGATCTGTTGAAGCTGGATCAGTTCGTTAATATGACTGTAGAGTGCCTGGAGCTTCTGGACATTCACCTTGTTGTCTTCCACATAGTCTGACATGGCCTCATTGACAGAAATCAGGTCTTTGAGATGGACACCAAGGATGGGGATTTTAGGATCTGTACACCTGTTGTAAGCTTGTCTGTAGTTGTCAAAGTTTCGGCAGGAGGACAGCAGGTCTGTCATCTCGTTCAGCATCTGGGAACAAATGACATTCTTTGATGAGAATGTTTTAATCCCAGACTCTTGAATCAATTGCTTATTTCACTGTTTAAGGGTCCTCATATCCTCATTCACAAGATAATAATTAACATTTGAGAGACTATTATAATAGGTTTACAAGCTATCACGTTGAAAACAGTATTTATTTTCTCATGTTGTCCATGTCCATCTCCTCTCAACTTCTGTCAAAAAGGCTTTGCTTTAGCTCTTTAGGTCCTCCTCCCAGGGGCCAAGTCTGTTCCGATGAGTTAAATATGGTGATGTACAAATTAGCAGCTCATTGTTTGGATGTAATCAAATAGGCTTTAATGTTTAAGATAGTTGATAACTTGAAATGGAAGTGTCTAAGTCTCCACCCAGATAAATGTTGGTTAAGTTTAGCCACAGGAAGTTGTTTTAATCCATCCCTTCTTATCTCCTTTAGCAGAGAATACATTGTCATATCCTTTATGAAAGGACAAAAATGAAAGCCATGCTTCCTTGTAACAGCAGCATTCAAGGCAATCCCCACTTATTTTTATGTATTAACCTAATCAAAATGGCAGACAGGATGGCAAGTTCAATTCAGTTATCAAGCTTGGTAACTGAGTAAGAAATTTCCTCTGTTATTCTGTGGTTATATAACTTGCATGAAACAACATAACAAAAATGAATGGGCCAAAGTATCTTATCCATTCGTTTGTAGTCTTGTGTAAGTGTAATTTGCTGAAATGTAATATCATTAGATTTGTAAGAGGACATTGTCTGACATAAACAAAGATAAACAAAATAGAATTAAATATATTTAACTTACAGACAACATTATAGATGCAGGTGTACTTCCACGTGGCAGTCATGTCAGCTTATGTAAATAAGAATAAAAACTTAAGCCTACAGCTATGTGCCTCACAGGGAAAAACAGAAAGCCATCCACTTCTATGCCACCCCAGTGGTAGTAACAACCTTTGCATGGACATCACTATAAACAATGGCTCTGCCGCTAACTATCCTTTATATATAACTAATAATGCTCAAGGAAATTAGGACAAAGAAATAGATGCAACAGGACTTGAGTGCTTTTTAAAAAAAACAACACTATTTTTCAGCCACACCCACTGTGTGCAGACTGTCAAACTAGTCACTGATGCATGCTTCTTTGTTAACATGGTGATGTAGATAACCACCTTTGACTACAAAATTAGGTGAGGCAGTTCAGGATCCTTTCCTGTAGTGTGGACTTTGGTCTTAGCAAGTTTGAGCAATTAAACTGTGTAAAACACCACAATAATGTCAATGAACCCAAAAGCATGATCATAAAGTCCATTTTAACTGTTACCTTGGTGACTTCACTGGGTACATGTGAGGTGGTGTCTTTCAGTCTGGAAATTGAACTGTGACACAGCCCTCCTACCACCGCCATTAGTGTGTTGTAGTTGTGCATATTGTGAAGACACTGGTGGACACACACAAAAAAACACAAAGGTCTGTTCAGGCACACACATAATTAAACTTGTACCAGGTAGCCCTGGTTATATAATTTGTAACACTGACGTTACATAAACCACTTATATTGTTGTCTTTTTCTTCCTGCACTCTGATATCTCACTCACTTTTGGAAGTGCTTTTCGCCCTCTTTTCAGTTCTCTAATTCGAGCTGTCACTGGAGCACTATGGTGTGAAATTCGTTTCCACACCCGTGGGTTTTGAGGTTGACAGCAGTGAGCAGCAGCAGTCTGCTACATTAATGTTAGAGTGTAAGAGGTCCTCCAGAGTACAAGCTTCCCTAACGGCTCCCTGAAGCCAGTGTGTCACTTCTCAGCAGGCTGCACTCACACACACACACACTGGAAGGGTTTTAACAGGCTAGGTCGGATCACTGACTCGATTCACAAGTCATTTCTCTTCTCCCCACGTCCAGAAACTCACAGCCTTCTTAACTGGTCCCACACGAGGACTCCATTAGCTTGCATCAGATTAATATTTTCCTGTTATTAAAATCTTTGGATATATTGAGCGCCTGCAGCAGAGATCTTGAAATATCATTACAAGCACTCTGTGAATAATCATTTAGCAAATCTCAAATATGCAGCATTTATAGTGTTTTTCAGTGGGACATTGATACACTGTCATTTGTTAAAATAAGTCATGTGAACAACTGCGTTTAGACACAAGAAAGAGGAAATGTGTCAGTTAAGTCTTTTTTCCCCCCACTGAGCCCAGAACAGAAACTGTAAGAGTAGTGGTGGGGGTTGAGTTAACCACTACCTGTGCAACGTGGATAAACTTTTTGAAAACCTCAGCTCTCAGCTGAGCAGTAGGCCGGCTCAGCACCATCAGCTGAACCCACTGGGAGATCCCATTACATAGGGCGATGGAACGCTCCAGCACGGGGATGTCCTTCATGCAGCAGCTTCGAATGTAATTCTGATAATCTACAAACTGACACAAAGCAGACAGAGAAGCATAAACCGCTGCACAGAAACTGCAAGGCATTTCCTGTAGTGAGGAAATACTCAGTGGCTTTTAGATCGTGAGCTATTATATCAAATTAACAAACCAAAGTACCAACAATAACCTATACTCACAGATATTCTGCAAAAGGATTTAAACTCCAGGTAGGTGAGATGCTCAGCCAACTCAATGGGCTCCAGGTGATCGAAAAGAAGAGAAACCTTCCTCTTTTTACTGTAGTTAGCTTTGATCTTCTGGCTAGCCTTCCACGACCTGTCACGTTCATTTCTGGACCACCCCATGAAAAAGGACATGGCCACATCAGGAAGAGTTAAGTGATGTCAATTTCAACCACTGCAAAAACTTGAGTCCTATCTTATTTTAATGTAGCCAGCCATTGCTGAAAGCCACAATGTATCATTTTAATCCACAGATCATTCAGAAATGCATGCATACGTTTTGCATTGAATAAGGCAGAAAACATATCAACATTTCTAGATAACAGAATGACGCAGCTATGATTTGTAAAGTCTGAATTTAAGTAAGGTTAAAACATTATTCAAACAGGGCACAAAAAGTTTTAAGTTTTTTAGCTTTTTCTGTCAAATAGTTCCTCAATTAAAGGTCATGTCTACAACTAAAATGTTACTGTGCAGTCTCAATCGGAATTATTCTTTTCTAATAAGCAACTAGCAAATAAAACTGTTCGCAGGCCTGAGTCTTTATTCTTGATCGTGACTGATTTCAATACTTTTCATGAGAAACGGAGAGTCATGTAAGCCTCGTTTCTCAGTGTGCCAGCTGGTCATAAATTAACACTTACATCCATTTTGTCTCTAGGAGAGAGCAAAGATGCTCCTGCCCATGCTCTCTGATCAGATCCTGGAACTCATCCAGGCTGTCAGACAAGCTGTTCTGCAACCGGAACGTCGTCCAGAATTCTTGAATCCAATGCCTGGAGGTCAGAAACAATACCAACACGACTGATACACAAAGCACAAATTAAATCTGACTCTAAAAATATGTTAAACATATAACACTGACCTTATGAGGTAGCATATCCTCTTGCACTCTGTTGGCTCATCATTGTCCAATGCTGATTTAAATGTATGAACTAGTTAAGGAGCAAGCTAATAGTGAATATAAGCCAAATTTAAATTTAGTTTTCCTGTCTGAAAAATAAACACAAGATTTACATCTTAAGTCAAAAAGTGTTTTGCCAGCAAACTTACTGGCCTTCAAATGTTCAAGACAGGTGTATTTTTAGTAAATAGCAAGCATATGGTCTATCTTAATGCAGCAGTTTTTCCTTAAGAAAAAAAAAATCTTTGGCAAAAACTACAGCAACTAAACCAAAAGTCAAACACAAGTGACATCTGGTCATGTGGGAGGAGGCGACTGCATGAAGCAAAACTCTGATGAGCATCACTAAATGAATCATTCTGATGTACAGAGGTTAGAGAATAACACAATGCACAAAGAAAACTCACAATCGCCAAATGTTTAAAAATACAAAAAAAAATTTGGATTTGCACAGCTTGGTGGCAGGACTTTAAATATGTTTTAATCAATGCCGTCTGCCCACAAGAATATCATTCATTTCTGTGGTCACGATGTCCTCCATCTTGCACAAGCTGCTCGCACAAACACTTCCCCTTGAATTCATATACAGTGTATATGAATTCAAGGGAAAGTGTATATTATACAGTAAAAACAAAGTCTTTCCGTATCACACAAAGGTGCCTTTATAAAATAGACTTACAGTTTGGCTCTCAACTGGCAGAATTCAGACTGAAATGATGTATAAAAAGGCTAATTGCATCATGTGAACAGAAGAAGAACCCACACAATCCCAAGGCTGGACTTAATGACTGTTAATGGCCCCCGTGTCCTAAAGCATAGACTCTATGCATCCATTTGGGTCTTTGGGCTCAAAACGAGTGGGTTAAAAATAGTAAAAGGTCCACTTTGTTATGCATTGCTGACGTGGGTTTGTGTTCGCAGGGGTCTATTTAAGCAAGAGGGTCTGTGTTTATATATAGCTGAAGAGGACTTCTATGAGAAAGAGACAGAGGTAATTAACACCTGGAACCCAAAGGCTGCTCAGTGGGCCAGTAGGTTCCTCTGAGGGGCTTTGTGACACCACTGCTGTTTGATGAATTGAAGCCTAGATTAGAGCCACTCCACTCTAATCACAAGAGACTACATAAAACATGCTTTCTTTAGGCATTAAATAGGAGCAATGAAAGGGACCAAATCAACTCTTTAAAAAGGGGCCATCAGAATGGTAATAGACTCCCTACTATTGAAAGGAAGCAGGAGAACATGGAAATGGGTTTAAAAAAGACTGCAGACACTGACAGTTGGAGTAAAGACAACAGTGACGTGCCTGTCATGTTCTAAACTGACAGCTTAAAGATGTACTCTGAGCCAAGTACAGACTTGAGTGTGCGTTGCTGTTGACAACCAAAGGAAAGCAGCACACAGCAGGATCAGTGATATGATTTTATATTCCATTTTTTCCTCCAAACCTGCTTTATCTGAATCATGGAGCTGCACTGAAAACAGTTCTAGCGTTCTGATGAACTGCTGAAGGATATAGACTGATGAGCTTATCCAGCAAATCTTCGGAGGACATGAGTACACGATGCATGGTCAGAGTGATGTTCAGCAGATGGTTCCCTTGTACATGACCACCTGCATCTGCAAAGCAAAATATGCACACTTGAATTCATTCTATTTGCTAGTTCATCCTACATGTCATCAGTGAATGAAATTTTTTGTGTTTTACCAAATTAGGACCAGCTAAGGATCTGTCACAACAATGATGTTATCACATTTTGGTAAGAGAACTTATCGTGGCATAACTGTTTATAAACTAAGTCATTATATGAAGAACAGTCATTGTAGCACATCAAGTCTGTATGATTTGTTTTTTCAGGCTGTCTTAATGTTTTTAATGATTCTAATTAAAGAAATATCAACTTAAATTAAGGAATACATTTTATAGATGATTTACTGGTTAAGAAATAAAAATATATTTTTTTTTAAATTCATATGCATTATAAATGTCACTAGACAAAGAAATGCTTATCTTAGTCTTAATAACAGATCTACAGGTGAATATTTCTATCGGTGGACAACAGCTGGTTAAATTAACTTCACACACCTTTGGTCATACCATCTGCAGACCCTGCTGCGGAAGATTTACCTTTTCCTCTGATTGTGTGAACCTCTGAGACTTGCTCGTCTCACTACCTTTTTTTCATTTCCTTTTTCCTTGCAAGTATGTAACTTCCTCTCTTTGTGACCAGACCACCTTTCCTTATCTAGATTGTCCTACTATGCTAGAAGTGACATCTTGAGATGTAGTCAGAGAAAACATTCCTTCTCAAGTAGTTAGCAAGATGAGACTGCATGTGTACAAAACATTGCATAACATCACAATGCCAGATATGACCATTTATTGTATTAATCGTATTTCACTGCCCACTAAAAGCAGCATACTGCTTCTGCAAAACCTCACATCACTGAAATAGGCCATGAATTAGTGGTTAATGCAAAGTGGAAGAACATTTAATCACATGTTATATATGTATATATATATATATATATATATATATATACACACACATAAACACATACATTAACAATGAATACAATGAATGAACTGACTGCACTGCGCTGAAAAAGTATAACAATACTGGGGAAAAAAAGCTTTGCCAGTATCTTGGTATCTCAACACCATCAAGGCCGTCAGGCATCTGAGGGCCCACTTTTAAACCAAATCACCTTGGAAATACCTCAGACACCATGGCAACGCACTTTCTTATCTTTGTTATCTGTAAGCAACTTGCCACTCCTGCTGCAGCTGACTAATCCAGCCTGTCATATTCTACATCGGGTGTGTTTTTGTTTGTAATGTGCAGCCACTTCCATGTAAACCCAGTGAATGCTGATGACTTCACCAGTTAAGTCATTGAGGGAGCAAAATAAAAACAGAATGAACAATTATTTGTTTTCAAAATGACGTGACGGGCAAAATGGAGCTATGGTGTCATTAAGACGTTTATCTACATTAGGTTCTCCTCTTGAATATAGGCACAAGTGTAAGTATAAGCTTGTTTTAAAACAATCATATTCATTCAGGACTTTTGGATCAGCCAAAGCCATACGGTTTAAAGCACAACAGGAAGTCATGACTCTCTATCAGGTAAACAATTGCTCCATCCTTCTTTTCACAACATTCCAACCACTAACACTCCCTGTGCAGGGTTAATTGCAGAAGGAAATCCCCTTTCGACTGAGTGTTAGTGACTGGAACATTAGAAGAGCTGCCGCCCAGCTCACTGGAACTGCATGATACTGAATGGTGATAAACACTGCACAGGGCAGGCTGTGTCTGGCCAATTTTTAAGGTTATCTCAAACATACATCAGCCTTTCCAAACCTGCGTGTCACTTTTCCTTGTTTTGAAAGAAGCTATCAGACTGGCTGATCCTTTTGTTTTGTTTTGGGCCAAGTGAAATCTGGGACGATAGATATCTCTTGGCAGTCAGAACAAAATCCACCATATTGAGCAGGGCTCGATACAGTTTTATGAACAGCAATGTGCTACAGTTCTACTTCTTATACCCCAACCAGGGATAAATACCTTACAGTTATGTACAAATAGCTTTAAAATAAGAGATAAACAATTAAAATAACAAATGTTTGAAACGATAACAGTTAATAGTCAATTGCATCAGTTACTATAAATGATGGCTAAATTGTTTATTTTTCTAAATAGTTAAAAAAATACAAGGTTGAAGGTTTTCTATCAGGCCAATACAACACTCTCCTCTTATAGTTCTTGTCTTTTTAATCTTTTTAAGTTCTCAAACAGTTTTTTTAGATCTTATCTACATGTTTTGTTCTAGGAACAACAAAGGTACTTCGTGAGCAGGCAGTATAGAGGTGCAATGTGGTCTGGAGAGAGTGGTGATGTCAGCTATTGATCCACAGCTCACAGTGCTACGCATTTCAAAGGTTAGCCAGCATCTGAGGGGTACTGCTCAGGGAGGTGACCTTTCAGCTTGGGCTAGCTTGAAGTTGCCATCAGGTCATCTTTCAAATAGCTCTTACGTGTGCTCTCATATTTGAAAAGGTAGCTGGACTTGTGGACCATAGGGGTTCACTTGTGATGTGAGCTGGGAGGAAAAGGACTGTTTTTATCATGAGAGGTCATTCAAGCAAAATCCCAGTTAAAAAAATGCACTAACAAGATAGCATCTTGTGCATGTGTGAACACATGTCATGCTTTTCATTCAGTCCTGACATTGAAAAATACTTCTGGGGTACTCATTTCTGGGGTTCTTTTACTCTTCCCCTTATTCATTTTATATCCTTCATGAATCTGATATGAGAGACAGGTTGCCATTAGAGCCTGCTTCTACCTCTCAACAGATAAATGTAGTTATGTCATTTTATGCACAAACCTTCTCCACTGCTTTTGCTGCATTTGCGTAACCAAGCAACGGCAGTATGAAAGCTGCCTCTTCAGAGACGTAATCACCATAACTCTGAGAGCACTCCAGACAACTTGATGGAGCCAATGATCTTTGTTTAATGGATCCAACTACAGTCTACACCATCACTGATGTGCTTTTGTCATTTAAATAAACCCTCAACATCTTATTTTCAGCCTGAAATATGAGCAATGCTAAAATCTGAAATCTTTCCCCTTTTTTTTCAATATTAACTTAAAGCAAAAACACAATTTTCTCATAAGAGATTTCGCAATTACAGAGGAATTTTTTCAACCAAGAAAAAACAAATGCAGCAGTAAAAACAGAAGTGCCTACATACATTGAGACGTGCCAAAACTTGTTTCAGATAAAAACGTGAAAAAATGGTGGGAACGCAGGCTGAGTCATCACCCTTGAACTGAGGCTCAACTTCTCCAAATCCAAAGAGTAGTAAATACATTTCCTTGTTTCACAGGCATGTAGGCTACCATAAACATCTCTGCACACATATAACTGTAAAACCCAACCCTATGAAGGTCAGCATGGGCTTACCGAAGGACTGCAGGCAGGCCTGGATGAGTTCATCCCAGCTTGCCCCCTTGGTGAGATGTCCCAGGGACATTATTGATTTCCCCGGGGTGGTCTGTGTTGGGCTGGGTTTGTGGAACCTCTGAGGCCGGCCAGGAGGAGAAACTCTAGACTTGCTAGAGGGGCATCCAGGAGTCACCCTCCTAAAGAACAACGAATACAAAAAGTGTGAGGGGGAGGGACGGGATTGCAGTAGTGAAAGTATGGTCCTTTCACTCTTTGCTATCAAGCTAGTCCATGTGTGACTGCACATGCATGACATTAAATCATATTTCTATACATATTTAATACCATTGTTATATGATAATTAGTCAAATAGTCATTAAATTAGGAATGATGGTTTCTACTTCATACACCCCCGTTTGTTCTAGTTTCCTTAGGGGGACACAACCGGGGGGAAATACCAGTTGATTGCGGATATCCACTTTAAACTGTCGAGTGGCCAGTAAACAATGCACAAGTTTCCAGTTTACGCGTAATGTCGGAAGAAAACAATCCTGGCTGACGGACCTGAGCGCGTTTGTGCGTAAAACATTTGGAGAGCATAAATTCAGCTGCGTTTTTGGCTCCAACTCCAACAACTTTCTACTTGCCAGAAAAAAAGGCCAGTTAAACAACTTAGATAACCACACTAATCAACCCATTTGTTTTTAATAAGTGCCCACATATTTGCCAAAAACCACGCTAGACTCTTCCGTCAAACTCTAAAAAGGTAATGTGACTTACGCGTCATCTTTTCGCTTTTCGTCCGGCGTTACACTTTCGTTGTTGTTCTCTTTAGACTGGCATCCCATGGCGAGGTACTGGGCGACGAGTGGCTGAACTAGGCTGTCCATCTGCGTCCTCCTCGATGGGAGCATTTCATCGCTCTGCTTGACTCGGTGCGCCTCTGCGGTCTCAGCAGCATTGTGCTGACTCCTCAATGAACGTTACACAATTAAGATTCACCCAGCCTGTCAGTGAGTGGGCGGCCGTGCTGCTACCGGGCATGTCACTCACTCACTTAGTATGGGCTCTGCACATCACCGGACATTTTCTCTTGCGTAAGACGAAATGTTTAAAGCCTAATTTACAACTTTAATCAAGGAATCAGTTGCGGATCCAACAAAATGAGAAGCTTTACACTAATTTGATAACGTGCAGCATCTCTTGACATTTTTTCTGTCCTGTCTTAAATCACAAAGATTTTCTCAAAAACCTGGGTTAATCTTTCCTGGGAGAAGTGTTAGAATTTATGGAGGGGACATGTCCCTCAGAGTAGCAATGGACCCACCCTAGTCTATTCAGAAATTCATTGCCATTTGTTTACAGCCCATTTTCTCTCCTATCTTGTCAAATTACAATTTGTGAGATTTGAAAGCCATAGACTCCCCTGAGCATATATACAGTTATAATACACTTCTTTTTCAACCATCACTGCTCAGTTGTCTGCTTTCACTGACTGATGAGATTTAGGTCACTCGTTTGAACACTCTGATGCCAAGCAGCAGAAGATATGGGACAATGTGCTGATATAGCACTACTGACCAAATTTTGTATCATTTAAATATGGTGTGGCCTTACATTTTACTGCTTTTACTGAGTGTTTATGCTATGCTGGACTGGCTGGAAAAAAACAAGAAGGAACAAAAATATAGGCTATATTAGGACTGTAGGTGTTCTCCAAGCACAACTGCACCATTGGCAGCAACCATTTCATTTTGCTGCCTAAAATGAATAATCTTGTTGCCTAAACCTAACCTATTCATTTTAGTGTCTAAGCCCTGTGCAACATATTTGATACATGTGTTTCTGAGACCTCTGCACCACTCACATAATCAAAATTTTTCATAAAATCCTGATGTATTCAATTTGACGTCTTCTGCTTCCCCAGTGGATTTACGGTTAAAAACCGCCCTTAAGCTCTCATTTTCTAAATGGTTGCTTCAATGGTTATGCAAATGTATACCCACATGAAAAAAAAATTGGATTATGTTTGAAGATCCAATAAAAAAGTTCAAATAACAAAACATATATTGTTCTTGCTATTTCATGTCTTAAACTGTACAGAGACGATCTAAGTTAATTGTCCCCTTTAAGTGACCGGAAGCAATGTGTTTTAGGTGAAACTAATTGCAAAAATGGTGGTCTCGCACTGGAGTCAAATGCAGACAAACATCTACTGATTTATAGCATCAACACCTCTCAAATTCCCACCTGCAGATCTTGCCGTGATTGATAAGGAGCATGATTGTGCATGCTCGAGTGGTTTCTGAGAAATAATGAACTTACAACTAAAGGGCATCTTTGATGTGCGAGAAACTATAAACAGTGTGAAAGAGATTTTTGAAAAAACAATTAGAAAGACTGTTTTTACTGTTGTTAGAATCCTTCCTCAATTTTTTTTTACTGTAAAGCCAGCCCTCCTCCTCCCTTCAAACTCTTTGTTCTTTGTTGTCTCTTGCTCGGAACGAAACTGTTGCAAACAGTCAAGAATTCAGCAGAGAGTTCTCACCCAAAAAGCAAAAAAACCCCACCAAAAACTCCACCACTGTGCTTCACTTTACTTCTGTAGACTGAGTAGAGACATCATTGTTTTACAGCAATGGTGGTACTTAAAAAAAACTTAAGCTCTTCAGGTTATTGGTATCTGTACAAACTGAGTTCGCTTGCCTTTGGAATAAAAATCCCAGCCATTCGTCTGAGCCCTTACCATGAATAAATTCAGGAAAATTTGCTTGATGTGATTCTTCCTTTGGTTTACTAAAACATTCTATTTGTTCAGCCTGCAGAGCAGGAAAGGGTGGCTCTTCCTTTAAAGATAAAAGTGGTTGCAGGTTCTGTTGCAGCCCATACTACAATTTTTGCAGAAGGTGGTCAGATGCTTCCTGATGCCTTTCAGCTGCGTTAAGATAACTGGTGGTTTGTCACAGCGGTATCATGGTCTTGAATAATAAAAAAAACCTTACAAGACGTTATTCTTCACAGGCTATAGACTTCAGGAGGTTTTGAACATAATTACAGCCTGATTTACAGAGAGAATGTGATTATTGAGACATGAGTTAGTTACTGAATCATATTGTTTAAAATACATTGATAGGTGCAAATATCATGAGTTGAGAGCCTTTATTAGTTTAAGGCTTTTAAAAGCATTCATTCTTTATTATATATTCAGTATGCTGGGGTTGATGAATGTTTTTGAAATGCAGTTTATCTCAGCTTTTCTTTGACCATGAAAGATTCAATTCATACAGGGAGGAGTGCTGTTAAACTATCTGTGGAACTTAGGGTGTAAAGTTAAGGAGGACAGATGACTAATATGAGACAAAGAATACTGTACAAATACACAGTCTATGATAATAAACCAGCAACAACAAAGAAGGATTGGTACAATAGAGCATCGTCTTTACAATTAGGTGTGTCCATGTGAGAAGTGAAGTCATAAGAATCTGTGTTTGCAGCTGGTTACTTCTGATAAGATAACATGTCTGGGCTTTTTTTTCCCTGTGTCACGGCTATTATCTTTGGTTCCTTCAGTCAACCCTTGTGTGGCATCTAAATCCGATTTCTTTTTTCCTTTTTTTAATTCTAGAAGGGTTTCATATTTGCTTGATTTTGAACACTGACCCCAGGACTATGAAAATCAACCCCTTTAAATTGCATGAGACCAGGAAATGACAAAAGTGCATTAAATTAAATTACTAATTGTGTTATTTGTAACTAGTGGCTCTCTTTGTGTCTCCTCCCATACCAAACAAATTCTGATAAGTGAAAGGCTGTCAAGATAAAAAAAAATTTAATAAAAAAAGACATATTTATGTGTGTGCATGATATATATGGTTGTGTACTCTAAATCAAAATTGTAATATAGTAAAAAGAAAACAGTTGTGTGTATAGTGTGAATAACCAACATCATAGGTTTTTATGCTCTGTTCAAAATTATGGATAATTTTGCCTCTCTATGGGTATACTGTAGAATAATAGGGTCCAGTGATGTGTGTTTTCACACATACTGCACACACTCTATGTAACTTTAATCATAATAAATTGCCTTTTGATGTAGAGATGAAAATTAACTATATTTCTGAGTTCAAATTGAAAGAGTCAGAGACTTTGGACTATTAGCAGTTTGTTCAGTACCTAAGCTGATGTCACCCCCTGGTGGATATTTTGAGGTATTAGCTTTTTTGCCTTTTGCAGATGCACAAAGAAAACCTCCTTAATCTGTAAAAATAATAACTCAACATGGTATTGAGGAGTAGACAATACTTATTCAGCCTGTAGTCTTTGTTTGTTTGTTTGTTTGTTTGTTTGTTTAAGACAAGATTTGCAAGTAACACGAACATCCTTTCTGTAAATTTTCTGTTTTCTTTTCTGATACATTTATTAATTCTGTAAAAACAGACCTCTAAACTTTCAGCTAATTTCAGTCCTTAAACGGTGACTGCATCGTTGCCTGCTATTCTCTTTTATTCCACTGGGGGGCACTAAAGACCGAAAGTAACACTTTTATTGGCGCTTTGAGCTAGGCTCAAAACATAAAAGCTAGCTGTAGTTTAGCTTTTTGGTCGATGTTTCTTTCCCCCTAAATTGGTTCCTGTCTACAATTAACATACTCAACGAAGCATCTTTGAACGCAACATAGCTTGACTTCGTGACTAAAACATTTTTGACATCATAGTCTGATTTTTCTAAGCCTTAAAGTGCATTATTGCTTGCATAATGGTTGTGGACGACGTTTTGTTCATGTCTATCCTGAAAGGAAAAAGAATCAAACTAACTCTGAAGACTTCATCGTACTCTGGGGTTGTCCAGCGTGTTAATCCAAACAAAACGTTGATTTTGGCGGATGGTTAGTAGTTTACTCTACAATGAATAACTCTGTTCAACGAATAACCGTTAAATAACACTGTTTTCTCTAACATTCACTTTAGTTACTGGCAGCAATGGATGCAAACTCCCAGGAACCAAAATGTTCTTTGGCAACGAGATTTTGAATGGTGAGTCCACTCGTGAAAAGTGGCAGCTGGAAACTGAGTTTGGATTGTGTTGCTTTCAGCCGTTTCCTACGTTAATGACTTGTAATATTAAACCAACAGTTGAATTCCAGTATGAAGAAAGTGGTGACTGTGGGTAGGTAGGAGTAGTAAATGAAAACTATGTGCTGGCTATATGTTGGAATTGAATAATAAAACATAAAATGTTGCACAGAAATATTAATGCCGATGGACTTGAGGAGCAGCTGAATGTAGACAAGTTTCAACCCTACAGAAAATCAATGACATTAGGTGAGTTTTATTAAAATAAAAATTCACTAAAGCTGTGTTTAAACTTAGACTTAGGACTAAACTAAGGGTTAAGACTTACTTTACTTTTATAGATAAACTTACTCTTGTTGGGTTCCTTTCTTGCAGATGATGATGAAGATGAAGAGGAGTTCATCAATTTTGCAGTCATTGATGAGTTCCACGAGAAGTTTGGACCAGCTGTAAGTTGAGTTAATACACTGTATGTTTCCTGTTTGTTAGATGCTTTCACTGGCCACTTTATAAGGTACACCAGCTAGGATTGGGTTAGACCCCTCTTTACCCCCATAGCTGCCTTAATTCATCGTCTTGATAGCATCACTTGCTTCAGCTTCGTCAGTTGCACATGCATGATGAGAATCATGGATGTGAATGTTGCAGCTGAAATGAGAGCAGGCAACATTTTCTTCTGTTGTCCCATTTTGATGAGTCCGTGTGGATTGTAGCCTCAGTTTCCTGTTGTTGACTTTAATGAGTGGCGCCCTGTCTGGTTTTCTGCTGCTGTAGTCCATCTGCTGCAAGACTTTACGAGTTGTGTGTTCAGAGATGATGTTCTGCTTACCTTATTCTATAACCAGTATTTGAGTTACTATTACCGTTCTATCATTTTGAACCATTCTCCACTGATATCTGACATCAATAAGGCCTTTTTGTCCAGAAAATTGCAGCTCACTGGACATTTTCTTCTTTTTTTGGCCCATTCTCTGTAAACTTTTGATATGGTTGTGTGTGAAAATCCTAGTAGATTAGCAGAAATACTCTGACCAGCCTTTCTGGCACCAACAACCATTTCACTTTCAAAGTCACATAAATCTCTTTTCTTCCCCTGATGCTGAGTTTGAACTTCCCTAAACTCTCATGTCTACATGCCTAAATGCATTGAGTTGCTGCTATGTGATTTGTTGATTAGCTATTTGTGTTAAACAATTGAACAAATGTATCTAATAAAGTGGCCAGTGAGTGTATAATATACAGACTGTTGTACTTTAGGTAATGCACATCAAAAAGCAGCATGTTATTGGTGTGGGAGCTGAAGGAGTTGAGATATTTAAGAACGGAAGACTGTGTTGGCTGCAGGTCAGAAATTCTGAACTACATTTTTTTTGTTTACAACATCTCCCTTTTCTTTTGGTTCATTCCCAGTTTCATGTCTTTTCTCATTACAAAAGTGAAAAAGAATAATAACTTGACTTCCTGTAGATTGCTACTAAAAAGAAGGTGTACTTGTTTGACATTCTGCTGCTTGGAACACGGGCATTTAAGAACGGTCTTTCCATGATCCTGCAAAGTAAGCACATATTGAAGGTGAGGGATAAACATGTTGAAAATCAATTTTAATGACTGTGATGATTAGTGGTTTGAAACCATCTATGCTGATTTTCCATTTGTTACAGGTCATTCATGATTGCAGAGCCATTGCTGGATGTCTGATTAGTCAGTTTGGAGTCAAGCTGACCAACGTCTTTGACACTCAGGTGGATGTACAGTGATCTCCTTTTCAAATGAACATGACTCAGTATTAAGGCTTATTTTGTTTCTTTTCAGGATATTTAATCAAATGTATGCATTGCATGTTTTTATCTTTGTTCTTTCTTAAGGTGGCAGACATAATGTGCTTTCACTCTGAGACAGGAGGATTCCTTCCTGACAGAGTCAGCACTCTTGAGGAGGTGGTAAGTCTCCATCTGAAGGTGCCCCCATCCAGGCTCTCATCTCTTCAGGTGAAGTCACAGCTCACCAAGGTATAGCTCCTTGTCAATGTTTTTAATGTTGTCTTATCACAGTATATCTGTAAGCTGAATTAAGTTGTGTGTATTTTCATAGGAAGAGAACGAGATATGGTACCAACGGCCTTGCCCTATACCCTTGCTGAAGGTGATGGCTTTGTCAGGGATTCATCTACAGCCTCTCAGACTGGTGCTGCTAGACACTCTCATGACTGACTACATGGCTTTGGTGGATTCCTACCTCAACAGCAAGTTCTATGAACCTGATGAACTGGGACATGTCAGTATGGTGAGTAATTCCGAAACTAAACTGTTGCAAGATCAAGTGTAAGCATGGGAAAAACAAGACATTACACTGGCCTAAGGGAGCAGAAGAATTGGTTGTCATTGATTTTTCAATCTCACAAGAAGATCAGCAGCCTCCGAAGGGCTAAAACGGTGGGGAACAATGCTCAGCACATAAGACTTCACAATACAGAGCTTTATTTTATTCAAGGTTAGTCAACCCCTTCAGTTTGACAGTGCTCATATAACAAGGGGCACCACCGTTTTAGTTTAAACTGGACAATCGGGACGGACGTATGGGGGAGGAACTGACCCAAATTATTGGCAAAAAACATAAGTTTGCATAAAAATATTTTCATCTCAACTCTTTACCTCATGGATTCAAACATGCTAAACATTCAAAATCAACATTTTATTTATACATTTCTCAGGGCTTGTCTTTTACTTTAATCACATTCATAATCCAAACTGAGAATACACCTTCTCATATCCTATTATTGACCGGCTTTTGTGGCAGGCTTCCTCCAATGATGGCCTGCAATAGTTATATTTTCAACTTATGTCTAGCCTATTAGGAGGCAAGGCAAGTTTATTTGTACAGCACATTTCATGTACAAGACAATTCAAAGTACTTCACATAAAACATTAAAAGCATTACAGCAGGTGCAGGAAGTATTAAAAACAAACTTTAAAACGAAATAAAAAAAAAAGATAAAAGAGAGAGAAAATGGCTAAAATGAAAAATATAAAATGAAAGAAATAAAAGGCAGAAAAAATAAACGTTTTCAACTTTGATTTAAAACTGCTGAGAGTTTCAGCAGACCTGCAGGTTTCTGGGAGTCTGTTCCACATGTGAGGAGCATAAAAACTGAACGCTGCCTCTC
>JBBBVU010000021.1:9552330-9601508 GCA_037177055.1 Atherinosoma microstoma | reverse complement strand
TAAATCCTGTGGAGACATCAGTCCTTTAATCCTCGATATGTTCTTTAAGTGATAATAGGCTGACTTCACAACTGTCATGATATAACTGCTGAAATTCAGGTCTGACTCCATGAAACTGCAGCAAATGCAAGCACAAGAGCTTCTCCAAAAATCTTCTTCAGTTCTAAACTGAATGGTTTTATAATCCTGCAACATCGGTCTGTTCATTGCAGAAATCAACTGCAGGGCAATGATCAGTCTGATGTGTCAGGGGCTAAGTCTGGACTCCCCGTGCGTTTCAGGATTGGTTTTAAAGTCATTTTAGTCATTTATAAATGTATTAATGGTTTTTGGGCCTCTTATTTATCTGACCTGCTTTTAGACCTCACGGACCCTGAGGTCCTCTGGTACCGGCCTTTTGATTATACTGTACCTAAAGTGAGAACCAAACCACACGGCGAGGCCTCTTTCTATTACTATGGTCCTCGGCTATGGAACAGCCTGCCGGAGGGCCTCAGGGCCGCAGAGCCTGTACATGTTTTTAAAAAGGGGCTCAAGACCCACCTTTTTAGCTTAGCTTTTAATTTGAATTTTTCTTTTTCTTTCTTTCTTTCTTTCTTTTTCTTTCTATTTTATCCATTTAGTTATTATTTTATATCTTTCCTCTTAACTTATTTTATAATGTACTTTTTATGTATTTACATATTATTCATGTTTAACTTTATTGTTCTTATTGGTGTTTTTGGGCTTATATTTTTACTCATTTATTTTATCCTGTTTCCTTTTTATCTTTTTAACTTTTTAGCTCCAGTGTTTTCCTCGTGGGGATCCTCTACGTCAGGAGCTATGCATGTTTTGTCTGCGGGGTCATTGCTACGGGGATCGTCCTGGTCGGGGTGGTTGGCGGGTTCTGCATTGCAGTCCTATCACTGTGATGTGGGCCCTGGCTTGCCCTGATCTGGGCGGTTCCAGTGACGATGCCCTCTGTGGTCACTGGTGAGGCGGCTCCTGGTGTGAATGGGTCCCCAAGATACCGTTTCCTTGCAGCTTTGTCAAGCCAGATGTTTGTTTTTTTTACAGATTTTTAGCTCAAATTGTGTTTTTATATGACAGTTTCAGTTAAAGAGACAAAAACTAGAAGGTAGAATTTATGATTGTGCAAGAGGGGTGAGGGGATGGGTGGGGTTGCGCTCTGTGTGATAATGTACGTGTGAATGGCGAAAAGAGAGTTTGATGAGGTGTGTGTATTATTGAAGTTTTATACTTAATATTTTTTTTATTACCATTATTATTTTATTTTTAATATATACAGAGAGAGATATTTTGTTTTTATGATGTAAAGCACTTTGTGATGCACCTGTATGAAAAGTGCTATACAAATATAGTTCAATTTATCTTATAAACAAAATGGTGTTTTTCCAGAATGATGATACATATAAACCCAAGTCTGAAAAGGGCTTTAATGGAGAATCTCTTACTTTAGATGAGAATTTTACTGTTTTTCCATAATTTTAAATAAAACCTGTGTGCCTGCCTGCTTTAACAGGAAGGTTTGTTGGAGTTACCCAGCGAGCTCAGGCAAATAGAAGAAATGCGTTGTGAGCGGCAGGAGTGGGCTACCAGCCACTACCCTGTTACAGAGGAAGGTCTGCTGGCTCGCTTCAACCCATATCCTGAGCCATCATCCAAGGCCTCTCCTGCTGTGGAAGAACAGAGCAAGACACAGCCTGTCTCATTTGAACCTGCAACTCTGGAGCAACCGTCATCCCCAAAAACGAACCCTCTTGTTAACCAACAAACTGCGAGCCTTTCGAGCACCACCACTGTTTCATCTGTGAATGTCCACGCCTCTTCCAACCTGCCAGCCCAGTCTCCAGCCCCAGCCACAGTGTTGCACCTTGAGAAAGAAATATCTGCCAATAGTTGTCTTCCTGCAGGTATGGAGAGAGGATGGAAAGGGGCACAGGTGGAAATGTTGGGAAGAGGAAGGCCATTTGGGAAAGAACCATCCCCTGCCCCAGTCTTACCCTCTATAGGGAGAGGTTTCCTCTTCCAGATACGACCACCTCAGCTTCCCGGGGAGTGTGCCAGGGACATCAAAGCTCCACTTCCACTGGAGATGGCTTCCACTACCAGCCATATGCTTCCCCAAGAAAAAAAGCCCCAGCATGGCTGTCAAGATAGAGAGATGTCCAAGGACACTTGGGATTTGAAAGGGAAAAATTTTACTCCAACTCCCCGTCTTTCTCATCCTCTCTGAGCCACTCATTCAGGTCTTTCAGGTATTGATGTAAACCTCTGAGCCTTACCTTACTTGCTGTTTAACAGTTGTGATTTTCTAAAGTGGCCAGTAGATGGCAGTCAATATTCTCCTTTTGTAATAGTTTGATAGCAGTCAGTTGCATTGGAAGAAAAAAAGAAAAGAAATTGTTTGGGCTTTGTAGTTCATGTCCATGTTCACATATATTTGTGTTGTTCTTGATTTAATAAAAAAAAAAAGTATATTCCTATATTTAGATTTTTGCCTCTAAATTCTTCTTACTTTAGACTTAGACTTTCTTTTTAATAGTGACTGTTGATCGTTCTCAGAACATTTATATAATTTCAAAGGAATTACTTTTGTTTTTTTCCTAGATGGAAAAAAAGTCTGTGTCAATTACAGCTTGACAGTTCATGTTTTGATGATATGTTCCAAAGTGCTAAGGAATAAAAAAAAAGTTTTGGGCTGTGAAAGACAAAATAAAACCAACCAGCCACCCGTTAAACATAGCATGCTTAAGCTTAGCGTGATTGATTACTTGTGCAGCATGGTTTCTGTTTTGCAGTTCATTTCTATTGTTAGAAGCAGGGAAGGGCATTGATGGATCTACTGGTAATTGAGCAAAAACATTGCTGGCTGACACTCCTTTTGATTACTGATGATTAGGAAATCAAAAAGAAAAGAAAAAAGTACAAGACTTGGCACAGGCTGTGTCATTCATTGCCGACGTTCAGATGTTTACTTGATCACAGGTGGTGAGCACCTGTCATGTTGCACAAAAGCTGATCTTATCCAATAAATTTGCTTGTTGAGATGCCATGCAGATTTTTACAGAGGGGATGCTACACAGACATCTTTGAATCATCAGTTGTTGTTACTGAAATCAAGGCATGAGCTTAACTGCAGGGTATTGCTGCATCCTGCAATGTAAATGGGTCCCCTCTGTATAATCACATCTTATTGCTACGTCTCTTTACATGCAGCGGCTTGGGTCTTTTCCAGAGCTTTCTAATTGTAAGGATAAAAAAAGATAATTTTGGATTTTAATTAACTGGGAGGTAGCCAGTCACAAAGCCTTGCTTCTCTCTTAGCAACCACCTCTTCCTCAGCTTTTGTCAAATACAAGCTGGGTGGAGCCCATCCATATGCCTCTCTTAACCCTATGAAAGACTATTGTTCCACCGAAGAACAAAAGATTTAAAACATCTTTAATGCCGTGTTATATTTGAGCTGCTGCGCTGAAATCTTTTGAAAATCAACACTATCCTGCAACAGCAAAGCGCAAGGGATTCATTCCATGTAACTTCCTGTAAAACAGCAGAATGGGGGCTTGTTTTAAATATATCTGCGTCACTTAACAGTTAAGTTATTTGGGGGTGTAATTTGTAGGGGAGGGGATCAGGTCTCTGTGGGGCCATGGAGGACAGGCTCCTGTCATTGACCACCAGATTGGGGCTCTTAATTTAGAGAACCTTGCATTTCCTCTCCGTCACAATAATGCCTTATGTGCTCCACTTCCTGTTTCTCAGGCCTGACAGGAAGGAACTGTGCGCTTGTCACACGGTAGTCACCATTTCCTCCCTCCCTTCCACCCCCAGCACTCCCTACCCCCAAACTTCAGACACTGTTATGTCCTTCAGAGGGGAAAGATGTCTGCACCTTCAGCATCATAGCAGGATGTGTCCAAGCTATTTTTAGACTTGAGTCGGAAAGGTAGCGCACAGACATAAACACAAACTTTAGGATGTCCAGCTGTGTTGACTTAGCATCTGAAGATGGGGGGGTTCAACCGTGTAAGACCAATTATTGTTTTGACTGAGCAGTATGGTTTCAGGTATAAAGGAAAAAGGTCACTTTTAGATGATATACTTTTTAAAAAAAAATCACACAACCTTCATTTTGACCGGTTTGAATTACACACAAAATTATACAAAACAATCAAGACAAGTCAAGTTTTGTGGCATTGTTCAAACGTATAGTATCATTTGACAGGAAAACACGTGCCAGACTGTGTTACTGATCACCTGCACTTGTGGCGCCCTCCTGACAGCACCCAAAACAAAGGTGGTGTGTCCCTCCCACCCTACTGCCTTACAACTACAAAGCAGCGCGGTTCACAGAACACGCCGGCGCTACTAGGCAACCCTCCTTGCTCCTGATCAGTGTTAGGCTACAGATTTGTTCATAATTAATGGGCTGTCTTTAATAATTAAAACCAGAGGGATAATTTACTGAAAACCATTCCCTGTAAATAGGACCTTGTTAGAACTGACATGTTAGCTAGTTAGCACTTCTAAGCGCATCATTAAAATTCATTGTTGACTTTTGCTGACTAAGTGCACATTCAGATCATGGTGCATTACTGTAGTAATGCTGAAGAGGAGGAAACTTGGTTATTGATGGACCTGAGTCATTGCTAATTGGAATATTGTTTGCAAACTTTTTAAAATTGTCTCCATGACTAAGTCCTGCCACAGAGGCATTTTTCAGCTCACAGTTCCCCATGGGAAATGGACTCATCCAGAAGCCGCCTATTTGATTGGCTTGTTGAATGAACATGATCTGCTCAGGTCTTACCTGAGTAGTGAAGCTGAAAGGAGCAGTCAAAGAAGCTGTATTCAGCAGTTCTATCCATGCCACAACAAATTACACGTATGTCAACAAAATCATATCAATTTTATTATTCATGTGACCACATGTAATTCCTTTTGTATGTATAATGAGGGAGGATTATAATAACATATCAAGTTCCATTACGCCACTGAACTGTATCCCTGCAGTCAGTCTTCCATCTGTTGGTCAAAACCTATTGTTGAACCCTTCTCTTACCCACCAGCTCACCCGCTTTCTTTTTCTCATGTTACAAAATGACCCTCTTTCGCTCTCCTCAGGTCATATTCAACTGGAAAATTAATATTTAACGTGGGAAAGATCAACCTATCCAGATGGCCCCTAAAGTACAGCAAAAATGAGAACAAAACACAGCATCAATATTTCAACCGCCCTCACCAACGGCATGCACGTATCCCTGCAGTCAGGAAATCTTACTCAGGAAGGACCCTCGCATATTTTTGAGATCACATAAGCAGATGCAGGCACGCAATATGGATCTTTATGAACTGCTGTGTCATGTTTACTCAGTCAGCATGGAGCATCGGGACCCGGAGGGCCTCTCCAAAGGAATTAGCCATATTGTGACCTTCAGCTGGATTAGACAAGCACAGACAGAGGATGAGTGACAGATGATGGAGTAGATGAGAATGTGGTTGATGTATAGACAGCAGGACTTAGGAATGTCAGCCTTCACTTAGCCTGTGTGCAATTTTGATCAACTCATTTTGTTTCAACCTGAAATATTTCACTTCATTTCATTTGGATGGTTTTCTGTAATTAGAACATTCAAAACAGGAAGAGTCAAAATAGCCACAAAGAGGCTCGAAATGATTCAAGCTAACTACAAAGATGTTTCAAACAATTACAGATACTTAAAGTGAATCCATCTAATGAGAAAGACCTCTCAAACAATGTAAATCCTCAAAACAAAAAAGATCCAAAACAGCTAGTGATCATAAAAACAATTACAAACTCAAGAAACTACTAAAATGACTCAAAACAGCTACAGAGGCTGAAAACAGCAGATTTGAGACAAATCCACGAAAGAGACCGAAGCTAGTCAAAAACAATGCAAAACAGACTGAAAGATTAATGCTTAGCATAAATTGAATCATAATAATTGACTCAGTAACAGAATTAGATCGAGAGCTTCTGTAAATTATCACTGAAATAGATTTTTAAAAAAACATCTCACAACAACACATCTAGGAAGATTTAAACTTGCTTTGTGTCTCCATTTTTAATGCCTTGTCAGAGCTTACAGGGCAGTGGAGATCCTTTTCAAGTCTTTGCTCCTTGGGCAAATAAACAATTAGTTTATTCTCCGTCCATGACTTCTCTTTATGAATCTTGATCATATGGAAGACTTGGACTTCCCGACACAATGCTTTATTTTTCTCCTCTTGGCCAAATCCTCAGAACTTAATGACTTCATTTAAGGGAGATAATAAAAAAAGAGTGGTCTATTAATGTTTTTTGTTAGGAATATGAGCATGTGTCAGCAACATGCATGCAAATGAATGATGATAAAGTTCCCCCATTGAGCCATTAGAGTTCAGGGGAAAGTTTGATTTCAACAAATTTTGAAAAGAGTTATAATTTTGAATACATTTTGGGGAAAAAATAGTTAAAGTATGCTACCTATGAATGATGTCAGAAGCTTCAGGATAAAAAAAACCGAAACATTTTTCCTGCATTACTATCCATAAGAGAAAGGCCAGTGTGCTGGGTAAAAGAAAAGCTCCTTTAAGGGTGTAGTTAGAATATTGGACGCCCCCTCTGCCAGAAATGTCTGACTGAAAAGACGGGCTATTGGGTTTTGGCAAGTTCCTCATAATTAAAGCCTGCATTGTGTAATGTGTGGGTGTGCACACCGATGAGGGGTGATTGTAGTCACAAGCCGAAAGGGCTTGGAAGAAGAAGGGGTGGAGCGGGCTCCCTGTGGCTGGCTGAATTAGTGCCCAATGGATTGGCCTGGCAGCTGCTTTGTGAACCTGGCACCCAAACAGCCCTGTACTGTGGCGTTGGTGTTGCCAGGGCCAACCAGTTAAGGAGGTGGTAACGCCAGAAACACCAAACAAACTCTTTCACTATTGCATGCTTTGTCTTTCAAGGAGCTCACCATACTTGTGTTTCTTATTACACCCGAATGGTTGGATTAGTATGAGATTAAGTTTGGTAATTAAAAAGGGAGCAAATTTAGTTAATTTGATTAGGAAAACTGTCAAAGCCACATTAACTGGTTTAGTGTTATTGAAAATGTGGCTGTGTATTTTGTACATCTGTCAAAACATGTATTTTCACATTAAAAAAGCAAACTAGACGTCCAAATGATTCACTTAAGTGAAATCTAATTTAATCTGCTTTATCAAGACGTGCTCAACAAAAGCTGTAAATGGTAAATTAAATGTGAAACGCAAAGCAGTGCCATCTGTTTCAACACCTGCTTATGGCCGCACTAATATGTCAGCCATATGGATATTACAGATTTACAGAACTGCAAGCCTGATGATGAAGACATTTCATGCTTATGTTTGAGTAAAACAGTTCATCTGTGCTCATTTTCACTGTCAGTTGGCATACTTGAAAAAGGAAGCATTTTTATATATTTTTAGTGCTACATATCCAGCTGTTTTATGCTTTGGTTAGTAACATACTGACAGTGTTATCATGTATTTGACGCACAATGCTAGAATTTGTAACTGAATCTTTGACCGTCCTTGTGTAGTAAATGGAGGGATTTGGGTATTCTGGATCTGGAAAGTCCTGCCAGGGCCGGCTGGGTCTGTCTTGGCCCTGATATCACTTCTTCTGTCCAGGCATGGCACTGGGATATCTATGAGGACTAAGCACACCAGCTGCTATCTGCATGTTACAGACAGCTGTAACTGAATATTCATACAAAGTGCAGATTTATGTGGTTGTTTGACCCCACATAGTGTGCCATCAAAAGGCCCAAACTGTGAAGCCGCCCAAAGAAGTCATAAGTGAAAAAGCCGTGTGATTGGAAAACACTAGCATGCTCTTAGCACTGCTTGTGGTAAGCATGAAAGTGAAAGGATTACGGTTTGAACCATGCTGCACTAAAAAAAATCCAGTTGTTTATTGTTCTGTTGTAGTCTGTATGAGAGCTGTTGTTGTATGTTGGCTCATTAACTACATTTAATTATGTTTTTGGGCTTATTTTATCTGGCTATGAGTGGACTGGGGAGCAGCTGCGATTTTTTTTTTTTTTTAACTAGTGGCTACTCCTGTGGATGTTCCGCCTCAGATTGTGCTGGATCCAACCAGTCCGGAGACAAGAAGCCCCCTGACTCACATTCGCATTCAAAGCAATAACCACTGCACCGCCACAGCTCCAGTAGGCTTGGCTTTCTTTGAAACGTGTTTTACACAGAGTTTTGGTGGGTGTTTGGTCAAAAATCTGCTGGCTGACAGCAATAGAACTGGTGAATGTGCATTAGGGAATGTTTTGAGACTGTAGTTCTATAAAACTAGCAGATGGTCTTTGAGTGAACCAGTTGGCACACAGAGGGATTTTGTGGGTAAACTATTTTACCTCCCCTCTCTTTGTTTTGTAAAGAGGAAAGCAAAATGGTTGCTAACTGCTGACAGACAATGGCTCAGCTCTAATGAGAGCAAAGTGTTTTGATGCTGCCATTATAATGAGGATGAAGTGCAGCAGCTAATTATTGCAACCATCTGAAGGTATCAAGGCCAGATGAGCATCTATTTTATTTTCACTATCATACAACACTTGTTAAATGTGAACAGTCAACATTCAAAACAATGCTTCTGTCTGACCCCAATGAAGTCAGATATGCCTGGCAAGTAAATATAAAAGTAAATGGATGCCCTATCACTACAGTTAGCAGTCAAATGTATGTTAATCCATCAGGGGACTGTAAAACCATAAGCTTACATAGTTTATTAGCTCATGCAGGTGTATTATAGCTCTTATCTGCTGTCTGGCCCCTTGTTCACCCTGAGAACTTTAAAGGCTGACACAATTACACCAGCTGTAAAACCCATATGTGACAAAAGCTTTCATTCTGAGGAGGATCTCTCCTGCAGCCATGATGGTCTGGTGGGTGGCTTGGTAATTGATAGAGGAAGTGATGTGTGTGTTCCTCTTATATTCTGCAAATTGTAAATAGGAATAGTTATTTAAACTCTACATTACTTGTAGGAGAAGAAAAATATTTCACAGCTTAGCAGGTTAAAGTGATGTTACTGGATAAAAAGATGAGGATTTTGAAACGATGAGGAGTGATTTAACATTCGGTGAACATTGCCCAATATTTAAACATTTTATAATCATAAACTTGAAAATATTTGTGGATTTAATATTGTAAAGAAAAAAAAGGGTACAGATTCAGAGAACTGAAAAAATAGCACTGCCTTAAATTAAAAAACAAAAACAAAAGGGCGATTGTGTGGTTTAAATCTCTGCTCTGATTCAGGAACGCTTCAGAAAACAGAGTGAACAAATTTCATCACTACATCGTCAAATGTAAGATCCAAAGACCAAAGCAAAACGATTCAGAAAGATGCAAAATGCTTTCTTTGGAGTTGAACTTAAAACTGTTGTCTGATAAAAATCAAAATTATAAATGCTTTGTAAATCATGGATGCTGCATCCCCGGCCAAAGAAGAAAGGAATCATCAGCTTGTTAACGGTGCAAAGTTCAAAGGCCAGAATCTTTGATGGTATTGGGTGAAATTAGTGCATGTGTGTATACAGGTCTTGGTGCAATATCTGCTGCCATGTCAATAAGTTCTTTTTCAGAGATGGCCTTTCAGGACCTAATTATCTCGAAACATTTTGCACATATTTCGCTAACATGCCTCGATATTAAAAAAGACCAGGCGCTAGTAGCCTGCCTGAAGTCAAGACTTTGAATTGAAAACATTTGCAAAAAATAGAAACAAAAATATGACAGAAGAGACCCAAAAACTGCCAAGCGCCTGAATCAGACATCAAGCATGAACAGAATTTTATTTACTTTCATTGTGAGAGACCTTGGTTACCTCAGTCAGTGGCAATAAGCATGCATTTGTCCAGAAAATAAAGCTTTAAAATGGATCTATTTCAACATCTTGTCTTATTTAGTGTTTACATTTTTACAGAGTCCCGACTGTTTCAGAAACAGGGCTGTAACTGGCAACTTTTGCGACTAGATCTTGTGGTTATCTTCAGGCACCAAAAGTGATTAGTGCCACATATTTGTTTTTTGGAGGGAGGAGAAAGGGAAACAAATCTTTACTTTGTGCCAAAAGAAAAACAGTCTCTTTCAGTTTTCTTATATTAATCTAACTACACTGTCAAGATTAAACGTGTTTTCAATCTTTCATCACTGCACTGTAAACAGTTACTATCTCTGATAATAAGCTAGATTTAGCCTTTGGAGCATGATGAACAGTTGGTTGATTAGAGAGTGAGTTCCAAACAGAAGACACTTTTAATACACTTTCATGAACAAGTGATTCCTCACCAGTGCCAAGGCAAAGCCAAACTGGAAACTGGTGATCGTCCTTCGCCTCTGCAAAACACTAACAGCTAAATTATTAATAATAGGGGAAGACTAATTCCAATTGCTATCAGAATCATTAAAATAGAAAAAGATTATTAGCATTGTTGTTGTTTTTTGCCAATTATTTCTTTTACTTTCCATTAACTTTTATTAACATAGGGAAGCTGAACATTTATTGATGTGTCTGTAAATGCTGGACTGTGTATATTGCACATAGAGATCTTGGCCGCTGCTGGTATTCACTTGAGACAACATATTTTATTGAGATGGAAAATCTTTGCTCTTTTTTAAATTGAATTATACAACTAGTTCAGGATGGCTTCTTCCATGAGAAGTTAGGTCTTTCTAGTTTCCAGGGGTCACTTTTTTTCATTTTTGCTTACTGAGAAAAAAACACTTTATATTGTGTAAATAAAGATAAGAGCCACATGCTATTTCGTGTTCTGAAATTTATGGTTGCAGAGTGTGGGTGTAACAGAGCTCACAGAGCCCTAAAAGGAGACGTTTATTCAGAGGCTTTCAGTTTCCCATCAAGCCATGCCTTTGCTCTCTGAGGCAGCAGGGCCAGAACACTTTCCTGTCATTATGAGGGCTCCAGAGGAAAAAGAGAAACAAAATGGTTTCCAGGTTTTACTTTAATCTGAAGAGGGAGGGGTGGTAGGAGGTTGCCGGGGAGGTGGGGGAGGGGGTCACAGGTAGCCTGATTCAACTGAAAGCGACACTTAGCTGTGGGAAACTGGAGCGAATACAGAGGCATGGGTCACAGTGACATATATTAATGATACAGGAGAAACTCTTCTCTGGCTCGTCCTGGACTGACACATGAAAATACAACAGACATGTATGGCAGAACACACAACAACTGCAGCTTTTAAATGAATATATTTAAGTTCTGAGATTATCTGTCATACATCAGGCTTTGATGCATTACTCTCCGGCTGTCAGCCAGAGGCAGCCATTAGAACAATGCACATTGTGAGGTCTGACAGTGACAAACCATTGCAATTCTATGAGTTATATCAGGGGATGATACCCACATGGCGGGAAATGGGTGTAGATTAGGAAGGAAAATGACACAATTTCCAAATTTAATTGTATCACAGACAAAACTACTGCAGGGGTCCTCAGTTTCAGATGATAATAAGCCTCTCGGTTTTTAGTTTTGCACATGGCAATGTAAAGTCAAATTCCTGTTAAAGATGTGTTTAGAAAATAATTACATCAATTATTTCTGAAGGTATTTAAACATCAATTTAGCATGCTCAGCAGGCAATCTGGATTCAGTGTCCCTTGTCTACAGGAGAGCCTTATTGTCTGAGGAGGAGCCACATTGTCTACAGAGGGTCCCTTTCTCCTTTAGGCCCTGATAGTTTTACCAGCAGCAGACTAGCTACTCTCCCACAGGGTGAACAGGAACCAGCCTGAATGTGGCCCTGATGGATATCTGTTTCTACCATCACCCTTTTCTACATCTTAGGAATTTCAAAATCCATTGATGCTGATTTGACAGCTCTTAAAGTAACTCTCATTGATTGGCAAGAAAATAAAAAGAACAGTTTTTCAGGTTTTTTCTTTTCTTTTGTCCATATATTAGCAGATTTGATATGTTTTATATGAAGCTACAACCAGGAGATAAGTAGTTCACTGCTTACCATGAAAACTGGTTCTGTTCAAAAGTAACTAAACCTTCATAATCCACTTAGAAGCTTTGTTGTTGATTGCTCCTGGTTCTTTTTTATTTATCGATTTATTTATTTTTATGCCACTGTTGAGTTCCTGGATTTTACCCTTGAAAATGCCTCGTCTATAAAGTTTGCAGCACTGACTGTTCTCCTGGTTTTGACCTTGCTTTGTTAATAAACTGCGGTCATCGATTTGTACTTATAGCCTTTCCTGATCCATGCATTTAAGTCACTCCCAGATCTTTGAGAATCTAGTCAAACATGTTCATATTTTCATTTATGACATTAAGCTCATCAGAAATTATGGGCAAGCACAGCCTCTAGGTCTAGGACAACACATTCCCTTGTGCCCTATGAGGATATAGTAGTTGGACTATTGGACATTTTATGAGTGAATGTGTAGAAAAAGATGACGACAGATCTGCTTGAGAGTCTGATTGCACTTCCCTTTCAGGAGCAACAACTGCATTCAACCTGCACTCGAAGTAGCCATGCCATTAATTATCATCCCCTTCTCATTCAGACAGTACTTCCACTTAGTCTTGACCACTTTGCATCATAAATTATTGCAGAAGGTATTCATTAGTGTCTGTTTTCAGTGTACCAGGAAATGTAGGGAAACAGTGTATTTAACATTTTACTTAATTATGTTACCATCACCCTTGCTCCAAATTCCTTTAATGCAACCTGTTCATAAGTAAATACTTCATATTTAATCACTGGTGCCGGCAGTAAGTAACCATTTGAAGAACTACAGTTCTAGAATCTTCTTTTTTATCCTCAAGTTTTCCTGGCTGCCTCACTAATAAATAAGATAAAAATCTTAACTAAAGCTTTCGCTGCAAAGCTGGACAGACCCTGGCAAGAAGTTTTTTCTGTTTTCAACAAAGTGATCTATTGATTAAGATTAGTTAACATCCATGTGGTTGTGTAGCAGCCTAACCACAGAAATATAAGAGATTGTTCAATTTAGCTTTATATATGCCAATGTAAACATATTTTTGAAAATGGCCAGCTTTTTTCTTTTCACCTATAAAAGTCAGCTTTTTTAAATCATTCTTTAATTTTTTTTCTCCTAACCTATCAATAACCCACCATTAAAACTAAATCTAAATTGTGCTTCTGGACACATCTAAAGCTTGAAAATGATCCATCTAACACATTTGAGATGTCCAGAGTGCACAGACTAAAAGACATGTTCAATTTGAATGTGATTGTCTCTCCAACAGACACATCTGAGGAAAAAAAAGGGGAAAACGGAGCCAACAAATGTTTTCTTTTTGTTGTTTTTTTTTTTTTGGGGGGGGGGTCTTCAGTGTTTTCAAGCATCAAACAAAACATCAACCGCTTTAATGCTGCCATCTTCCCCTGCAGAGTACAGGTTTCCTTGGAAACAGCTATTTAAGGAGATTGATGATGGGTCAAAATAAGCCTGGCAGGAAGGAGCAGGGGGTGGCCATCTTCTCTTCTGTCACCAAGACTAGCATGGAACATTCCACGCTTTAAATTGCAATCAGCGAGAGTAGACTCACGTAATTTGACAATTTCTACAGCAAAATACCAAAAACTTCAGTTCTCCTTTGGCTTTTTTTGTTTTTCCTGGATCCCTGGCATTAGTGAGTGACAAGGATCATGGGAATGAGACTCAAACTGACAACATAGGGATTAAATTTTGTAGACAGAAAGTTTCTTTTTCATCAAAATGAAGAGAGGTTACAGATAAAACAAAGCCAAGATAAATAACCAAGAAGGCTTAAGTAAATTAGACTAGAGCCAAAATGTACTGAAGTCTTGTTACAGTGTGTCAATTGTTCGAATGATGAGCTCTCATTTGTAGTGTCTTTCTTGTCCCGGAGGGTTAATGTATCCCGAAAAGGAAATCGAGAGATGCAGAACTAAACAAACGCATGCTCATTCCAAACGAGGCATGCAGTATTTGTTCCTGTACAAAACTAGAGGCACTTTTGTGATACATTGTGACATAATTTAAAGCAAACATGTTTAACTTTGTATAAACAATCAAAGTCAGAGAACAATTCTCTCTCCTATAAGGGAGGAACTTCCCTTTGATTTCCTCAGTACTTGGAGGAATACTGTTATTTTGCAGTGCAAAGTTGTTTTCATGCTGAATTACATCAATTTTTCATGCTACTGATGATTGTCAGGGTCTCATTTCCCTCGCCTTGCAACATTTCCTTATCAAGGCAACTTTGTAAAACGGTTACTTATTTGGCTTTATATCAACAACCGTGTGAGGTTCCACTTGTATAAAAGGCTAATCTCAAGGTTGTGTGCTTAGCTTAGTTGGTTCCCATCATAGCTTCGCCTAGCTTGAAGTAGCAGGGAGCGACCCAGCTGCAACCATGGGCCTCATGTATGGCCATCCTGTTCTGTCCAAAGGGGAATGACCGCTGGCATAGTTTTAGGGTAAGGGGGTTCCCATGTCACAGCTAAGGGCATGCTGATGTTGCGAGCATGCTTTACAGCATGTTTTTATTTTTCCTCCTCTGACTAGCTTTTTGACTCTATAGAGACCTTTAATTCCTGGTCCCACTCTGCTAACTGTCAATCTCAGCATCCCTGGGGGTCATTTCCATCCATGGGAACATTGGTTGTGACAGTAGATTCCCCAGGGGGATGGTACAGGGTAGATCTTGACAGAAGGGCATAGTTTTGTTGTTCAAAAATTCTCTACTGCAGCCAAACTGAGGCATTTTGAGGTTACGGAGAGCTATTTTATTAGGAGTCAGCTTTTAGTCAGCCTGCAGCCCCCCTGTGTATTAGGCTACTTGCTCCTTCCATGAGACCACAGAAGCAAAAAGAAGCTTCATTCCTCTGTTGAATGAGTTACTGCTGCCGGACCTTGATGATATAGGTGAGAGCATAACGGCTGATTAAGAGTCAGGATGTGCGTTAGACATCCTCTGATGTTCAGGAATTCCCTCATTAAAGAAGGTCATGTTGATGGTGAATCGGAATCGGCCTGCGGAATAAACAGGGGTGGCTCCTCCAGCAATTTCAAATAAACACACTTTTCATTTACTCAACATGGAAATGGTACTTGCAAATATGTACATTTCTTAATTGTGCCATATCCTGTGGATCCGGCCAGAAAAAGTGCAGTTCCCTTTTACTTAAAAGAAAAAAAATTGCAGTTTGTCCTTGAAGTAAATCCTCTCGCATCATTTTTAGTTGATTATGTCCTAATCTATATACTGTGATTCGTACAGTGAGTCACTTCTCACTGTACTTCAGCTTGTCACCAAAAATGATCAATGTAAAGATGTAATCAAACTGAAACCGCCTTCTGAGTAAAGTGTAAAATCAGAAAATCTCTTCCAGCTAGTGCTGCGCTGAGTGTTCTGGATCATATTTTTCTCAATAGCCTGAATTGCAGCAATTAGCCAGACCATTAACATATTTGTTAAATGTATGGTTCAACGCTAGGGCCACATCAAGCCCCTGATATTGTTGTTGTTGTTTTCTTTTCTTCTCCCTTTCCTGGCTCTCCTCTTTCTCATGTCTGACAAATTGTTTCCAGCTCATTTATGGTGGTCAAACTGTGGGAGAACAATACCTCATGGACATAACACGGCGCAAGCTCCACCACATGTCCCAGAGAGGAGCGAGGTGCTTGCAGGAAACACTTGCTGAGATAACAAGATAGTAAGGAAAGCAGGGCCACTGAAAGGCCATATGGAAGACTTATAGGAGGAAGAGGGCGCACTGCCCATGGAGAGAAATGTCAACACAAGTAAATCTGGGTATTACAATATAAATATTGTACATATGTGTCAGTTTAGAAAAACTGGGGGCAATGTGGGGCTCAGTATGTTGCAAAAGGACATAACAGCATGTTGTCTGGGAAGTCTGAACCAACAATCTCCCAAAAACAACCACTTGACCTCCTAGGCTGCAACCCTCCCCGCATCCCATCAACACCTAAAGTACTATCCAAAAGTCTTGAACAAACCCTAATTTCTTTATGTATTATCATAAAAACAGGAAATAGGCGCAGCGATTTATTGAAACCTGTGAAAACATAATGGGGCTACAGTATACAAGTCAAAAACAGAGTTTGTACAATTCTAGCTAGCTAAAAAGTCAGTGTATTGAATAATCACCATTATTGTTTAACACTTGCCTCGTAGGCAAGTTTTGTTGTAATTTCTTCTAAGTAGTCTTCAGGAATTGCTCCTCAGATTTCTTGAGGGACATTTCGATGCTCTTCTTTGGATGTTGGCTGACTTCTGTTGCATTTTCTGTCAAGATGATCACACACTGCTTCAAAAATGGTGAAGTCAGGGCTCTGACTAGATGATTTAAGACCTGTTGCAACTGATACTCACCACTACATTTTTTTTTGTATTTCAGCATACCTCATGCCCTTTTTCCCCTGATTCCCTTCTCTAAGAATGGTTTCTTTATAGCCATTTGTCCAGATTATTTCTGATGAGACTTTACTGAACAATAGACGGATCATCTAAATAACCAGATGTGACTCTCAGGTCTTATGTCAGATCTTTGCTAGATTGGTTTCTGTTTCTTGAGGACATCACTTTCAGATACTATTCATTTGCTCTTATTTTTTATTAACCCTGCCACTTATTGTTTTTTTCTATTATGTGTCCAGTTTCTTTACCAAAAGCTAAACTAAACAAAAAAGACACTGCTCACCATGCTGAGATAGGCCAGGATTTCAGCTACTAGCCTTTTGGGAATCATTGTGGTGCTGCTGAAATATTATATCATGCCTATCAAAATGGATTATATTCAACATTTTTGTAGAAGAACAAAAAGAATGGTAACAATAGGGTGCAAGTAAAAAAATTCTCAGAATACAATTGAAAATGCTTGTTTGCGTTGTTGTCTGCATGTTTAGATACAACAGTGGTTCATCCCTTGAGTTATGTGTCTTTTGTTTTAGTTATGTCTTAATGATTCATAGGTCACTATTACGTGGCTTAATAAAAAAAAATGCTCTGAAAATGAGAGAAAAAACAGCCAAGATTATTTTGAAAGATAACAATAAAGTTTGGCTCCCTGGAAGCACAATATAAAGAAATAAGGGGTAGCTGAAGACTTGCACAGCATATGATCCCCTTGGTTGGCCATCAGAGTGATATCAGACCAGGGAAAATACAATTGGGTATGGGTACCAAGTTTGGAGCAACAGCCTTATGGGTATTTGTTTGTAACAGTCATGCAAAAGGTCTTCCTCACAGTCCCACACACATGCAAACACTGCTCAGCCCTCCCTCTTGGTGCCAATGAACATTTGATAAAACAGTTTAGATGTGCATCCTGCAAAGGTTGATTATATGTATTTAGCCCAGATAATAATTTTCTGGACCTCATGTGCTGTGTAATTACAGACAGCACCTGTGTTTGGCCCACCTGCAGTCATTACTATGGATGCCAAGCTGCAATTTAACCATAATTATATCAACAAGGGAAAGGAAACATTCAGCAGCAGTACAACTCAATAACTTCACTATTAAAAATGCTGCTGTGATTTCATCAAGAGGAAAAGCACTGTCACAGTGGAATTCCTGGAATAATGAACCACCAGGAACCAGTGCATGAAAACAGGCAGATCATTGTTTAAATCTTGCCAGATGGGTTAAAGTTGAGCAATACAGGTGACACGGAGGACAGCAGGATCAAGGTTATCAGTCAGGCTAATTGATGAGCCTACTTGTTTTTACTGTGCCCAACTATAAGCAACAAGAGGAAAAGGAAGGCAGTCTTCAAGGCTGCCATGTTTGTGTTGCAAGGACAGGGGTGAGAGGTCAGGCGTGGCTTTTGAGTTTTTAGCTTGTTAATCTGATCGTTCTTTTTGCCATTGAGCAGGAGGGTGGCGAAGAGTGAGTTTCAGTCATTCTGGTGGGAAAGAAGAAACAAGGAAGTGGCAAGCCCTCTTAAGATCAATGAATGTGGTGGAAAAAGGAGTGGCCCAGGGCAGCCAATAGTGGCTGGGCCTCAGGGAGCTGCAGGGAGACAACGTAAACAAGGAAACCACCTGATGTGAGAAGGGTCAGACAAATGCTCAGCTCCCCGCTCAGGCAGGTGCTTCCTGAGTCCTGCTCTCTCAATCAGTTGAGGATTGCTGTCCCTTTCAGTGCTTTCCCAATCCACTACTGAGCTAACTGAAAGAATATGCCATTACATATTAGCAAAGGGAGATAGAAAAAACTACATTTTCCCCCAAAAAGCAAAAACTTCTGGGACAGTAAAAAGTTAGTAGAATGCACTGAAGTGATGATGATTATAGAGGCAGTAAAGATAAGAACAGCTTGATGTTTGTCGCTGGGATAAGATTATGTAATGGTAAGCTTGTTTTAAAAGGGGGCTGTGTCTGCAGATAAGGAATCTTTAGATCTGCAGTGGACAGTCAGGTGACAACTAGCAACTGTAGGGACAATCTATGTTTCCAGCTGCAGTTACTCCAAACACTTCTCCAAGCTCACCTTTCCTCCTGCTCTTTTTCCTCGTCTCTCTTTCTTTTTCACTTTGCTGGTTGGTCTGGGATTGTTTTGTGCTGTCCAATGAGGAAGGAAGTCGGTGTGAGAAAGTGCCTGTTTTTTTGGGACCAACAGGAATTGGCCTCGTCACAAGCGGTTCCTTTTTTTGCCGGTGGAACAATGCACTGGCGTCACACCCCTCAACTGGACCTCGGCATTTCACATGGAAAAATGTTCCCAGAATTCCGCTCCCAGGCTCAGGGTAAGGCCGAGGATGGGGTGAGGGTGAGAGGGCGGGAGGTGGAAGGCAAAGGCTAACGGCTGCTAGCAGAGTGGGTGACACAAACTGACCAATAGACACTTGTCCCAACCACAACCAAGGAAAGGAAAGTACCACATCTGAATCATGGCATGTCTACAGATACACATTAAATCTGTTTACTACCTAAAAATACAGATAATGAAAACTGAATATTTAATATAAGCTTTTCTTCTTGAAGTGAATCTCAACAGAATACACTTTTCCCTACATTTACATCACCAAATCACACCTGATCCAACCACATAGCCCCAAGCCAGTATCTGACCACACTAACGAACGGCTAAGGGAGCAGTATTGTGTGACATGTCAGCTGATTGCTCCTTGGGGGTTACATAAGCTTCTCAGAGCACCATGTTTGTAATTACTGTGAGAGGATACACACCACTGCTCTCTCAGAGCCTTATCAGCTTCAGCATATTATGCTGAATTCTGCAGGCAGGGTATGATGCATTGTATACTTTACAATTCTGATTTAATTTATTTCTGATATTTGATCACACACATTTAACCTGTTCTGTCCAACAGAAGAATTTTACCTTTGACACAAATTGTAAAAAAAATATTAGCCTATTCAGGAGAAAAAATCAACACTGACACAGTTAGGAAAGAAGATAAACTTTTTAAAAAAGTTATCTAACTAACTGGAGAAGAGTAGGAAGAAGTTTCCTCAATGGGTCAATCAACTTAATGGTAGTTGAGTATGAGATGTCTAAGACATGAGTTGTACTGGAGAACTAACACATACACTACTCTCAAAAAGTTAGGGATATTCAGCTTTCGAGTGAAATTTACAGAATACATTAAAAATGTTCATGCTACTCTGATATTATATCATGAATGTAGGGCATGTAACTAGAATAATGCAGTGGTAATCCTTCCGTTTCATACAATCTATAGAAAGACAAGCTGACAACAGCTGGGTGTACCATAAAATAAAAAAATGACCACATCTCAATAACTCATCATGTGTCAGGTGTCGTCTGTGTGATAAAGAGGACCGTTTGATAAAAAGTTGTCATTGAACCAGAACATTTAGTGAACGTTTCATGGTTCAGACACCTTTTGGGATTTTTTTGTGGTTAATCACCTTGTTGAGAACATCATGTTGTACAATAGATACTTAAACATTGAACTGTTGTATGTGTGCATTCAAAAGCATAAAGACGATGAAATTAAGTTCGCAAATAAAGGTTAGAAAGCATTTTACGTACATTCAGACATCATACAAAAAGGCAAATATCCCTAACTTTGTGTGAGCAGTGTATTTCAAGTTCAATGATGAACATGTTTTATAGTGACAAACATGCTTACCTGCAGTTAGTTTTTATACATATTATCAGGTTGTTTTTTTTGCTAGATTTAGACATCCAAAATGGGTAAAAAAAACAAAATCAAAACTGGTTGATTTTTACAAACTGCTGTGAATCTTGATGGTGTTTTTGCTGTTTCAAGTTGAATATCCCCTATTAAACCACCTGTCACCTGATTTGAGCAACAGGTGGTGTAATCGAGCCAGATCTGGTTGGTCAAGATGGTTCATCTCTGGGACAAACTTGAAAATATGAAATGAAATCATGAAATAATCTCATGGTTTATATTGTTTAAAAGCAACAACATATCCATTAACCAGAATATGGAAGGTGAGAGTTTTCAGGACTGTCTTTTTTGCTATTTATTTAATCATATCAACATGGAGCTGTTGATTTCTTAATCAAATTCAACTGAAAATTCAACTTTTCTTCCCCCCAAGTGTTTTTACAAGTCTATTTTAGTCTCATGCTGTACAAGCGTTTATCTCCAATGTATTGTTACAGTAGTTATAACTTAAATATAGATCTTATAAAAATAGTAATATTTCAGTATTGATAAAAGTTCTCTGACGTTGAATAGATTCAATATGATTCAGTCCATATGATGGTACACAAATCATTGCGCATCTTGACAATTTCTGTTACAGTGAAATCAAATTTTCGACTTAGGTGAGATGCTAGATGATATTGTGTTTTATTCGTTTTTTATTCTCATCCCCATAAACAAAATAACATGCTACATGTCCATGTTTATCTTGAACATGAAAGCTTGTGTTATAATTCAAATGAAATCTGTAAATATTGGGATTTCTACATCAAACGGTATATTTATATTTCGCCTTTAGAAAATTATATAAACAAAAAAATATGAGTCAATAAAATTCAAAAAATAAATCAAAAGTGGTTAAAATGATTCAATTCATCTCAACCATACAGTGGAACCAAGTGTGTGGACTTAAAACATCTGTGTAATGAGGTTGGCATCACAGCATTTTGTTCACCTCCTACAGCACATGGACTGCAAGATAAACAAATTACTGCACAAATGTGCTAGGTCTGCACTTATAGTATCAGTGCCATTCATCACACTGGCTAATAAATCATTGTGGAGCGTATGAGAACACAAACTCTGAACAGAAAGATTAATTTGCATGCCGCCGTAAATTATTCATCAAAATCCATTAGAAATGCGTCAGTGTTCTAAGTAAACACAAGAAACTCATGTATCTCAGAAAGGCATCGCTGTGGTACTACACCATTAGATAACAATGAGGAATTGGTACTTTTACACACTTGTTTTGCTACTTTTGGAAGAAATCTAATCTTTAAGATGCAGTGTGACATTGATCCTATGAGAATGTTCTCAAAGACACAAAGTTCTTGAGATTTGTCACATATTGGATTATGACATTGCCCATGAGAGCTAGTTCAGAGAATCAGGTTAGCTTGGGGTCAGGTTGGAATAACACTCCGTAGCCAGTAAACCTGGCAGCAAGGGAGCTCATCCTGCACTACAGGACTGACTTCAGAATGGAGGGTGAATGCATCACTAGTGCAGAATGTCCATTCGTCATTGTGAAAACAAATTCATCTCTGTGGACATGAAGCTCCTCCACTGAGTCTCATCCAACTCCAATGAGCCTTTACTGGACAAACAGGCTACACACAGACTGACCACCATCATCCCCATGGAGAGAATCAATCAAACGACACCAAGTCATCCCCTGCTGCTGCTGTGTGAGGCTGGGTAAGCATGGACAGAGGCTGAACTGATGTCAAACATGGCATGAAGCCCATCAACTCACTGTGCACAGGAACACAAACTGGACGTGCAAATGTATACATCTACAATCTGTGCACTGCACTGCTGGTAATTTCATGGCCAGGCCTTAAGTTGACTTGGATAACAATCGCTTTACACAAAAGGGTTTGCATCTGTTGTTTGCGCTGCAAGTTAGAGATGGGTTTGTGTGTATGTACACAGTGAGCAGTTATGAGGTCAACTCTAGTTCAGCTAGCTAAATAGAATCCAAACAAAAGGTCACATTTCACTTTGATGACTTCTAATGACTTCTTGTAGGCCAGTTGAAGTTATAAAGGTCTCACATGGGCTCAGATGAATGATTTCTGAGAATCCTCACACTCTGTGAGCTGATAACCACAGACACACATCCTCACAAACATAATACAATGGCAAAATTTCAAGAATCACTGTAGATGATGCAAAGGTAGGAAGCTGGCATGGAGACCAAAAGGGAAAAGAACAACTCGGAATTTGTAATTGTCAAAGGAAAAAACAAGGCTGTCTTTATAAAGAATGATAAACTGTAATGTTGTGTACTGCAGAGGCCATGCGCCCTTGCTCAGGAAGTAGGGGAAGAACAGCAGATAAGAGATCATTAAGTCTCTGGATAATTAAACCAGAGTCACAAGCCCTAATCACACAACATCACAGCATCTAACAGCATGGCATACCAAGGTGAAATTAAAGACGCTAATCATGCTGATGGTGTTCAGTGATTATGTTGAATTTCCCCTACGGTGACACTGAGACCAAACCCATGTAACTTTGAAGATTAATGTTGGCTTTTTCTTTGATAGAAATATCCTGCTTCTCAAAGCAGGACAACTTCAATAAAAAATTATAAATTAGAGCCATTTAAAACTCCTGTGGTGCATCTGTGCTAAACTTAAACATATAGAAACTCCTACTGCATGGCACATACAGTGAATGAACCTGTTCACACCTCCTAGAAACAGGTAGATTAGCGTGTAAATTGCAGGCGAGGGATTCATAGTCTCAGGCTGCTTTTCCTGATTGGCTGACTTTAACAGCCCTCTTCACACCAGCACGCTCTTCCCTCAACTCCATTTATCTCTTTCCTTTTCCTGCTGTGCGGTTTTGTCTTGTGGAAAAGCGATGATGCTTTGATTCTGGTGAGGGAGGATGTCCTCAAGGCTACAGTAGCTTCTTCCAAACCCACGGTCAGCCTTGCAGTGGTAATCCGTCATGAACTGCTTGGACATGAAAACATATTTGGCTTTCATGTGCTTTGCCTGGGAGAGTCCTTCACAGATTTATTTTCTGCTCAACTGTGACACAAACAGCAGCAGCTGGAGGACTAATAAAAGGAAATCTATGTGAAAATATGGCAGGATATGGCCATTTTAATCATAAAAAGCAGATGTGATGTCCAACACCCCTGATGTTCTGTTTGGATCAAGCTCTGAGGAGGTAGCTGGGATAAAAAATTGCATACCTTTCTTTGTATGAGGAAAATAAATGCTCGATACTATGATACACGGACAGCTGCCATACACATGGTCTTAGATCACCCTGACCTGATTTAAGCACTTCAACCTGTGCAGAGCCTGCTTCAAAGGCACATTGTTGAGCCATAAATTACTGTGCAGACATTAATGATGTCATGGTGACACCATACGTCCTTTCCACAGCTCCAAGTCTTTACTCAGGTGTAGTGACACCTGCACACATCTTGACATCACGATGCATGCAGGTGTCACTGACCAAAGTATGACCAAAGTGTGTTATTGGTTGCGTTGTAAAGATGGAGGAGTGTTGACATGGTCGTGTTGTGTCAACAGGATCCAAAGAGGGTGGCTGGAAAGTTCCACAGCAGCCCTGGGGCTCTTATTAGACGGGCAGCCGCACTGTCAAAGGCTTTGAACTGAAGCTGCAGATTGTAACTGAGTGAAAACAGACATTCATAATAATCTTCCCTGGGTAATCTATGGCACATGTTAAAAACCTTGCAAACATATGCAGAAGCTGATTGGTAATCATCTGCAAGTCTTAAACTGGCATGTTAAGTATAAATTTATGTTTCATCAAGTTGTTCTTTTTAATATCAAAACCATTTATTGCAGCTAATCTTTGACAGTGGCGCAACAGTGGGGTAATCAAGATTTAATTCTTACTTTGAGTGCATTAAATTTTTCTGTTTCATGCCTGTACCTCAACATTTTGCTCAAATTTTGGGTGAAACAAATATCTGTAAACCTTTATAGGGGTTATTTTCTTTGTCTGTGCAGAGTATTAAGTTACTACAGGACAGCATGGTGCTGTTAGAGAAGGAAACCACCCCATGTTTCTCTAATTGCAACAGCAGGTGATTTCTCCTCCCTGGCCGACATGCTCAGGCGCTTCAGACCCATTGGCAGCACACATCAAAAGCCCCATTGATTGACCGGACAGATTGGGGCATAGAGATCAAATGCGCTGTAAAGAAGTGTTAAACTGCTGTGCATTAAACTGGGCAGATTTCTGAGCTAAAAGGGGCCATCTGTTAGCACTGTAGCTAATTTCCTGCAGCACTTGCCCAGATTGTTGATACTTGTTGAACAGCAGCCAGAGTGGAGCCATGCAGGACAGTGACACTGGAGGTCAGAGGAAGAGGAGAAGGTGGTGAAAAAAGAAATAATGCAATAATCTTGTGGTGAAAATGTGCTTAATCATAGAGCACTTGAGGTTTTAATATGTGAGGTCTTTCTTTTGTCAGGGGACTTTTTATAAGGGTCAAAATGTTCACTATCCACTTACAGTCCAATTTACAGTAAATATGAAGTATACTGGCATTTAGCAGAGGACAATTTAATTTAAGGTCTTTGATCCCTGTGATAATCTTCATGTGTTTTGGAAATAATAAGTATCGACAGTATGTTGGTGTGACTGATGTCAGATGTTTTGAGTGGGTTCTGAGTCAAATGCCAATGTTAAAAAAAAAAACTAAAAAAAACTCAATCAAAGCTGAAACAGTGCAGGCCTGATGCGATGGATTTATTATTATTTTGACTGATGAGATTTCAAACAAATTTTTAAAATCTATAACTTCTGAACAATCCTGCCTGGGAACAAACATTATTCTTCCAAATAACCAAACAACTGCAGCAGACGGTTTCTCATAAAAAAGCAACTTGTCTAACAACTCCAAAGACACATTCATTCCCCTCTCATTTCTTAATCAAAATGTTATTTCTATGGTTTGATGCCAGCTGAGAAGACATGGAACAATCAGAAGCCAGCTTTACAAAACATTGTCACAAAGAAAAATGATGTTCCATACAAGGCTGCAGATGGAACCGCTGTGGGCCGATGTCTGTTTCCAAGGCTGTGTTTATTCTAGAGCAACACAGCAAAAAAGAGCCTGTTATTTTATTGTTTGTATTGGCCAAGAGTAAATAACCCATACAGCTAAAGACTAAAATGTCCTATTAATTCAGGCCAGGGTTTCTGTCTATTTACATTTTAACAATGATATAAAAAGAACGATAAAATCACACAGATCGATATGTAAATACTGAGAGAGCTTGCATCACCAGAGAGGCGCTTCTCCATATCAGATCCAAGCCAATGTTTTTGTTCATGCTGCACCAAGATGTAGCCAAACCAAGCACCACTGCTTGTTTACCACCATCCATTTGCTTTACAAGGAATTGAAACCTGAGCTACAGAAGAGAAACCTTAACTACAGTCCATCAAATATTAAAGTGTATGGATGTTTTGACGTGTATGAAGGGAGGCACCATTACTCCATACATCTCAAATAGATTGATGAGGCTCTAAAGTCTCTGGCAGCCACATAAACTAGTGAGATGCCCCATAGATAAGGGAATTAAGGTCAATTCTAGACAGAAACCAGATCATGAAAACATGGTTAAACTGGTATACAAGGCTAGAGCACTGATCCAGCACAGGATCTGTGTAATTCAGTCAATGGTGGGAACGCCAAATGTTTCAATACAACAGAGGTATGAAATGTCCGGGCCTCTTACTCACACTGCTTCAGCCTCAATAGTCCATTGTCTCTGGACTAAAGTCAAACCTCAAACCTATAAGTCAAAGGTGGGGGGTTGGAGATGAAGTCATCTCGGCAGGAGAGCTGCCATACACCTTTGTGGTCAGGGAAAAGTTCTCAAATCCTGTTCCCTCACTGTAAATCCTCTCAGACAGGTTGCCCTGCTGCAGGGGTGATAAATGTAACAATGCCTTCACCCAGCATGAGTTTTCATGTTATTGAAATGCATATGGAATTTGAATTTATTTACTCAGCACTCTTCAAATACTCTTTCTGGGTTCATTTTTCCTTTCCTTTCTGGAACAATTATACACATGAAAGGAGCAAGGATGTTTCTTTTCCTTTTTTTCTTTCTTTTTCAGCTGGTTCTTGTGGATGTTAGTTCAACAAACACCATAGGATTACATAGAAGATATAGTCTCCACTTTAATTTACACAAATGTATTTTCAATTGAATGTATTGTGAGTTGTGATGTGAGAACAGCTTGGTTTTAGTGTATGTAGTAAACTTTTTATCAAGCATAATAAACAACAAATGTGAAATGTCAAACTCCGCCCTCCTCCCCCTCTTTGTGCATCACAGCAGGCACATGTGTGTAAAGCTTTATCGAATAATAACTATCCAGTTAGACATATATGTTTGGGACACGTGGGACTGGTCTCTACATATTTCCCAAGAAAACACAATTAGCCTACTTTAACGTTAATCTCAGAGACTCACAGTGAATCTGGAATGATTTCCATGTATTTATGTCAGTTATTCTCTAAAACGCTGGCATCTCGGCTGATATATTCCCAAACGGAGTTTACAGTGAGAAACCATTATCATATCAAGCTATCTCGTTCCCTATCTTTTAACATAAACACAAGGAACAAGTACACAGGATGCGAGCTCAGAAATTCAAATAAAAAAAATCAGAAAATGGAATTTTTCGGAAGCAGGTGAATCAAAAAACAGTCTCTTCTAAACTGCCAACAAATGCTGATGCTGATGGATACTCCAAGCAGAAAAAAGGTGGGTAGGAGAAGGGGCGGTGTTAACTGACAGACGGTGTTTGTACTGACACTACATGGTGGTATATATACTGGGAGGGACATCACTCACTGGGAGTCACTATGCGCTGATGCTCCGCCGCATGCTCGCATCACTGTTAGCGACACAAGACCCACATCAGCAAAGCAAACTCAATCAACAGCTGACCGGCACGATGGATGGGCAACATAAAGACCGTAGAATGACTCATTTGTGGATATTGACGTTACTGATATTTGTTTAACCTTTAGCACTGGATAACCCGGTCTTTTCCAACTTTTTCTTCTGGATACGGATTGCGGAGCTGGATCTTGTCCTGCAGGCTTTAAAGGAAGGATTATATTCATTCTGATCACTTTTGTTTCATCGTGACTCCCCTTTTGCTATCTTCACTTGGAATTGGAGCTTTTTCTAAGGGGGGACTAACAGATTTTTTGGGATACGCACATAAAACTCTAAAGGATGGCCGATTGGTTCACCTCTATCCTCGCAATACTTATGACATTATTTACTCAGGTATTTACTTCAGATCTTTGTTTTAAGAAACAATTGTTTTTTTGTTTTGTTTTTTAAAAGTGCATTAGAAAGATTCAATTATTTTTCTGTGCTCACTGTTAATTTTGTTGTAGGTTTTGGGATCAAGTGTGTTCGAGATAGATCTCCATCATTTTCAGAATACGAAAGGTTTGCTGGCAAATGGACGTAGTTGCAGCATGGATGGCTGCAGGACTTTTTTCAAGGTTTGTTTGAAGAATTACCAGACAGAGGTATCTCCTGGGAGGTGTATATTTGGCAAAGCCACCACACCTGTTTTGGGGACCGACTCCTTCAGCATCCAGCGGGACGCCCGGTTGCGTCTGCCGCTCAACTTCACCTGGCCGGTAAGAGCACCTGCGCCCTCCGTGAGCCAAATTGGCTTAACGCACTTTTTACGCACAAAATCAAAATGAAGTTGAAAAACTAACTGATAACCTTAGTATATTTAAGGGGAAAAAATATATGATTAATCCAAAAAGAGTTTGAAAAAGAGTTGGGGTTGAAATCTCTAAGACTTTTGCATTAAAAAAATATTGCAAAACTACTTAATTGCATGATACACATACACATTAATGTCATAAACATGCATCAATAAATTAAATACCACTGTTGTTTTAAAAAATAAATAAATCCAAACTCTGTATCTGAATATTCAAAATTTTTTACACATATTATTTTCCTTGCTTTCGTGTTGTTTTTTCTGTTTCGGAAGAAACTGTACGGAAAGAAAGAATAGATTAAAAACAAAATGCAGAATCTGTCATTTCTGCTTTGGATGTTTTTTGTGAAATACAATAAAAAACATTCAATTTTGCAACTATTTCCCTTTAAGCGCTATGCTCTTTTATTCAAATAAAGCTAAATAACGATTTTGATATGCCTTTCAGGGCATGGTGGCATTTTCATATGTTTCTTTCTTTTTCGTGACGTTTATCTCCTTATCTCTCCCCACAGGGTGCCTTCTCATTACTTATTGAAGCCTGGTATTCTCCCACAGCGGAGCAGCCCAGAGGTGAGCAGATGCGAACTACTTCTTCACCACTAGAGGGGGACATAACGCGCAGAGCCAAATGACTTATCGCTTATCACATATTTTAATTGTTAAACCAAGCACACGCAGTGCTGGCAAATACATTTGACTTTTTCACTGTTATGGGTTCGTGTTTGTTAGGATGGCTTATGAGTCACACGACAATCTTTTACAATCAAACCCCTCCAACACAATTGCACTTCCCTTGTTTTATTTTTGGCACGCATGGGAACGTGTGCATGGTTTAAGTAGGAATAAGAAGCCTTGCCAAAAGTTCCATTTAACTTTTCCTGGATTTTACACCTTTTTTCCCCCTTAGATCCTCAATAAAAAAGGGGTTTAATGGACACATGTAATGGAAATAGGACATTTTAGTGATTAGATTGTTGTTCTATTAACTACAAATCGAATACTCTAAGTTTGTGTTTTTTTCCCCCACACAGATAACGCAAACCCAGAATTCTTGATTAGTTCTTTTGCCATCCAAAGACAGTTGGGAATTGGACCCCAGTGGTCTGAGGATGTGCAGAACGGGACACAGACGGAGATAAGGTACTCATACCGGATCATCTGCAAAGAAAACTACTACGGGGACACTTGTTCCATAATATGCGCTCCCAGAGATGACCGTTTTGGCCACTACACCTGCAAGCCCGACGGGCAAAAAGCCTGTCTACCAGGATGGAAAGGAGAATACTGCCAAGAACGTAAGCAAGTGTGAAGATGTGGATACGTTTCTATGTTTCTGTTTTAAGATTAGGCCTACTACTCAGATTTTTTGCTAGAAGCCTGAACATCCTGGGAGGTTGTCCAAAACAACGAAGCTTTGAAATAGCCAAAAGAGTATTAGCAGGCACAGCCAATCTTAAACCACAATTTGTCACAAAAAAGACGTCTTTGAACTATTTCTTTTCGCGTCATTCTTTCTTTCTTATTTTAAACAAGCTGCAAAGTTTAATTCAGGCTTTTATTTTTGTCTGTTTAAAGCCTAAATGTCTTAAATTACCTGTTACATGATCACAGGTGTGTGTGTATTCGGATGTGAGACAGCCAAACACAACCGCACACCAGTGATATTAAGGTGTAATTTGAGGACAGACAGCCTACTATACTTTCTCTCTAGGCGCGTGCGGGTTTAATCCAGGGGCGGTGGTCGCTGAGCAGCACGCGCCGGGGTTAATCGCGGCATTATCGGGCACCACGCGCCACTAAATTGCGGGTTCTTTTGTTGAGGCGTTGCAGGGCAGCAGCTGCAAACGGGGCTCGAACCGTCCACTGATAACAATGGGGGCAGCTGTCCTGCTTTTCTGAAAACAAGCATCTGCTGTGCTCTAACCGCATGTTTCAGCGCGCAAAATCAGTGGCACATAAAGCGCAGAACATGAGCGGCAAGTGATGCTTTTCCAATGAAGGGTCGGGAAACATGTTTTATAGTCCGAGGGGAAACAAAGTGATTATAGCATTGTTTACAGCTTTTTAAAAAAATGCTTAATTCACAGTATTAAATTTTTATTATCCATGTTTCTTTCCAGCAATCTGTCTTGAGGGCTGCAACGAAAGGAATGGAACCTGCACCTTACCAGGAGAGTGCAAGTGAGTATCCTCCTGTATGTTTATTGGCTTTTTTCCTTCTCATGGAATCACAAACTGCTAAAGCATGAAATTAACATTTGTGGACATTTATAGAGATTATAACTGAGAATTCAGACCATGTAAAGCTGTTTTTTCTGATTTAAATAATTTCTTGATAAAATGACTTCAGTGTGTAAAGACAGTTGGCTTTTTCATAAGTTTTCTCTATCTAGTTTTATGACTCTTTTTTTGTGAGCGAGCCTGTGTTTGTGTGTGAGCTAACTGTCATGTTTTATGTGTGAACAGATGCAGAGAGGGCTGGCAGGGACTCTTTTGTGATGTGTGTAAACTCCATCCATCTTGTAAACATGGTACCTGTAGAGAGCCTTGGCAGTGCACCTGCAAAGAAGGCTGGGGAGGCATCTTTTGTGACCAAGGTGTGTAACTGCCTCATTCATAAAATGAAAAAGAAAACATGATCTTTATCAGAAAGAGCTGATTAAATGTAGTGCCTCTTCTGGGCTCCATGGTTAATCTGTCATTTGTTTTCAGACCTGAACTACTGCACCCATCATAAACCCTGTGCAAATGGGGCCACGTGTATGAACACAGGCCAGGGCAGCTACACCTGCGCCTGCTTGCCAGGTTTCACTGGGGTTAACTGTGACTCAGAGGTCCGAGAATGTGACAGCAAGCCCTGTCACAACGGAGGCCAGTGCCTGGTGAGTCCGGAAGTCTCTGTCTCTCCTTTCCCACAACACAGGCTTTCCTGTTTTTGTTTTTGCCTCAGTCTATCTGCTACTCCAGGAGGATGCTATTGATTGTCAAGTCAGTAGATGACCCAGTTCACAGGCTGTGCACTGTAAATAAATTCAGACTAAGGAGAATGGGGTTTGTCAGGGCAGTCATGAACAGGATACGATAAAAAAACATCTGACACAGAACTTTTTGATTAACTCTTTCTTTTTTTCCCTACAGGACTCTGAGAATGGCTATAGGTGTGTATGCCCGCAGGGATTTGAACCGCCACACTGTGAGCACAGGATTCTGACTTGTGCAGACACACCATGCTTCCATCAAGGCAAGTGCAAAGAGAGGGATTACGGGCAAAGCTACATATGCGAGTGTCCGGCTGGATACACAGGACTCAACTGTGAGAAAAAAATGGATAAATGTACCTCGCTGCAATGCTCCAACGGTAAAACATCAGTCTCATAACATCAAAAGTCAATCTTCACTTTCAAGAAACCTGCATTAAAAAATCATCATAATGGTGGTGTGTTTTTCACAGGTGGACATTGTGTGCTCCACGGTAACACAAGACTGTGCAGCTGTCGCTCAGGCTTCACAGGGCTGCGCTGTGAGATCAACATCAATGAATGTGCCAGAAACCCTTGTGCAAATGGCTCCACCTGCATAGACCGCATTAATGACTACAACTGCTCTTGCCCCCCTGGGTACACAGGCCGCCACTGCGACAAGCCCACAGACCGTTGTGCCTCTCAGCCCTGCCTCAACGGTGGGGTCTGCACCATGGGATTGCAAGGCAAGCCTGCCTGCATCTGCCCTGCCCATTACAGCGGCCCTCAGTGCCAGTTAAGTGATAAACCCCCGGCCAATACCCCCAGCCCTAATACAGGCGTAGAGTCCAGTGAAAAGCTGAACTTGGCTGCCATCAGCATGGGTGCAGTCCTGGTGGTTGTTCTAGTGCTTCTCTGCATGGCACTGCAGGTAGTGCGTCACAGAAAGAAGCAGAGAAATAAGGAGGGGGACTCGGAGACAATGAACAACCTCTCCAAGGCGGACTTTCAGAAAGAGAACTTCATCTCCACCGTTGAGCTCAAGAACACAAATAAGAAAATGGATTCAGAGGTGGACAGTCCCACTGAAAAGTTGAATCATAAATACATCAACCACTATCACTTGGACTATAAATCCTCCATGGGGTACAAGGAAGAACTGTCCCTTCTGGACAAAGATGAAAACTGTGAAAAGACAATAGAAGACAAAAAACATTTCGGTAGAATGTACAGGTAAGTGCACAGGAACAGATAAAAGGAAAATATTAAGTTTGCTAATTCATGTCATTGTAGTTTTTGTGCTGAATAACATACAATGTGTCTTTATTTCACAGTGAAGGGCCAGAGTGTAGAATATCAACAATATATTCCTCCAGAGATCCAATGTACCAGTCTTACTTTGTATTAGCAGAAGAGAAAAATGAATGCATCATTGCAACTGAGGTAAGCTTCATCTTTTAGCTTTAAACATTTTATAAAGCAGGATTTAAAGTAATATGTTATCTTTATGACTCAGATTGTCACAAATTTAAAAAAAAATCTTTTTCTTTTCCAGGTATAATAATCAGAACTTGTTACTCATCGTCAATGTTGGATCTCTTGTGGACTGTTTACAAGTGTGAAGAGACTAGGATTTATTTAAATGCAAGTTGCTGCTCTTAAAAACTTGATAACTGGATGGAGCTGTGTGCTCTCTGACTGCAATAGAACTAAAGCTACTAATCTGTGTGAGAATGTACAGAGTGGAAAAGAAAAAAAAACAGACTGCGAGGGGAGGAAAAAAGACAAATCTGGCTTCTGGATTCACCAGTGATGTTTTCGACTCAAACCCTCGTCTGCTCCATCCAAGTTAATCCGAGGGCAGCAAGACGATTTCGCCCGTGTGCTGGTTAAGAGAAGAAAAGTATCTCAATGTGTTCCTAGACGTCTTATTGCAGTAATCGGCAATCAAACAAATCAAGAGTGAAAGGAGCCAGCCTTTTCCATTTCATGTGACTTGCAGCGTGCTATGCAAACAAAAATTAGCTTTGTGCTAAATCAGAAGAGACTCAAAAACTACTGAAAACGGTTCATTTTTTGAGGGATGTTTAGATTTTTTTTGTTGTACATCAAATCCAATTTATAAAGAATGTATGCAGACTAGATCACAAAGCCTTATATGTGTATTTAAAACAAAACACACCCTGCCTTATTTTTTTATTCCTTTGCACAGCAACTTGGAGGCAACAATATACGATCAAAAAGATGCAATATGCTATAATGCCATACAGGGAAACTCATGATTGGACGTTGTCTATTTTATGCAAGATCACCTTTTAAATAAAGACAATCCATTACCAAGGACGCCTTCAATGGAAATTACTGAACCAATAATGTTATTTTGTAAGATTAGTAATTCATTAGTAATTTAATTATATGGAGCACTGATCTTTCTTTTTTCATGTTTTATAAGATTATTTTGTATATACTGTATATTTATATGTTAAGATTAGAAATATGACTTGTACATCTGTTTGTTTGTTTTTTAAGTTGAAGCCACCAAAAAGGTGAATTTATTTTTTAAATGTTTTTTGTTTTGTGTGTGTTCTATTATTATTTTTTGCTATAAAAAGACACATGGAATACATATCTGGTACACTGTTTGTTTGTCGGTCTTTGATGGTTGAGTGTACATGTGGTCAAATAGAAACACTAAATTAAATGTTGCAGTTATTTAGAAACTCAATTTTGTGAGCAGATGTGAAAGTAAATTTATTGTCTATAGCTGCAGTAACATTTGACCTGGTAGCATTTCTAATGATCCCGTGTCTATGTCCTTAATGAAGTCTGTGTCAGTGTGATGTGAAATCAGTGTGCGATCGATCATTCATTGATGGCATTGTAAGTGGCGGCAAGGAAATATTCAGACAAGAAAAAATCAACAAAAAAAATTATATACTTAAAGGTCTGTATGTGAAAATAAAGAGTCCTTGTGGTCTTTATACTTTAACTGCACCCTTGAGCAGTTGCAGCATATGAATCTCTTCCATTTTGGATAACTTGAATAATACATATTTGTCTCTTTTGGCTCAGGGTGAAAAAGAAACTGCTGAGGAAATATACATATGCCCTTTAACTTCTGGAGCATGAGCACAGCAAACAAGGGCCCCTGATCCTGGCCAAGTCCAAACAAAGCACGAAGAGATCATAACAAAGCAGCAGAAACCTACAAATGACACTGGCATTACAGAAGCAGAACTTTGTTTTAAGACTAGAGCTATGGTTTATATTTCCACTTGGGGGCAGCAGGATTTATGTGTGGTTGAAAAAGTTTGTTGTTTTCTTTGTCATCTCTTAGCCCATAAGATACCTCATGCACATTGACAGAGGACAAATTACCCATGCATCAGACTCCATGGACACAATGGTGTTAGACCACAGACACCTAATGAGCTTAAGAGAGCACGGATGAAATAGTCCTGGCTATTTTTAGGTAATGTGATTATCTGCTGATGCTGGACTGTCACTGACTGGCTCTTTAGGATACAAAAGGTGCTTCCAAGTTTACAAAACGAATAATCTAGTAAAGATAAGGACATATGCACTTGTGTGATAAGAATATTTTCAAAAAAAACTTAAAATATATTAATAATATATATGAATAATAAGCATTTGTTTTGAAAATCCCTGTAGTTGAAAAATTAAGCTTGTATTAGATTCTCCTTTTATTTCTAAAAAAAAAAAGAAAAAAAAAGGATTAATCATTATTTATCTATTTCAGCTGGAATTAAGTGGTCTCTTCAGATAAATGCAACGTCAATGTTTTTCAAGCCCTTGAACTTGGTGTTGGGCGACACCAGTAACCGGTTTTGATTGGTTTATCCTATTACTAAGTCCGCCTCCTCAGCGATTTGATTGGCTTAGATCGTGTCGCTCTAACGCATTCCGAACAACAAATACACGTGTTTGTACTTCGAAATGCAGAAGAGACAGGGACAGTGTTTACTCTTCTGTGTGTAAAAATAGACGAAGCACTTTCCACAAGACATTATTATGATGTTCAGGAAGGTTTCCAGTCTCGCAACTTTTTTAATTAGATATTTATTAGAATGAAAAACAGAAAATAGGAAAGAAGCTACCTGTTGACAGAATCATCGTCTTGTTTTTACTTTACGGTCAAGTCATCACAATGAAACCTCAGGACATTATAAAGGAGAAGAGCACCTTATGGATATTTGGATATGGCTCCTTAGTGTGGAAACCGGATTTTACATACATTAGGAGCAAAATCGGCTTTATTAAAGGATACAAGAGACGGTTCTGGCATGGAGATGATTTTCATCGAGGGGACAAAGAAAAGGTGAGAAAAATAAAATATTAAGAATGCATAATACTGCCCTCGAATAATATTTTCTCTTGACTTTAGAATTCTTTATGCAGTTTACTGATTAATGATATGATATATATTATTATTATCATTAAGTCTTATGAGGCTTCTGGTTATTACAAGATGTTCTGAGTTGTCTCTGTTTCCTTGCTTTCTAGCCAGGCAGAGTTGTCACACTCGTGGCAGATCAAGAGGTAAGTTTACATATTTTTTTTGTTTAATCTACTACAGCTTGTAGTATTTTATTTTTACATCGTCTACTTGGTTATACTACTTCATTATAAGATATTTTATGGTCTTGTGAGATAAGGCGGATAACTGGATAAACCTATAAACTTTCCATAGAATACTTCTTTTGTGGTTTCCAAATTCTGCTTACAATGATTTATTTTATGAAATGAGGTAATATCATGTTGTTTTTGTTTAAAAATGACTAGATTCAGCAAAGTCGACCTCAGATATTTGTACACTTAATTTTCCTTGCCATTTTTATTTATCGCTACTTTGTATTTGGATAAAGTCATAACATGTAAATTAGTTCCTGTATATAGTGAACTTGATATGCACTATAGCAAACTGTGTGAGGTCTAACTTTAGATGCTGTGCCTTGCGTTTATCCGCAGGCTTGTACATGGGGTGTTGCCTATGAAGTGCCTGAGTCCCAGATTGAAGAATCCCTTCAGTATCTAAATATGAGAGAGGTTGTGTTGGGGGGTTACACAACTGAGATGGTGGAATTCATCCCTAAAGAAAAGAATCAGGGTCCATTGTTGGCCCTAGTCTACATTGCTACCTCTGACAACCCCATCTACCTGGGCCCTGCCTCAGAGATGGAGATCGCCACCCAGATTTCCATCTGCAGCGGCAACACGGGCCACAATATAGAATATCTGCTCCGGCTGGTGGAGTTCATGAGGCTCTTCTGTCCCGAGGTGGAAGATGAGCACCTTTTCTCTATCGAGGCAGCTGTTCTGAACATTTTCCGTGACTGTGGAGGGATCAAAGACCAAAACTCCCTACTGCTGGGAGCTGTTTAATAGACTGCACACAGCATCACTCATGATTTTATACTGTTTGATAGGGAAATGAAGTCCTGCGGCTGCGCATTTGGTTTCATTTGAATGTAATGTAACTTTACTGAGCACTCTACTTTTTGACTTTTTCTCAACTGTGACAACAAAGACTTTAACTTACATGGCATAGTAAACAGTAAGCATATAATGCTAAAAATGCACACTAATATGTCCTTCTTTTGTTTAAATGTGATGATGGTTAATGGTGATGATAATGATGCAAAAGGTTACCAGATGGCACTTTTAAATATATTTGAATAAAAACCCAGAACTTTAAATGAGTATTTTTTGGGGGGTTTTCTGCTACTGTTTCAGAAGCCTTCCATGTCTCATATGCTGTCTTTATGCTTGATGCATACAAAAACACTCTTGCCTCGTGTTCCAATATCACGTGGCTAAGGAATGTTGACTCTTGTTGCTGAAATGCTGATGTTTCCTAGAACTGCACAGACAAAGGTGGATTCTGAGATTTTCTGTGCATTTATACCATTTCATGCATTTACTCTATTAGCTTTTTTCTCTGGACGTTTTTTGGACTTTTCTATCCAAATTTCAAACAACTGGATGTGAAAACATGTTCCCTCTAGCCAGGGCTATGGATCCCATAAAATCTGCAAAGCACAGTGGTGGGTCTGTCTTAAAAAAAGTTGTTATGCAGCCAAGCATTCCTCGAAGACAAAATTTTTAGCTAAAGTCTATTTAGAATTCCTATGTCTTTAATAGTAATACTAATAAAAAACACATAAATGTCTATATTTGCTGAATTGATAGCACCATGTGTTGAATTATTTACATTTTACATTACATATCACGCATAACTTGCACAGTGTCCAGCAGTGCTGGGTCAGTCTGTGTACATCAGTGCACACTGCTCTTTACAGTAGAGAGTGTATAGAGAGGCTTGGAGGTGGGGAGGCAGATCAGGTTTCCTTCCCTGTCTGAGCTATGAGCACATTGCAGCTACGTGTGCACAAGCCATATGTCAGGCTGCAAAAAAAAAAGTAATTTCAGCCATGATAAACAAGCCCACATGTTGAGCCTCACATTTCTGTAGTACAGTTCTGCTTTCCTCAAAAAAGTCAGCCCAAAAGTAGGTTAAAGGTCTGAGCTGTGAAAGCAGGAAACATACTGTTCAGAAAGGGCTTACATGTAGCAAACATGTATGGTAGACATGTACAGAAAGTTCCCCAACTTTGTCAGACCTGTACAATCTCTTACTTGTTGGGTGAAAACGTAGTAACTGATACATGTAGGATCTGTTTGTGACTTCCACTGTTAACAAATCACAAAGCAAAACAAGACACGCCACTTCTCAGCTCAGCAGTTTACACAATGTTTTAATTTAAACTAATATGAGCCACCATACAGACAGGCAGACAGTATCATTAATGTTTGGCTTTCGTCTCCGACAGTACATGTTTATGTCTACTACATAGAACAACCCGGTACAAACAGTCCACCATAAACATAAACATATCAGATGACAGCGAATGGGATGAACTTTTTGCCCCCTTGTCCCAACCCTACTCTCAATTTACTCTTTCCATACTGTTCACACGGCATTCACATTGATTCATTTAAGGAATTGTTGATCTTTCTTTAATTTCTCTTCTGGGGCTCGTCCTCTCTGTCTCTTGCTACAGTAACCACTTTGGTTGAGCAGGATTAAATGCAATTCCAGACAATGTACAAGCTATAGGCTACTTTAAACTTCAGTGGCAATGAATGTTTGTCATCTAAAGCTGTTGGAATATGTTAATGAAGCCTCAAATAAGTATTCAGCCATTTATTTTCCATATCTTTATGCAATTCAGGGGCCTTGAGCTTAGCTGCCACAGCAACGACCAAACATGCACACTTACTTCTAGGAAAAATTTAAATCACATGCCAACTCATGCATGTTTTTAGACTGTGGGAGGGAGCTGGAGTACTCAGAGAGAACTCTCTAAGTAAAAATGAGACAGTCAATAACACCCACTCACCACAGTCAGGGCCCTTTGGCAGAGTAAAGGGGGAATATTAGACCCTGTGGTCACAATGTAAATAAAATATGAGCAAACATCTAGATTTCAGTTTCAACACTTGTGGTCATAATAAAAGTACAAGAAAAAAGTTGAAATGCTGTGGTACTGTATTATTCTGTGGCGTTATGTTTGTGCTCAGAAGCATGAACCAAAAAAAAAGCAAACAGTTGAAATCGTGTCTGCAGATATTGATCAATAGATTTTGTGACTATATAAAGTTTAGCCTTGAGGCTGCTATGAATATACACAATACCACAAAGGGTGGTCACTGAGGTCATGTCCTCAGAATGTGCATTTGTCCTGGAAAAGTGGTTAGCCTACACCTTTAAAAAACATTATGCAGCCATTTGTGAGCCTCCACCTGCATGTTAATGTGCACCCAGTTTGAACTCCGACCCTTGATCTGAGCTTGGTCAGCAAAGAGCTGAGGTCACCCTAGAAGTGTGCTAAAGAGAAAGTGATAGGTCCACTAATGGAATCTATCTGCTTAAGAGACCTTGAACTCTCACAAAGGGAGGTCATCTATGTCTTCTGATGGGTTTGTCAACTCTTTTCTGCCTGTGGACACGAGTGCTGCACTGTTATGAGGGCTTCTTCACCATTCATTAATAGTAGGCACACAAAATGGCAAATTATTTAGCAGTAAACCATATGCTATTTTAAAATCCTCAACAAAACTAGACACCGAAGTCTATTTTCCATGTATTATTGTCATAAAACTGGTAGCTTTGTGAATACTCAGATCAAGACTGAATTAGTTTGGTTGCTCATCTGGTTTCATTGCTAAGGAGAGAAACAGTGTGGTTTTGACTTATCAATCATGGTGCAATGATTAACAATGTTATTTAATCCATTTATCATCTCATGTGGTTGATGTAAACAGTTTTTTCTCATCCAAACAGAGCATGACTCACACCCTCTTGATGTTTTAATATCATTTGAGGCAGGAGTAGGATGGCTGGAGCAGGCTGGAAGAGAGCTGTCTCCTGCTTTGTTTGCCTCTTCTATTCTTTGGGAACAGCACTTTTTTTTTTGCATTTAATTTCATTTTCCTAATTCTATTTTCCCTAGAATCACCTTAACTGGCCAGGCCTGGACACTGGGAGGGTCAGGGTTTGAAAATGTGCATGTTTTTCTGTATGATGAAGTCGGATATAATCGTGAACTGACACCAGTGTGCCTGTTAGGCTGATATTCAACATGCTAACAAGTGCCAAACAATCAAATGATCCATCCACATAATCCATAACTATGGCTAAAGCATAATTAAAGCATATTTGAGCCAACAGCGGTACTAAGGGGACGTAAGGGGTGAACTTCCTGGTCGATGGAGCAGGAATGACAGGAAACATCTGAGTCCAACTCAGCAACACAGTGCAAACCTTTTCACTGCTGCAAATGACCCTGTAGTAGTTTCTGCAGGTGCAGAAGACCATGCAATGTGACCTGCAACAAGTAGCCAAACCTCAACAAAATATGTATCTACTTGAAATTGATTTACTTTTAGGATTTCAGCCCACACCACGTATTTTATTTCCTTTATCTTGTGATTGAATATCGAGAATTTCTCTGATTTAACGGTACCCTACCAATTCTTTCAGTATGTTCTTCCACAACTATACTTCTAACAACTTCTGAGATTGTGATTTAGAGAATTAATTTCTACTACGCTATTTCTTTACTAAGCTTGCCTTGTCAAGCTTGCTACACATCCTCAAGATTAGTAGTTTCCACTAAATAAGACAACTCCCAAACGTCCGCCAGTGTGCACTTTTATTTATTGATTCATTTGCAGTAAAAGCTCAGTATGTTGCATTAGGTCATTAAGATTTACAGCTTCTCTCATTTTATGCAATAACAATAAAGGCAATCAATCAATAAGAGACACTTACCATACTGTCATGGCTCTTTGGATACGAGTCCCTGAGGCTGCTCTGTTACAGAATACTCAAAAAGATATATGATTATCTCCATATGTTTGTCATTTTCTGTTCTTTTGTATTTTCAACAAACATTCAATAGATATATATGCTTTAACATAGTTACACGTACTGTACATTGTACCTTTTTGTGTTATGTATGACATATTTTTGAAGATGTCTTCCAACTTTCTCTGTCAAATAAAAAAGTGAGTTCATTTTAATAATATGAGGTCCTGAGAGGATGTGATGCAGATGAAGGATGCATCTCCAGCCACACCTTTTCCCAAATATGAGTTAATAAATTTGTGTTCAGGATGTATTGGGTCCAGTGGCATAAAAACTACATTCTTCTATGTGACTGGCATTGTGGGTATGTTTATGTCGTCCGCAAGTAGTTTGAAATTTTACCCCTTGACACCTGGTCTCACAACTTTGCAACAAACCACTCCTGATCTGTATTAATTTTATTTCATTTTATCCAACTAATTTGTTGTTTTTATTTATTTGCTTTTTATTCTTGTCATATTTATATATTTATTTTCACATTATTTATTTATTATTTATCTTTACTTCCTATTTGTTATTGATTTATTTCATATTAAATTGTACTTTTTTTTATTCCAGTCTTTTTCTTTTTGTTATTTTTTCCCAGATTTTGTCCTGTATATATTTTATCTTGATATAATTGCAAATGAATTCAGGTGTAAAGGGATTTTATAGGTCATAGAATATGGGCCAGAAGCTGTGACCATGAACAAGCATGCAAAGAAGTGAAGTCTTAAATAAATGGAATACAGTTCACATTGTTTTACCAACTCATTCACTGTGACTTTTGGTTTTAACGGTGGCCGTGACACTTTAAGGACGCCAAGCTCTCAGGTACCCTTATTCACTTTCTTAGCAAGAATCAAAAGGCCCTGGAGGTTTCCTGCCATTTTTCTCTGGAGTGTTTTTTCTCAAAGAGCCGGAAAGGCAGCTCTGTTTCCCACACTTTCACAGAGCTTCTGCATCCGAGACATTTTACACGGCTGCACCTCGCAGACTTGCAGCTGCAGCGTCATTGTGATTGCCTCAGGCATTCTATGATGCAATATATTTTAATTTCTGGATGAAATCTCAATCGATAAAAGAACAATTCTGTTATCTATAAACTAATTATTTATTTAACCACGCAGGCATCAAATGCTTAATTTGTTGACTCAAATGTTTCTAAGTGTGTAGTTACACATAGAGATGCTTTCTGTTTGTTTGGACATTTTAGTCCCTTTAGAAAACTCATGTTCTCATGTTAATCAACCAATTGCAGCAGAGTTTCCTGTTTAACTAGATGCTAATCAGACTGTGCAAGAACACATGCTATTTTGTGGATTGATGTAGAGCCAATTGCAACTATGAAAACACAGATGCTTCAAGAGCCAAAGGGCAAGACCCTTGTTGATATTGTTATCAGTTCCCTGTGATGAAGTGAATCAAACATTCGCAGAGACACAGAGACAGTGAAGAGGATTGTTATTGGTACGTTGTTCATGTGGAATCCTTGTGATATGAATATCCTTGAAAGGCAGTTTTATCCCCCATGTATTTTTCATATCCCTGTTATTGACGCTCTGCTTCTGTTCTTAATTATTCCCAAATTACTTCAACAGTCAACATTCCAGACCACTACAAAAGAGATAAAGAGGGATTTGACTTGCTCTACTGTCGATAGAAACTGTAAATACAAGGTGAGTATTATAAATTTGTCACTGATAAATTCATCCACATATAAGTTCAAACCAAGTGACACAAATTAAATGTGCCACTACACTCCTTTGACTAGGTATATAATAAATAAATGAAAAAATTTCAAAACTTTCCTTGGAGTTCATTATAAAATGTAAGCATAATATTGTACTTATAGACTGACTTACATTTAACCTGATATAATAAAAATGACTATTCATTATTATTTGAGACCTGTACATTGGTGCTGAGGTTCCTGGTTCAAAACTCAGCTGGATGAACTTTCTGTGCGGACTTTATATGTTCTTCTTGCGCGTGCATAGGTATTATTTGAATGATGAATTCAAGGTAAAAATCTGAAATAAAGTGGGACTGAAAACTTACACATTACCTCTTAAAGGTCTTGAATAACTGGTCTTCAGTATGCGTTTATAAGAAAAAAATAATGATTTAATGTTTGTGGATCTGTTTGAAAAAAGATTTATTCATAACAAAGCCTTGACAATAAAAAACAAATATGGTTCCTCGTAATTGTGCGAGCATGCAAACAACATCACAAGACAAATCTTTCCACAATTTGTCATTACCCAGGCTGGCTGCAAACAAAAAGCGCCAGGCAAGTTTTTTTGCAATGAGTCATGGCTAGTTGGACTTTCCACAGTTGATATAGCTCTACTTGTTTTCTTCAAAATTACTTGGCTAACCACTTGTTCAAGGGTGTTTTTACACCTACATACTCTGGTCCTGGTTTCCAGACTTTTTAGTTTGGTTTGGACTAAAAATACAGGTATAGAACAGAAATGTAGCAGCTGAATGTAGGTTAAACAAAAAGAGGCTGTGTTTGTCTGGATATAATGTAACTAAACCATGGTTTGGCTTGCTTAAGGAATGAATACATCTTTTTTTTTTTTGTTGTTGCCAAAACTGAAAGTAAAACATATTTCTGTAACATTTGAAAAGATGAGTATGATGAGGACGTTTGTCAAAATCAAGATAGCCTTCTGTGTTGCACAGTTCTTTCATCTCATCTGATTCAGATGATGACAAGTAACCTGCCAGCCTGTCGACAAAGTTATGTATCTGACTCTTAACGAATCAATATCAAGTTTGGAGTAACACTGATGAAGTAACAATGACAAGACGTGAAGTTATGTGAAAGAGAAAGTGTACCCTCTTTCAATGACGAGGTTTTACATATTAGAACATTAAAGAAAATGATTTGGTCTTTGTCACTAATATGACATACAAATACAGATGCAGATGCAGATACAGATACAGATACAGATACAGATACAGATACAGATACAGATACAGATGCATTGTGCCATTATTTAACTAAAACAAGGGCAAAATGTAGTAGCAGTGTGGACAAATTGAAGTACTTCCCATGATTAAAAAGGTTGTAGAATTGCTTTTCACAGCGATAACTTGAAGCAATCATTTACTGAATGATGTTATCAGTCTCATACATTGTTGTTGAGGAAGTTTGACCAACTCTTACAGACAACATGGTTTTAAGTCATTGAGGTTTGCAAGCATTTATTTATACAGTCAGTGAAGGTCACGCCACAGCTTTCCAATATGTTTGAACTCTGAACTTTGACCTTGTCATTGCAAGAACTTGATTATTTTCTTTTTCAGCCATTCTGCTGTAGATTTGCTGATTTACATCGATCATTGTTCTCATATATGACCAACTTTGGCCAAAGCTTCAACTCTTGGACATAAGGCTCCAGAATACTTCGATATACAGAGGAGTTCATGCTTGAAGCAATGACTGTAAGATGTCCAGACTATCCAAATCATCATACCTCCACCACCATGGTTGACAGCTGCTATAAGTTGGTCGTGCCGATGTGCTGTGTATGATCTAATTTTACTCTGCATTTTGACTGAATATCTTCACTTTGGTCTCATGTTTATAAAGGATATCACTAGATATTGCCATCTTCTTTTTAGAGAGGGAAACATCAGAGAGTATCCTGAAAATGTACAAACCCAATTCCAAAATAAAGTCGGGATGTGTTGCTGCCATCAAATTTAAAATGATCTCATTTTCATAATTTAATAGGCCTCTGTTTCAACATCTGATATGTTGTTTATATTTTATTGGGAATAAAATATGGATCTATGAGATTTGCAAATCATTACATTCTTTTTTGAGGACAAAAATTGCACTGTTTTGTTTATAGCACATTGAGAATGGCCTTCAAGACACTCTGCTTATCTCTTTATGATGACTGTTTTTGTGCTTATTATACTGTGTATTTGGTCATATCCACAATGATCGTCAAGCAAGTGGAAAGCATCATACTGACCAGCAGAAAATGTATGAGGCAACAGCTCTTATCAGCAAACACACTCCTTTAGGAGTCATTTGCTTGCTGTGCTCACACATGCTTAACTCGGTCATACTTCTGAGTCACTCCATGTTAATTGGCTAGGTAATCTTACAATAATAAGTCAGGAAAGAAAGTTTCCTTTTCATATGAAGCCTAAAGTCCTTGTATCTGGGCAATGTTCCTGCGGTCAAACGGCAGCTTTAGTTAGCTTAAGAGAAAACTGGTTAAACCCTATTACAGTATTACATAACAATTCCCACCCAGATAATACAACCTCGTGGAGTTGAGGCTTTGCGGGTTTCACTCCCTTTTAAGGACCAATTGATGCATATTTTGCTGTGGATAAATGCTTATTTTACATGTTTAGTTTGCAGTTGCTGGAATGACTTAATTAGGAAGTGAGAAGATAAAAAGCAAACGAAAAAAACAGCTCATATAAAAGTTTACCCCCAAAATATCAAAAAGTTCCAAGTTTAGTAAAACTAATGGTTTAATTGAGAAAGTATATTCTTGCGCTCTTAAACATGTGTTGAGTATATCCACTTATTAATTCAAGCTCATGTTCCCATTGTCACAGTTACCAAGCAGATTAGTAAGAGGTTACTTTTTGACAGCTTTAAAGAGGGCTACTGTATATCCCACAAAGGACAGAGGACAGACCCCTTTAATACTCTGTGGAGGGTAAAGTGGGATTAGTTGGCTGCTCCTGGACTTTTGCCAGCATCTAATGGACTGGGAAAAACTAAACTATCAGAGATGCTTCCTGGCCAACAAAAGCCCTCCAACATCTAGGTTTTACTTAAAAATTGGGGCAGGCTGATTTACCCTAAGCTGATTGAGATCTAAATGATACAATCCTGGTTAAAATATTGCTTTAGATTATGCAAATGCACTGATCCAACAAAGAACGGGAGGCAGTATATCCTGAATCACAGGATTAATATATTCATGAACATAGTTTACGCCTCCGTGCCATAACTGGCTACAAATCAAGAATGTGAACAACAATGTTCAGAGCAGAGGTGGGGGAAGCCTGAATTCCCATGAATCACTTGGTGCAGTGACCATATGGTGCTAGAATTTGAGTTGATATGCGAGTGGGGCTTATATCCTGTGCTAATAAGCTGAAAAGATGGCCTACATGGTATACCCTCTAGTGATGCAGGAACTCTACAACTACAGCCAATGTTCCAGGGAAATAATAGGAAAGGTGTACATTCATGGAAACAGAGTGAAATAACTTAACCACTAGTGGATGGATTTTTATGGAATGAGGCATACAAACACTCAGGGTCATCAGAGGATGAATTGTAATGACTCAATGATACCCTTCCTTTCATAAACCACAGAGAAGATAGTGGATGATGATAACATGAATCTTTATGCAACAGATAGCTGTTTCAAGACACATTATCTCCCAAATGCTGTCACAATCATTGAACATTTCTTATTCTAATCTATCTTCTATACTCACTTTTAGTTCAGGGTTGCGAGGTCCATTTGCATTTTTGATATAAGATGGTAGACACATTACACCATGGACAGGTTACCATTCTATCACAGGACCAATACAGAGACCAAAGAGGCCATGTATGCTTACACATTCCTACAACTGGTTTCTAATCATATATTAATTTAGTACACCTGTTTTTGGACTCTGCAGGAAAACAGGAGAAAACCAGACAAAGCTCATACATGCATGGGGAGAACATGGAAACTCCACACAGGAAGACCCCAGTCAGGGTTTGAGCCAGGAACCTTCTTGTAGTGATGCACACCTCCATGCAGCCCTTTTCTATTTACATCCCATTTGCAATTTGTTCGTTTTCTAAAATGCTCTCATTAGGAATGGTTAGTAAAGATTAAAAGTACATGATTAGAATTGGTCTTGTTACACGGTTGAACAATTACAAAATCCACATGCCTTGTGGTTTTGATATTTTGCAGTTCACAAGTTGTGATTCTCATCATGTCACATTACCCATCCAGACAGCTACTTTTGTGCCTAAAACTTACAGTAGGTATAGGTGATCAAGTCTTTGAAGTGGCTCTGTTGTCTAGTTTTTCATTCTAATTGCAGTGCATGTAGATTACCCCCTCAGGGTGAATAACTCAGCTTGTACTAAGACAAACTTTTTATCCATCTTAGAACTTTTGTTTTTGCCTAAAAGACATATAAATTTCCACCAGCTTAGCAGTCAGTTCAACTTTAGCCAGTGTTAGCATGCTAATACACAAAACTGAAATACTGACTTTGACAACAATTAATCTTATGAACATAAGCATGTTTGCTTTGTAATTCTGAGTTTACAGAACAGTACTGTCTCTCTTTAATCCATCCTGATCTCACAGATCTTCAATTTGTAAATCTTGTTATAGAAAACACTGCCAATGATTAATACCCCAAAGCCAGGTGATTCATCACAGTCTGTGTTTTATGTCAAATTTTGGGGTTGATCTGAATTTTTTTTAAGGATTCTTTACTATTGGGACATAAGGTTAATTTTACCATTACAGCTTCTAACTCAACAGATAATGTCCGGTAAAAAAATTTCAAGATGACATCATGGTAGATTGTATAATCTGACATCGTTTCACCTGAATCATGTTGATATTCCGGATCTGGTGATCCAGAAGGTTCCAAATATATAGGTGGGCTGTTAGGGCTTTTGGGGATTTTCTCAGGTGACCCTTTGGCTTGGCGGAGGTCTGTAGTCTAAATGCTTCAAATGTTTACATTAATAGCCCCATCCCGCTGTTATCCTATCACCTATGACCCTATGTAATATCCATAAACAGATAAAATGCAGGAAATGTTATGAAAATGGTTTGTTTGCCAGTCACTTGACCCGTCTACAGCGAGTTCTGTTGATCGCTGGCTTAGGGAGGAGCGTAATCTTTTAACACCTAACTGACAGATTTCTCTATTGTGCCAGATTTGAGATGCATCTGGAACTGAGGGCTACCACCATGATCAATTAAATTAAAGTGAATTAAATTAAATACAATATTAATCCTCCAGGCAAAATGATATTGCTTAAAAAAAATAATAACAGCATTTAATCATTGTTAGGGTACTGCTGTCGACAGGAAAGACATTTTGTACCTTTACTATATGTAGGTAAACATTGGTTTAGAGGTTTTGGAGACTGTGAAGTGTCTGATTTGACCGCACATTGTATGAAGAAGTTCACAAGAGTCACAGAATTATCAAATGTATCTTACCATTATGAAAATGTGGAATTAGGCGTGTGGTGTCTGTGTTCTCCTAAGCTGTACACATTCAGAGACCCTTACTAAGCAGATTACCTCGATAAATCTATGTCAGGATTCATTACAGCATGTCTAGTCATGCACAGAGAGTGTGAGAATGCGGACGCAAAACATGTTTACTCTAACAGATGCATCTGTGGAGCCAGAGCTACTGTCATCAGCACAATACTGACATCTGCTGCTTGAGTTAAAGTGAGTGCAAACCTCAGGAAGGTGTTTGATTTATTTGCAAGGTGCTTATCTTTGAATAAGTGGAGTTGAAGAGCTGCCCCGTGGTTGATCTGTGACAAAAGAAGATAATACAGGAAAACAAACTTTGAATGAAGAGATATTTAAAGACTGTTTCCTGTGTTTGGCATTTACCTTGGGCTAAGGAACAGCATTGTGACTCACAGCTGTAAGAGGTGTAGCACGGGAGTTAGCTGGAAACACGATGTGAGTGGGCGGGTGGGAGTTAATGGGGTGGGGGGGGGACCAGATGTTGTCTTACCAATAGGGAATAAACTCTATTACTCACACCACAGGTGGTGGGAAAAAGGGGGAGTGTTATGGAGAAGAGAACGAGTGAATGAGAAACAACGGCAAACAGGAAGCAGAGACCTTACAACACAATACTCCCGGAGTTTCCTGCAGGCTCATACAGATAAGGAGCAACACTTTGTTAAAAGTCACATTTTTCACTCCCAAACGTTTCCCAGCTTCTAAAATCCGATCTTGCAAGGGTTGTAAAATTTTTCTGCAGAGCAGCTGTGATTTTGTATAATTGAAAATGTGGATTGTTGATGGAGAATTTGGTTGAAAAAAAAACATTTCAACCTGACCGCTGAAGGACCAGATACTCACAATACGCTCAGTCGTGGAGAAATACTGTAGGACTGTAAATAACCATAGTTATGTTGAGTCCCATTATGACACTAATGGCAATGTATGCCTGCTTTAAATCAGGAACCGGGTGCAAAAGAAAATCTATAATCTTGGAGCTTGATTATTAGTAAAGTTGCATCATGCTGCACTTTGTCATCTGCTAAAAAACAAAACATAATTCTACATTAAAAGGATTTGCAATGCCAGAGGCAATACAAGTTGAGGTGTTGATAATATTGTTCAAACTTGAATGTATCTACTGAACAGTACAACATTATTGGGTTGATATCGGGTTGATTTGAGTTTATGCCCACCGAAACAAAACAAAATGCAGGAGGAAATTTGGAAGAGCTATGTCATAAAGCCATACAGCAAAAAACACCAACTTTGAATACATATTCTATCAGATGCATTCACATTGAGATCAAGCATTGCGCTTTACTATGAGCTTTAGGCACATGTGTCTTCTGCTCCACTGCCCAACAGCTTACACAAGCAGATCTAAAAAAAATTTAAAAGAATTAAAGTGGTGACTGACAGAAAATTGAATTTGATAGATAGATAGATACTTTATTGATCCCAAGGGAAATTGAAAAATCTCAAATACCAATAAAATCCCAGAACTGAGGTTTACATACAT
>JBBBVU010000021.1:9524399-9544999 GCA_037177055.1 Atherinosoma microstoma | reverse complement strand
TATATATATACTGTATACAGTTGTCCGCTAAATTATTCATACCCTTCCATAAAAGAAGGAAAAAAGTCATCTGTCACTGAAATAAGCTGAAACTGACAAACGTAATAATGAATAAAAATTTTATGAAAATCATGACGTTGTTATTGAATTGTGGTTCAATAGAAATATTTTTTAAAAACAAGCAAAAAGTATGAGAAATTGATATAGTTTACGTCACTCATAAGCTAATATGTTGTTGAGCAATCCTTTGAGGCAATCAATGCAATCAAGTGTTTTCTTTAACTCTCAATCAGATTTCTACACCTGTTGGCAGGTATTTTGGCCCACTGCTCAGCAGCAAAGTTCTCTCTGGTCCAGGACCGCATTGTTTGTTTGTTTTTATTATTTATTCAATTAAATGAAATTGAATTAAAAAACAATGTCATAGATATTTGAATTACTAGTAAAGGCATTTGGAAAGGCATTTTGGATGTATATATATCCATATATATATATGTATATATATATAGTTCCCATTATCATGTCTCTTTCAACTTCTGCCTTACATTTTATATTTCACAGATCTGGCTGCAAGAATAGCATGAACCACTTAGGAGAAGGTGTGTGCCATGAGGCGAAGCATCGCTGTCGTTATTCTGCTCAATGTGATAATCGCATTTACACCTGTAAGGTAAGCATGGTTGCCCGACTTCATAAATAGTTTATACTTTACAACTGTAATTCTTTTCATTATTTGTGTTCTATTGCTTTATGTGCTTAAATTGGAATATTTTTGTGGTGTATTATGTAAGGGTTGCTATGAAGGGGGAAAGGAAGTTATAGTTGTTCCCAAGACCTCTGCCTCCTCAGACTCTCCGTGGATGGGTCTCGCCAAATTTGCCTGGTCTGGGTGAGTGGCAGGGTCACCTTTTACAAGGGGTAGTTTAGGTTTATCCTAACTTTACATAGCTTAGTTAGTTAAAGCTCAGTCAGACTGATTTGAATCCAGTTTCAGTTCACTCTGACTTGCATGTTGCATAATACATAGAGATGGAGTTTATTTGTTTTATTATTTTTTATTTTATATATTTATTTTTAGGTATGTTATTGAATGCCCCAACTGTGGAGTGATCTATCGGAGTCGTCAGTATTGGTACGGTAACCAGGATCCTGTTGATACAGTTGTTCGCACTGAGATCCAACATGTTTGGCCTGGGGTAAAGATAACTGTTTCTTTCCTTGTTTTAAGCTTTTACTCTAAATATCAATTACCATATCAATATAGACTGATTTCCTTAGTTAGACATTTCATTGCTTATGTTGTTTCCAGTCCGAGGGATTTTTAAGGGACAATAGTAATGCTGCTCAGCGTCTTCTGGACGGAGTCAACCTAGTGGCCCAATCTGTGTCAGAGCTCAGTGTCAAACCTGCTAAGGCTGTCACTTCTTGGCTGACAGATCAGATCGCCCCAGCCTACTGGAAACCCAACTCCCTCGTCTTGGTGAGTGACACAGCCCCACCCTCTTCCACTCGCTACCAATAGCCAAGTCAACACTTTCATGTCCAGAGGGATGTTTACTGTCTGCGGCTCTGTGTTCCTGTTACACAATCTGTGTGCGCAGGTCACAAGATAAAACTTGGAAAGACTCAAGTTGTGTCCTCCTCCCCTTTGCTCTTGGTCGATAACAGCATGTGCTGTTATTGTTTTTCTCTCATACTAGGTGTGCCACAAGTGTCACATAGTCTTCCAGGATAATGACACCAAGCATCACTGTCGTGCCTGCGGGGAGGGTTTCTGTGATGGATGCTCCTCCAAAGCTGCACCCGTCCCTGAGAGAGGCTGGGGTCTCGCCCCTGTCAGAGTCTGTGACATCTGCTATGAACAGAGAGCCTCTTACGCAGGTACACGCTTCCTCAATAATGTCATGTCACTACTTTTCCTGTTTTATTCTGGCATTTAACATTTATGTGAGCATAGCTTTAGGGAGTTTATTTTTTCTTTATGCAGAGCTACTCGAGGCACAGCTTGAGGAAGAAGAAGGGGGAACTCTTGCCAGGAAGGTTGGAGAAGCAGTCACCAACACCATAGGAGTAGTGGTCACTGCTATTGACATCCCACTTGGTGAGTTTTGCCCAAAACCTAATGGGTTCTAGTTATGTAACAAGCATAGATTGCTCCATGAATGTTCAAGTACATTGTGCAATGCACTGGTTACAGCGGCATTTCATGCTGATATATGACATTAGAAATAGGGTTAATAGTGAGAAAAATAATCCCCTATCGTCTTTTAACCTCATTGTCATGAGGTTAAGTTAAGGCGGTAGGACTTTTTAAGGACTTTCCTGAAAACTCATTTCAGTAAGAATCCCATCACACTTACATTAAGCTGTGATGTGAGTCTGTAGCATTGTATTTACAGTTGTTCAAAATTTTCCTATACTAAAAGCCATTATAAAGGAAGCACTGAAGATCCTTTCCTTAACTTTCAAAGAGTAGGACCAGCTCTTGTTATGGCTGCTACTCAGAGCAAAAAAGACTATTTGACCAGAGCCCTAGTTTGGACTCTCAAATGCATTACGTAGGAGTCCTACCTGTAAAGCTTTCAAATAAGGAGTGTCAGATTTCTTAATGTTCGTGTTATTACCAAAATCTCAAAGATTTCTGTTTGCTCATTTTAAATCAAACAAAGAAAGAAAAAAAGAATTACACAAGCAAATAAGTAATTTTTTAGAAAAAACAATAAATTCAGATAAATGAGAAGATTTTGCAACTTGTTGATTTTGACAATGGAAAGGCTAACAATTTTAAATCCTCTTACACATGCTGACCAATGAACCTAAAAGATGTAAGTCAAATTTACAATAGTACAATAATTTCCATTTGCATATCTCACTCCCCAGTTAGAGGGATTATGGGTATTAAACTGACAGACTACTGAGACGAGCTTGTCATTACGTAGGGTCCATGCCTTCTATTTACTCGTGGGAGATGCCACGCTGTGCTGACGTGGCAGTGATGGCGCCTGTGTTCAGCCGTGCCTCTGCCACCTCACTTCTCTCTCGTATTTTTGTGATTTTTCTTGTGTTATATTTTGTTGTGTCTCAACTCTCATCTTAACTTACTATTTTTTTAGTTAGCATGGTTCATACAGCTGAGTGTTGTTACAACAGACAGGGACTTCCATTAGTTAGTAAGAAGACATGTTGTGTAGGTTCTCTGTATGCCAGGTCCACTGTTATGCGACTTCACAAGAGCCAGTTCACAAAGCAGTTTTTCCCCTATCATTATATTAGGCTCCTAACAACCACTCGCTTCTAAGGACAATTTCGAACAACCAAATAACCTAACGCTCATATTTTTTATTTATCATAATCTAAGTACATTAATTTCTTTAAAGAAAGGTACTCTGGTGTAGAAATCAGCTCAAGGCCCAGTGACAAGATAGCGTTGCCGTCAGGGAAGATCTAGCAACTTGCAGCTAGCTTATCGTTGCTCTAAAATGACAAATTAAGTCAGCAGGTTTAGAGATGGAGTTTTCCACACCTATGCTTTTAGCCATAACAAACTTTTCATGAATTTCCTTATCTAGGCAACTTATTATGAATTGGTATAATACATAATTATAATGCATTGAAATAATTTATGATCATAATGATTTGGATTGAATTGGCCTGTATTTTTGAAATACCTTGAAAGGATTTTTATATAAAATTTTCACAATACACAGAATTGAATTGAACAGCTCTGAAATTCAACTGTACAAAAGCAGGCCTGCACAGAACTGCATTTGCGTTTCAAACATGAGCAGCAGAGCAAAGGTCATACAGTCAATACTGATGTATTACTGAGAGAGCCTGTGTAACCTAACATGTCAAACTCTCTGCTCTAACTTAACAAAATAGAGGGTTGTTCCACTTTTCAGTTGTATTGATCTGTATAAGCAGAACACATTAATTAGACTGACTGTTAGAAGGGAAAACCTGACTTACCATTGCTCACTCCCAAAAAGAACATTGATCAGTGTTGCAAAATAAGTGTTGCTGACTTTCCATTTTTAAGTTAAAGTCAATCATGTACAGTTTAAAATACTCTGAAAATAGGAATGCTGTTCATGAGTCATTGATTTGAACACACTCAGGCACATCACTTGAGGGCAAAGGGTGGGTTACAGTTAGTTCGTAATGTTCCCTCTGTGACTCAGATTCTGGGCATATGGCACTTACTTCGGGCAGTGCATCACTTTCAGGTAGTGACAGGGCTTGCCTGCTGCAAAATTCTGCAACAGTGTGTTGCCCCCTGAAGGCCGTATGGGTTAAATGCTGATTGATTAAACTGAAAATGGGAAATACACAACAGAGCTCACTAAAAACCGAAACATGAAAAACTAAGAATATTGTAAAAATGACATGCACAGTGTTCATGCTTATACAAACAGAAATGCTCTGATATGAACCTAATTAAGGCCTTACTCTGAATAAGACACCACCATATCGGGGCATTTCCTGACTACTCCACCACAAGACAGGTCCTTGTCCACTATTACTTCAGCTTTTTTTCCACAGCAGATCCAAATCAAAAGGTCTACAGGATAAACACAAACAAGAGTGGCCTACATTTCAGTTTGCTCCACATATGTTTGGTACTACCGAAAAGTGGCACCAGATGGCTACATTAGGTGTGCAACTACAAAGGTTGGTGTGCCACTAATGCAGAGTGCATCCAGAGGCCACAGGACCATAAGACAAGATGCAATCCATTACTCCTCTCGTTTATTCATTTCTTTAGATTTCCTACTGTGAACTCCACTTTGCTGTGTGTTTAAGTCAGTTGTATTGATTTTACAGGTTGCTTACATGACATTGATTTGTTAAAATTCTTTAATGGATCTTCACTGCTATGGATCAATTTTACATAATCTACAGTAACCTCAAAGAATCCTGTATCTATGAGAAGATCATTTTCAAATCAGCCGAGCTGACACAAATATTTTAAGATCATCCAAATGTGTTTTATATTGAGTAAAGTGGATTTTCTCTTTGAAAAGAGACTGACTGCAGAACTCAGACCAATAAAGACCACAAACAGCCTGATTTCTTTCCCAGACTTGGCAAACTGTTTAATATAAGCATAAGCTAAATATTTATCTTGCATATATTAAGTGAGTACATAAGCCTGCTGTTGGCCTATATTTACTACTGAAGGATTTAAATAAATATGTTTTTGATAACCTGATATCCTGCTGAAAATGTCTGTGTATCTATGTCCAATCCAAAAATACCTCAGAGCAAAGTCTGTTCCAATCACAACAAAATTAGCCCACTTACTTTCACGTCCAAATCTTGTTTCTGTGTTTCCATGGTAACCAGAATCAAGATAGCCAAAGACTTCATTTTACTTGGGGTTATGGTGCACTTTGGATATTAGTGAGGAAAAATAAGCACAGTTAAAGCTCAAGTGAGTGCAAATACATTTACGTACATCAGCAGTAAGCATAAATAAAGCAGTATTTAATTAACAGAGATGAGTACAAACATAGAAGAGGCTTGATATGTTTGCTCTGTGTAAGTAAATTTAAGGAATAGTTAAAAGCTATATATTTAAGGGGGTGTTATGTCCTGGACTCTCTCAGCTAGGAGCTGTTTTGAATGAACCAGCAGGGAAACTCAAGGAAGACATTGTTCCCTGTCAAGGAAACCTCTAAAACACAACCCCATAAAACCTCCAAACTTTTTAATTTTGCGAATGATTAAATCAAAAATACTTCATGATATTAAGCGAGTCTCTGAAGTCCTAATAGTTGTCATTTTTTAACCTCAGATAGAGCCAGGATATCCTTTTCACCTTCTTTTCAGTCTTATTTGCTCAGTAAAGCTAAGCAACTCCTGGCTGTAGTATCATGTTAACTTTAAAGACATGTGAATGTGATGTCACTGAGCGTATTTATGTTTCACCGTCCCTTCAGGCCTAGTGAAAGATGCAGCCCGTCCTGCCTACTGGGTGCCTGACCAGGACATCCTGTCATGTCACAGCTGCCAACGTGAGTTCACTGCCAAGCTGTCCAAGCACCACTGCCGCGCTTGTGGCCAAGGAGTGTGCGACGAATGCTCCCCAGAGCGGCGAGCGGTCCCATCGCGCGGCTGGGACCACCCTGTGCGCGTGTGCAACGACTGCAACCAGAAACCCGGAGAACTTTAACGTGGAGTCTTTCCTTCCTCAGAGCACCAGGGAGAACCACTCACTCGGCTCGCAGTCTTTCGCTGCTGAAGTATACCTCTGTTACTTTAAAGGTTCTGTCTTGTATCTGTGGAAAGGACATCTCTAAGAATGTGTAGAATATTTATCAAATTTGGGGTTTCTGAGTTTCTGTGGCCTTTATAGAGCAGAACATTGAGTTACTTGACAGAGTGTAAAATCTGCATTTCCACTCTGGTTATTCACAGATTCAATATTTTGATTCTTATTAACAAATATCCCTAATTTTCCGTTAGATAAAGCCGTTGAGCTATTTTTCTATGATTAAAAAATATTTAAAAACATGCATTATTTAAAGATTGATAGTTGAGAATGCTGGTGGGTTGGTGTGACTTGTCTTCAGAACTTTTTATTATTGAGCATTATTCCTCTGATGTCATACATGTAATGGCAGAGCGAGATTTTATATATTTGTGGGGCATAACTGCAGGTTCCATTGCATGCATGCATTGCAGTGTTTTTAGTTTTTGCACTAAGCCTTCTCCAGCTGTTATAGGCTGATGCTTACTATGGCCAAAAGCCAGATATCCAGGTGATAAAGTAGCCTGTTCTAAACTGAGTTAAGGTCTTCAGCAGTAGGACCAGACTGGATATATCTGGTATGCCAAAAAAAAAAAAAATCAGGTCACTGTGTCTGTACTCGTATCATTTTTATGTTTTATCATGTAATTTGTGGTCGTTTGAGGACATAAAGGAATGCACATCTGAAAGATTGAAAACTATCCGTGCATTGATGATTTTAAAAACTCGTATTACAAGTCTGGCTTGCGTGACAGTCTGAGAGATCCATGGCCTTTTACTCTCTGAATAAACCTCCCTCTTACCAGGTGGCATTTAAGTGTATATATGTTATAGATTTAGGTATTTAGTTTTTTTTGTTTGAATTTTCATCTAAATATTTACTACCTGTTCTGGTATATGGCTATCCTTTCAGAAGTAAAGACGTTTAAGCCTCTGGGTCTGACAGGAAAATGACTCCCGTCCCAACAAACTCAGTTTTCATTCACCTCATCACACTTTGTGTTACTTTACATCCATTACTGATGTTGTATAATTTATTTTGCTGGTTTTGGTTTGATGTTAGTGACTGTATGGATATCTATATTCTTTGTAGTGTGAGTATGTAAACTACGCTTTCTTTTCAGTCTTGATCATGTCTGAGAATTATACATAAATACTAATATTCAGATGGTGCAATGACAAAATGCCGAACCACATAGCTATAAGCTTTCTTGCATAATTATGTTTTGTGTTATTAAGAAGACCATTTCATATAGATGGCATTCAAAGCACAAGGTTGATGCCTTTTAGACTTATGCTTGTATTTTATTCTTAAAATCAAGAGAAAAAAAAAGGGGTATTTGTTGTTTATAGGCTTTGTAGATCATGTTAATTCTCCCTGTTTTAACGTGGAACTTTTTGGTTCTGATGTCTGATGAGGAAATGTTGTGTCTGCCTGGTCTCAAAATAGATTGATCTGTCTGAATGTTTCATCAAATACACCCTCCTCTGATATGCTAATATTGCACAGGGTTGAATAGGAAAAAATGTTAGAGTATTTGTATTGCTGTTCATTCCCATGCACATATGTGCTGCCTGTTTCTTCAGACCACCGTTGTAGTGTTAGACAGATGTATTTGTCCACTTTTTTTTTTTCAATCAGCTTGGGTGCTATTATGAACACTCGTCTACAAATCAAGCAGGAATGACTGATGTGCTTTAAACTGCTGGAATCTAACTTGAAGAAGTGATGTGTGAATACTTGTTAAACTAGTTGGAGATTTGCATAAGATTAAAGCTGTATCAGCACCCGTCTGTCAAAACATAATCTGCAACTGCCTCCATGTTTTTACTGTGTGTGTGTGCATGTTTTAAATCTCCCTGTGTCAAACCACTTACAGTACAACATCGTATGTGGGAGGAATAGATTGTGTGCATGCCTATGTTTCGTGAGGCTTGCTTCCATTCTCCTCCAACACTGCGTCTTCATATAAAGTTAGGGGGAAATATTTGTGTGGTGCTCATTGATGATGATAAATGATTTATAAATATTTTAATAAATAATTTAACCCTAGTTTCCATGTTGATTTTCTGTGCTATTTACTGCATGGTCTCATTAGTCTCACTACAGCCATCCAGCCAGCAGGAAAGGTCTCTTTAAAAGTGCTGTTATTCACTTGTGTACAATATGAATACAAGGGAAAACCCTTTAAAATAATTTTGACAGTTTACCCCACTAAGCCACGCCCCATCCGCTCATGCTGCAGATGTATTGGTCCACGAATTCCCCCCGAGCTCTGATTGGTCAATTCCCGTAGGTTTCCCTCAGAACTGCAAGACGCCGATATTGCGTTACATTGTAGCAAAATGGCGGCTGTCATTCAGAATCCACTAAAAGCGTAAGTAATTTAGACATTGAGCAAATTGTGAATAATTACTTTGTTGCCAACTCGTGCGTTGAAACCGGCTGTTCGTGCATGTCATTTTCAGCCGTTTGCATATGGCCGGCGAGGCTGTCCAAATTCATTTTGTGTACTTCTTCCATGGCAAAGTAGCCTCGTATAGTTCTTTTATTCCACTAGATCTTAACATTTAGTCTTAAACATTTGTGCAAGGCTACTTGACATTTTCACTGTACTAGAGGGGCTTCTCCTCTACACGGTTTTGCGTGTAACACAATAGAGTGTCGTTCCTCCTGGGTTGTATATTTATTTGAAAACTGCCGACAACGTGCCTTTGCACTGCAACGAATGATTAAAAGCCGATTTTGTTCGTGCTCGATTGGGCACAGCAGGGGAATATCATCTGACATTCCGAAAGTCGTTTATAGTTGGTGTGAATTGTCGACATGTCAACTTTGGCTCCTCCGAGCGCAGACGTGGTCAGGACCCGGTAAAGCAAGCAAGCAGGCAGGCGAGCAGGCAGGGAAGCAAGAAAGGGAGGAGGCATTTTGTATTTGCATGCTTGCTGGCAAATTCGACAAAAGTGAGAGCAATTTTAATCTGCTTCTGTAAATTGTGTGTCATTCTATGCTCAAATAACGTGTGCAACAGACGTTTTTATTCCTAAATTTCAAGAAAATACCTTTTATCTTTCCCTCCTTTGTTCTTCTGTATTGTTTGTTTATTGGTTTTACTGTAAGTTAGGCACACTTAGCCTCATGCTTCTAGTCTTTCCTATTATTGCATGATAATTACGTATATCCTTAAATGCACATTGAGCTCTGTTGTGACAGCAGCAGTCAGCCTGCCTGTATTGATGTGTTCTAATGATCATGGCTCTTTGGGACTGTGGAGGTAGAGCTGGAGCTCCACTGTGCCTTTAAGTGGAGGAGTGCTGGAGATTAGCTTGGTCCAGGATCCTGGGCCCATCTGTCAGAGAGATGCTCCGACAGAGAGGAAGTGTTGGGCACAAGCACGAGAACCATCTGCTCCTTCACAGAGGTACCCTGACACCTCAGTTGTCTGAAACACAAGGTTGGATAGATTATAAAGTAACAGTCCACTGAACACAGATGTGTAAAAGGGCCTTCTATTGGTCTAAAAGAGGACCAAAGCAACCAGATGGAAAAGACTACTAAGCAACCACAAACTACCATTTGTTGCTTTTGTATGGTACTGTTTTGTTTTTTTGTCACCAGTTTGTGGTTATTTTTGCGTATGTGTGGCTCATTAAGCATTTTTTTCTTCTTTACATTCATTTTGAAACTTCTTCTTCTTGCTGCATTCACATCTGATCATTAAGCAATTATTTGCAGCTTATTTTAGTTGCTTCATATTCCTTTGTGGTTGTATATGTCACCTATGAGAGAAATCAAAACAACTGTTTGGTTCGAGTCTTTTTTTTTCTTTTTCTTTTTGCATCCTTGCATTTTATTTTATTCTCTTTACTTACATGTCCTTTGTGTTCTGTGGTGATTGTTTTGACTCTTTCTGTAGTAACACCCTAGGATCCCTGACTCTTTGGGGTCCTAGGCACGTGCTTAGTTGGCTCCTTTTGTAATCTGTCCATTAGTGCACCTCACAACACTGCTGACGTTGTTGTTAAGCCATATGAAGGACATAACGAGTATCTAGCAGCAGTCAGGTTATGTGATGCACAATCTAAATAAGTTTATTTAAAGGTTCCAAAATAATATCTGTAATGGTGCAGAACAGAGCTTCAGCAAGAAAATCCCAACCACTACCACCTGCACACTTAGTGAATGCTGCTTAGAAAACACAGTTTGCTAGATGGAGGAAGAAAAAACAAAAACATTTTCAGCCTGTGCCATGCGTCACAGTTTTACCCACCAGGGAATTGCCCAGTACAATCACAGCTTCCCTGTAACTGCTTCTCACCAAGCATCTGTGTTTGTCATAAGATCAGGATTATTATTGGAAAGTATGCTTCATTGTTACCTTGATGGACTACTTCTCCCTCTTATGTACCAACAAGCATCTCCGTGCGTCTACTGTCAAGTCGCTGCTTCATCTCAGAGACGTTTTAGCATTCTGATGTGGAATGTCTCCTTGCTATAAGCTGTGCTTAATGAAGTGTTTCAATCTGCTATAATTAGCCTCTGTCTTGGGTTTCTGACTTCATTTCACACGTTTGTCAGATTATAATTAGTCACACTTGACACTAATTGGATGTCGTTCCTATGGACCAGTTTGACCTTTTTTTTGTATTAAGAAGATTCACTTTAGGGAAATGAAGCGCCGGTTTGACTTTGTTGTAGAGATGTAGCGGATGAAGCGAGAGCGTGCAAGTCTACTGTGCATGTCTGTGTGAGGTCTGTCTCTTGTCTGAGCATGGGACTACAGCAATCTCCCAAATCTGCTGATTAAAATGGAGTCTGGAATATTTAATTAATAAAGCTGCTCATTAAAATTTGAGCCACAGCTGGAGTTTTCCGTTGACTGGACACGTCTTCCATCCACAGCTCTCCTGACTCCCCATCAGTCTGATGCTTCCACATTTGTCGCCTGCTTTTTCATCGGAATTGAGTACACTTTGAGTGAGTCAGGCCTTTTGTTTATTTCCACTGTGATGTGGAGGTGTACTGTCTGGTTTTGCTCCTGCCCTCACCCCAGACTGTGTTGCTCTGATTGGTGTAATCAGAGGTTGCTGTCAGGATGCAGTCATACCGTACAGGCCCTCCCCCTCCCTTGCTATGTGGTAGCTCTGGCTTCCTGTGAAGCAGCAGTGCACCTGCAAATGTGAGAGACCTTAAGTAAAGCAGAAAAGACAGGACTACTTTTTCCCTCTGTGTATTTTTCACAAAAGTCAGCTCTCTCGAAGGCATTTCAAACTACAGCCTGGAGTTCAGTCAGGGCTGAAGAGCCTTCCTGTGAGCTGCTCGTCTTGTTGCTAGATATGCAAAATGTGTGTGGACACACGCTCACATTACGGACACAGCCATGTGACACGGCAAACCGTTGACAGGAACACGCTGATAGCGGAGGCCCCACCGGCCACAAGATTTGCTTTTGTTCCTCCTCGCCCTCATTCTGTACACTCTCACCTTCTCTACTCAACTGGAAGACCGTGAGAGTGTGTAGCACATACCTCCATGCCCCTGACAAGCACACATGAACCCAGTGCTTATAGTTCATATTCAGTTGTTATTATTAGGCAGCTAAACAGTTTTTTTTTTACTTGGTTTCAGTTTTTAATGGGGCTGCTTCTTGGTGGTTTTGGTGAGGCTTTTTATACAAAATGAGTTGCCGAGAACTCAGAATACTGGGAAATGGAAATCCCAGTGGACAAGCCGTCAGGCAAACAAACACGCTGTAAACAAGCCAACAGTTTAGCCAGATTATGCAAACCAGTGGGTTCCAACTTTCGCAAGCAGCTGTGAGATCACTTAGAGGAGTCTTGAGATAATTAACGTAAGAAGAAAATGGAAAAATGTTTATTTCTTCCCAACACTGTAATAACTTCTTTTTTCCCTCAGACATTCTTTAAGTATTGTTTATTGTTTTTAACGTATTGCCTGACCTCAGAAGGCTGATTTGTTGGTAAACTTGAAATTGTAATATGTCATTACACAGGAAAACTATGCACAAAACTAATGCTATCTGAAAAATTGATGCAGCCAATGTCCCTGATGTTGACCGCTGTTTTGTAAAGGTTGTTTTGAAGCCTTGTCTGGCCTTTTAGTTAGCCTGGAGAGCGATATTTGAAATCTGATTTTGAATTCTGAAATGATGGTTTTATATACAGGACCAGTAGACTCATCAAAAAGAATAAATGTAGCTGATGATGCTACGAACTGTGTGGGGCAAAAAAAAAAAACAAAAAAAAAAACAACCATAGTGCTTCATAAGAGAAACTTGGACTTTTTGAGCTAGAAATGTAATGTACTTGTGACCTACTGGGTATCAGTTGCATTGGACTTTAGGTCCTGAACAGATCCCTTTGCCCTCTCTTCAGCTTTTTTCAGAAATTTGTTGCGTTGGTGGTCAATATGGAATTGCTGGAATTTAAAAGAGAAAAGAAAAAGACACTCCTTAAGCCAATCAGCTTTCAGCCAATGTGTACAGGGCTCTGTGTTTTTGAAGGACTCCACAACTGTCTATCATGTATGTTGAAAAGTTACCTGCTTGTTCCAATTTGAGCTCCTTCCTCTTTTTTTTTTTAATCACTCAGATCTGCCGAAATCTTTCATGAGTTGTACCATGATGCTGGTCTGTGAACTATGATTAATATTTCCATCAGACGAATTGGGGGGAGGATTTTGATGTTTCTTCTTTTTTTTTTCTTGCTTTTCTCTGAGTATCTAACTGCACTTGGATCTAAGTTGATCAGATGTTGTGTATTTCAACACCTGCTCTGTATTTAACTTGAGATATCCCTCAACAGGCGCTATGTTTATTTTTGTAGATTTCAGCAAAAGGATCCAAACAAAAATGTGAACCAGGGAAAAGTCATGATTGCTGAGATGGAGGTGGTGTCGTTGGATGTGTAGGTCTTGTCATTACAGGTGTCAAAACATTCTCTCACCTTCAGCCAGTGCACCTGCTGCTCAGGGTGGCAGCCCTTTTGATGGAGAATGTGTCATTGCACAGCCAGTTTTAACCCGCCACAAGACTTTCACCCTCTTATTTGCTCTCGCTCCTCATCCCACCCCCCTAACTCCCTGCTCATTTCACATGAGACTGATCAGCACCCTCTCCTGTATTGCTAGACTTGAGCAATCGCAGGAGTTCCTTGGCAGAAGCCCGACTACAGGGAGCATTTACGGCTGGTCTGCTTCTCGTAAACTGATACACCGCGCTATGTCTCATTACAGCTGTGTGTTGATGTCAAGGAATGGCAGTGAAACACACAGGTTAGTTCGTTGGGGATTTATTGTTAGGAACGATACACTTAGTCAACATGTGTTTCAGATTTGACAAACAAAGTTTATACAGTTTATTACGCAGCTGTGTGCTATTATTATTTACGAGCCAAATATTTATCCTAAATCAGTGGTCAAGCTACCGGTTAACTTGTCAAAGCTCTGAACTTGTGTTATGAGCTTTGTCAAAATCTGTTTTGAGTCTACGCCTGTGATTTTTGCTTGTAAAAATTCCTGCACCTTAAAGCCTACGGAAATGGTGGTATGTGTGAAAAAAAGTTATTGGTGTTCTTGACTGTGTGCAGAAACACTGTGCAAGGCAGAGAGTAGTAGGGATAAGATTATTAACTACAATGAACAGGTTGTCTGGGTGTGATTAGAACAAGGGGGAAAAATGGTATTATCTATTAATCATGACCTGCTTACTAGCTGTGTCAGACCCCTGCCTTTCCTTTTATTTCCCCCCCATTTCCTTCATCTTTCCTCCTCTCACCTTTCCATCCCTGGTTGCACTCGCTCTGTACCTGCAACTATTTGCTCTCCACAGTCACACTGACGTGGAGCCTCGCACACTGTGGCTTTTTCTCCACCACAGAGCCCTGGGCTTTGTGCAGGTCAGCATAACACAGCTGTTCATCTACTGGACGTCTAAATGAGGTGAAGGGGGGTAAAAACAGAGGGAGATCAGGAAAGCAAGACCTCCTTCGCCAATAGTTTAAGATTCATGGCTTGACTGAGCCCACAGCTCATTAATTTCACTTCAAAATGGCCGTCCTGCTAATGTTGTAATTGAGAACACGTGGAGGAACGTCATTATTTGCATGTAGGGATGTGCATACCAGAAGAACCACTCGCTGCATTTCCCCCTATTGGCCCCCTTTTGATACGACAGGCTGTGAATAACATCTACAAAGTACCTGGTCATGATTTCCAGGTTGCAGCATTACCCCCATTTTTGATACAGTCAAATCAGAATCTGCCCTTGTGCTAGGAACTCTGCTGAGATTAATTAAGTAGGCTAATTACCATACCAGGCGTGTGGCAGAGATTGAGGGCTTGAATGTGAAATATCCTCCCCCCATTTCACTCTGAATATTAACACTGAAACCCTGAGGGAATGGCAAAATCTCAGTGGCACTAAGAAAAGTGGAACTTAAGTGTGAGAGTCTTTGCTGCTTGCCGGTCAGAGGAGTGACTTCATATCAGACCCCAGATTCTGTGTGTCTGTGATAATCTAACACTCAGACATGAGCAGCAGCATAGCTCACAGCCTATCTAGAATCAGATCGAACAAAGAGCACACAGTGGTAATATGTTTAACCTCCTTTGTGGGAGCAGCAGAGTTGAGGAATGGCTGTAAATGGGTTGCATTGTTTTGTTTTATTTGTTTTGTGTTTTTTTTCCCCTGTCCACAAATTCTCCCTGGTGGCAACTTCAAACAGGAGAGAGTGGCTCAGCTGTCAGTTTGATACTTCAACTGATTAAAATTTGAAGAGATGTTATAAGCATTACCCAATCTGAGAAGGCTTCTGAGGGATGTGAACATACAGGCTCTGTAAAAGTACTTATGCAGATATCAACCTGTTTTTAAAGGAGCAACTGGAGCACATATCACATTCTCTAAATACAATCCCATTTATTGTTAGCGTTACTGTACATCTCTTCTTTACTTCTTCAAACCAGCCAGGACATTAGTGTCTAAGACACAATATTTCAGTTAGTTTTATATTACAGTATTGTTTAATTCTCTATTTGTTTTATACATTTAATTGATTACAATTCAAGTCAAATATAAATATTTGACTTGTAGCTGCACAACTCACTTGATGGTGTTCGTTGTTCATATTAGTTCAAATGAATTTCATGAACTGATGAAGTATAATATGTTCATAATTTATAAGTTGAGGATAATTACGGTTGCAACACTGATAATAGTACTATAAAACAATTTACACTCACCTACTTTCAGTCAGCATTAACATCTCTTGGTGCCTATCCTATCACCCCTCATACTGTTATTTTTAATGCAGTTTAATTCTTAATAAAACTGTTTTTATTGACCTTTTTTTACAACATCTGTGCTGTGATTTTGGTTTTACTTGCATGCATAATGTTAGATAATATGCACAGGTCAGAGCCAGAGCCATAAGACTATTGTGTTAGGCTTTTCTAAAACTACTGAAGCCATGATATTAATGTCAGTAGATGACCATTTAAATTCTGAATGTTAGGCTTTTCAGTATATTAAACAATAGCATAAGAAGCTTGCACAGTTGATGTTGAACAACTTTGAAATATTGATGGAGATATGAACATTCTTTGGATTAATTTAATGGAAAAGACTGATGATGATGATGCAAAGTAATCATAACCAACTAATAATCATACAGTTATGTAATTATTTTTGCAGACGTTTTTTTCAGCAGCACACTTTTTTGAAGCAGGTAAAAGTTGTGGTTCAGAACTCTCTCTTGGCAAACTGTTAAACACTAAAGTTGCACAATAAGAGAAACATTCTCTACAATCACTGATCCAATAGGAACAGCAAAAGGGGTAAAATTACTGCCTGTAGACTGAAAGTCTACATGTCAGTACATTTTATACTGCTGTGTCCACCACCTCAAGCCCATGTCAGTGACCCGGACTCCATACGTTCTCTCATGCAGGTTGGGTGACCAGTTCTATAAGGAGGCCATCGAGCAGTGCCGCAGCTACAATGCCCGCCTGTGTGCTGAACGCAGCGTCCGCTTGCCATTCCTGGACTCTCAAACCGGTGTCGCCCAGAACAACTGCTACATTTGGATGGAACGTCACCATCGCAGCCCCGGTGTGCAAACACACACACACGCATACAAAACATGTACAGAATCCACAGAAATTATGTTGCTTTTTTTTTTTTTTTTAACAGTAGCCTTTTCTTTCCTGGGGCAATCTTAATGGTTCGACTCTATTTGTTATGGAAATGTAGTCATTTTTTGTAAAATGTTGCCATAATTTACATATTGAACAGCCCTGTACTAAAAAGACTAAAATGGACATTTTTTGTGTTTAATTTCTGGGTAAATTTGGTTGAACTGGGTCTTAAAACATTTAGTGAAATACAATTACATTATTGACTCAAACTACAGTTTGACCTCACCATTGACCTCATCCCAGTATACATGCACTGACGTATCTCCAATGCTGCAATGCTATGTGGCAATATATAAAATGTCAGCTTTCAGCTTGTAGGGCATGTGCAAGAGTGCCGAGGTCAGCTTGTGTCAAGGTAAGCACAAGCAGTAGTAATTCAACCCTGAGCAGCATTATCTGGGTGCTTGAGTCTCACTTTCAGTCAGATTAACATGTTTACTTGCATTTTAAAAGTGTCTTGTAAATGTGCTCATTATCACTGACAAACTTACTTACTTACTTCTACTCTAATAATTCCACCCCCAAATTAGAAGTTTGAAAAAAAGAAAAAAAGAGAGAAAAGGATTAAACGATTAAGAGCCTAAACCTTCAAGAGTTGTTGCTTTGGACAGTTGATTCAGGTAAAACAAGCAACTTGAGCTCATCATTTCAGGCCCTGGGATGTAATAAGACATTGTTTTTGTTTTGTACGAGAAAAAAGACCACTTCAGCCTCTAATTAAGTAATAATTTGCTAAAATTCTCAGTATAAGAAAAGCAGCAAAGCATTTTTTTCTGATTCTCATGAACTTATTATTAACACAACTTAAACCATTTTTCCCTGTGGCCTGAAAATTTAAATGAATTAAATAAGTTTTTAATTATCCCAAAAGTAAATTAGTGTTGCAGCATATAGAATCAATAATAGTTTAAACTGAGTGGCACTTTAGGAAAATTTCAACATATGCTTTATTTCTGCAAAATGTATAAAATCCAACCAAATAGCAATACTGTATTTCTTGAAATTCCTCGAATGTCATCAGTATTCCAAAGCTGGAACTCTCTTGCCAACATGTGTATCATTGTTTTTCTAAAGGTGTTGCAGCCGGGCAGATGTACACATACCCCGCCCGCTGCTGGAGGAAGAAAAGACGACTGCACAACCCCACAGATCCACGCCTTGGCATCTACGGCCTCCAGCTCGGTAAGACCCCCCCCCCCAGAATCTTCTCTCCCTGGCCACCTTCCTGTTGTTTCTGCTCCTTTAAGTTTCTCTTGCAGCTCGACCACCTTTCCACAACCAACCGACCTCCTTCTCCTCCTCCTTCAGCTCATGCGATTTACTGGTGATGATCTGAGATGATCTCGCTGAAAGCGTATCACCCTGTCTCAGCACACTGAGCTCTGCAGGCTGCCAGTCATCTTTCACAAGATGAAATGTGACTGTGTTCGCTCCGGCTGGTAAACTTGTTTCGTGAGAAGCAGAACATGTAATTAGATTTACCACTGCTCGTAGCAGTGAGACAGTGTCCGGCCACGGCAGAAGCTATTTAATAAATGTTATGGAATGGAGTTTGGCCCTCTCTGGCAGCCACTTGAAACAGCTCACTCAACACATTTACCCTGTTGTCTATATCCTCACTTATTTTCTACTTACCACCTTCCTTCCTGATTGGGTTTGTCGGTTTTCTCTCTAGTAGCTCTTTCATCTCTGCATCTCCCACTGCAGTCTACCACAGACTGTGTTGTGACGGGGATGCTACACGATCCTAAGCAATGTACACAGAGTATTTCACACAGAAACAAAATGCGACATCTCTAACATTCCTACAGTGTTGTAAAAAGTAAGAAACATCCATGATGTTTGACGGAAAGATCAAAGAATTTGATTTCTCTAGCACGTTAGAAAGACAAATCTTTGGGAAATTGCAAGAGCGAGAAAAGGGAGGCTTGGAAGAGAGATGTAGCGATAGCATATGAACCAAGCCTTTGTTTCCTAAATACATCCCATTGTAGCCCATTGTTTTCCACTGAGCTCACACTGGCTGAGACTCCTGTCCCTTCCCTTCCCTTCTCCAATAACAGAGGATTGTATATGCTTTCTGCCCAGCAGAGGGGAAATGCACCCTGATTTACCCTAGCATCTCCTCTATGGAGCACGTAGTGCAGCCGGCCAGAGGTGGCCAGCACAGGGCAGCAGGCAGAGTCTGTCTGACTGTCTAACTGATGGTGTGCTAGAGAGACTGGGGCTGCATGCAGAATCAGTTCCCTGCTGCAGGCTGCTGCCGGCTCTATTTTTAGCCCCCCAGCTCCCATGGGTTGAAAGGGAGGGAGGGAAAGGGTGGGGTGGGGGGGTGGTGGTGGTTGTCTCGTCTCGGAGTGTTGAAAGTCAACATGTGCAGACACAATGGTGAGGGGCTGCCGCCACGTGGTTTGAGAAGCATGTTGTATCTGCTCTCCTCACGCCTACCTTTTTGTGTCTGCCTCTTACCTTTGTAGTCTTCTGTTGTTTCTGCTCCTCATGCTTGATATTCTACAAAAGTCTCTCTAGTGGTCGCAGTTGTTAAGATGAAGGGCTCATAGAAATCTGGAGTTTGGGGGGGTTTTGAAGTGGGCCCTCTTTTGAAAGATCCATGAAGCACCTGAAAGATCATGAAGCTCTCTGAGGGGGAAGAGATATAGTATGAATAAGATGTGCAGATCTGACTGACAGTCAGCATTTGTTTGCTCTTGCTAAACCTGCCCGCCTCCCACACTATTTGTTCAGATATATGTGCATGTGTTTAGGTTGAAGTGTTGAATCACTTAAGTACATTGTGCCTCAGAGAGTCTTGTGGACAAAGTCGACTCTATGTATGAATTTGTGTGCATAGTGCCACGTGATCCAGTGCTCCCTGTCGGAAAAAGAAAGTATGTTTTGTTCATTTTGTACTAAATTATGTGAAAATTATTGTGATGAAACATTCTTTTAAAAGAAATATGACTAGCAATTTGTTTTGCCATGTTATTTTAGGATTAGTCAAACATAATGGAAATGCGATGATGGAAAGATGCTTGTGCAATTTATCGCACTTATGGTTCCTGTTATAACTCCACTTGTTTGAGGACTGGAACATTTTCACCTAAAATGAACAGCAGGCATGTGTTGACATGCCACGCTACAGTTGTACTAACCCATAGCTGGTATTGTGATGATTCATCAAGTGCTGCCTGTTTTTTGTATCTGTACAGATGGCGGCCTTATGTCCAGGGACTCTTTGCCCACCCAGAGCACTACGCTGGAGGCTCTGCTACGAGGAGAAGGTCTAGACAAGAGGAACAGCTCCAAGAACGATGAGGAGAGTCTGCTGGAGATCCAGGTGGGTTCAAGTCGAGCGCTTTGTGAGCGTCGGTGTAGCTGGATCATCAGATAAACGCTTAAAATGCAAAATGTTCTGCTCCTTCATTCCAGCAGGGTCCTGGCACTCAAAGTGTTGTGCCCTAACTGGTTGCCATGGCAACCTGCCAAGTTTTTGTAGCTAACCTACAGGGCTTGTTAGCTGAGCACTGGGGCATTTTTGACAAGTGAACTGCCTCTGTAATGGCCATTATATTGATGATGATGATAACTAATGCCCACATAATGAAGTGTTTATAAATAGAAAAAAATGAAAAATAAATAGGAAATTTTAGTTCCATTTTAGTTGCTCTATATGAAACATTTTCTTTGGTTGAAAGTCAATAATATAATCATATTTTCACACATGTGAAAATAGGCATATTTACAGGATGAGGATACAAGAATCGTTTGGCAAAATTCTTTTTTTTTTCTCTTAAGCAAACTGGATTTGAATCAGCACTGAATAGTGAATGTGACTTTCTTCTTTTCTTCTGTCTTATCTCAGAGGGTTCTGGAGGCAGATGCAGCAGAAGACGCTTTTAATGATGATGACGATTTTGAGGTGGACACTCCTAAGAGGAGACATCGGGGCAAAGGAAGAGTGAGTGACTGGAGGAACAGCTGTGGTTGTGTGCTGAATTGCAGTTTTACACTTTAATTGCATTTAATTTGGTGTGATATGGATGTACGTTGAAAGCAAGGGGCAACCTCCAGCTTAGACACGTGAAGCCTATGCGGAAGTGCCAAGAATTGCAGTTCCCCCCTCCTCCACTA
>JBBBVU010000021.1:9488282-9504622 GCA_037177055.1 Atherinosoma microstoma | reverse complement strand
AAATGTGTAGTCCTGCCAAAGTAGATCTTAACAAGGTTAAAAAAAACAACCTGCATTTAAAAGTGTCTGTCCTTAATAAAACCAAAACAAGCATCTGTCGTAGACATCATATGTGACCTCATTACAAAGAGAAAAACTCCAACCAGCAGGCATGTTAACAGTGAGAGCAATTAGGCCTAGAGGCAAAAAGTGACCTGAATATGAGAGAAAGGAAGTGCACTGGACATTAGTTGCAGAGTCATTTAGAATATTAAAGTGAAGTATATTGCTGATGTGTGTACAGCGAGAGATCAGCACTGCAGCAACACGTCTCTTGAGACCATATTGATCTGCTGATGCTGAATAAACCTGTAGATATTTTTGTTTACATTTTAGGGCCAGCAAATAACGGCCATAAAACAGTACTCCTAATAGGAACTTGACCATTTGATAGTTGCTTTCTGTCATTTAAAGCATCCAGAAGACATGCCTTGAGCTTTTCTTTGTTTTTTAGCAAAAGAACACCGGCAATCATTATATTGTCATGCATGCTCAAGGATCATTTTTAGATTCCTGGTTACTGATAAACAAAAAGAACAAATTACTTACAGCCTCATAGTCAGCAAGCTCCAGCCTGGCTTTGTTCTGCATGGTGCGCTTGCACAGGTAAATGGCTAGAGGGGGAAAGAGAAAAGCAAAGACATGGAGAGGGCAGTTGAGTTTGGCAGAAAGGTGGAATATTTCCAATGGATGGCTCTATTTAAAAAAAAATAAAAAATGTTTATGCTGTGTAACGATACACAATAAATGAGTGAAACAAGCAGGCTATGAGTTGTTGTTTTTTTGTTGTTTTTTTTTATAAGTGCCACACAGAAAAGCAGAGATGTGGTCAAAACAATGACTGCTCCTTTATTTCTTAAGCTAATATTATTTTACAAGATTCTCTCCAGTGGATGTTCCTCAGGGCTAGATACATTACAGGGAATGGCCCTGCAGATCAATACTCATTGAGTGTCAACAGCAGATATACAGTGTGAGATGTGTTTCCACTCTGGAGAGGGAGACATGGCTCAAGGCATTAGGGATATCTTGGCTGGTTTGGTGACAGAGCAGCAAATTGACTGTGTGTGACTCACCATAGTCTGTGTTCTCAGGTTCCCAACAGTTTGAAGGCCAGAAGTATGGAGACTGGCAAAAAAACGGAAATAGAATATAAAAAGGTTTGGTTTATTTCTTCATAAAATTGCCATTGCATTCTTAAATTTTGTGCTTTCATAATCTGCAGCAAATAAACAGCAAAACTCTACAATCTCATTCCTCCCACCACCCACACTCCCTCTTCAATTATCTTGCATGAACGGACAGAAAAGTTTGTTTTATTGTGATCTGTGACTTGAATGTGTTTTATATAAATATCTGGGGAGCGATGGGCTCTGTATTCTTTTTATCCATATTCAATTGCCTATTGCAATTGAAATTACAGATTCACGGTTCATTTGCGAGTTCATTTATAATTGATCACTCACATTTGTCATGCATTCTTGATAACGGGGCAGAATTAGAACGTGTCAACCACATATTTCATTTGCAGTTTTTGTCACCAAGGTAATTAGCTTGAGGAGGAAGAGCTGAAGTTGATGAATGCACTAGTTTGACTATAATGATCAGAAAGGTTAACCTTCTCTTTTTTTAGCATTGTCATGTCAGCTCAGAGTAGATTAGGTTGATCTATAACTCTGAATGCACAAAAGTGAAAAGGACCGTTGGCAGTATATCAGGGTCTTCTGTTGGTACAATTCCTATTTTTAGAATGCCATGTTTCCTACAGCACTGCAATGTAGATTGGCCAATACATTTCAGATGTAGTGTGAACTCTTTTCAGAGGTTCTGATGACGTGGGCCTGTTGCATCAACATCAGAGTGAATATTTTTAGCCACCGCTGAATGAGCAAGTGTGGCTCATGCTGCCCTCCCTGCACAGGCACAATAATGGCTTTTAATCTTGAGCAATAGAGGTGAAGATAAACGCATTCAGAGGTAGATTGAGGAGGCGGAGCAGGGACAGTGAAAAGTGCAGAGCCAGCGCACAGCCGGCTCAGAGCTTCCCATCAGGGGTGCTCGCCAACTCTAACTGGCTTGCAAGATTAAGATGGTAATGTCCCAGTTGTCATAGAGCCATAGCCATTGGTGGAGCCTGTCAAAGTTCATGCAGGATAAGATGGAGCAAATTAAAAACAAAACACCTTCCTGACAAGCTGCATGGCTGACCCATAGGGCCTGTTCTGTTGCCTCCTCCAGCAGGGATATATAGTATCGACCTTGATGGGATGAGTAATAGGCTTAGGAAGGATTTCTCTCATTAGCATCACACAGTAAACACATCCCCCTGATAAACAACCATCATCTCATTATTCTACTCTTACAGACCTCCTAACACATATCAAGGACACTCCTCTAGCGGACCTCTCTGTACCTGAAAGCGATAAAGGGTTCCATCATCCTTTAGTGTCAGAACGTGGTCAGAAATGGGGAAGATGTAGCCATGGGCTGCAATCAGACTCCCGAGGTGGATGGCTTCAGCTGGTGATGTGAGAGTTGGCAGACACATGAAATTGCCTTCCTCCTTTATTGTCAGCGATGTTGTATTTACATGTATTGACAGATTTCTCAGCAAGCTTACCCGGGTCCTCGATGGAGAGGTTTTTCATCAGCCACTGAACAATGTCTGCACCTATGATTCAGACATGGATATTTTGTTAGGAGGGGCGTCACAGTTCTAAATCTGCAACTATTTCAACAAAAGCAGCAATATACAAACACAAATAAGCCTTGAAGAGGTCTTCATGATTTGTCTGTGTTTAAAGCTGTGGGTCAAAGCCGTCAAAGCTAAGTAGGTGTCTAAATATAACATAATGCTGTCCTCTGCTCCTGGACAGCAGAATATTTGGCCTCGTATTTGTGCTTGGCAGAGGCTGCTTAGAGAGATCGTGAAGCCGCCAGGCCTGAGGGAGCCATGTGAAGGAGTGACTCAGACACAGTCTCACAGAGAGAGGGAGCAACCCCCTCATCCAATGCTGGTGACTCATTTCAAACATGAGCACAAACATAAAGGAGTACAACGTGTACACAAAAAGGCATAGAGACAGAAAGGAGCAGAAGAAAAGTAGCTTTTCTGCAGCAATGACAAGGTCAGTGTCCACCACAGGCTGTTTTCTCAATGGCCAAGGTCATATCCATAAAGACATCATCTGCCTCTGTCTACAGTAGCAGCAGTTTAAATAAACACAAAAGGTCACACTTGTTTCACTGAATCAAATTTCTATGTTATTACTCAGACCTATTGCTAGCCAAGACAATGAAACACACATGATTACCAACTCATCAGGTAAGATGGGTCCTTATCAAAGAAGAACCACAGTGGAAACTGCAGCATGCATAAAGCTGCGTTCATGTGCAATAAAAGATGCAAACACTCACTCACAATGTTCCCACAAATACAAACCTGATACCACACTTGGGATCTTAGAAAGGAAGCTTTTGACGGTCCGGATGGCAACACCTCCTGCTTTCTCATCTTGTATTCGCGTTACAATGTCTTCAATCTGTGGAGGAAGATGGATAAAGGTTGTTGGGTCACATTTCATATTTTCAGCATCAGCTATTAAAATAATAATAATAATAGGTTATCTTGACAGTGAAGATTTTTTCTTGGAGGTGCTGAGTATGTGCATTGAGAGACATTTTAATTAACAATATAACAATTAAATATACCCCACTTGATTACTTACAGGCATTTCTAGTCTTTTCTGAAATGTCATGTTCCAGTACACAATCAAGGTAGTATCTAATTAAGTATGTATTGATTTGCATGCACTGCCATAACATTAAACCACTGACAGGTAAGGTGATTAACACTGCTCAAGTTTGACACTTGCCACCAACCAAAACACTTCTGGTAACCAATAACCCTCCCATATGTCAACAAAATTCCTCTATAGTAGCATCCTTCTCCAGCAGCACAGACATGGGTTCTGCAAAAACTGCAGAGAAATGCCTCCAAGAAAACAACATGAGTCTGAGGTGTCCACTTGGCCTCCAATCTCCCAAGATACCAATCTGATGGGATCTGATTGCATCAGTGGGAAGAAAGTCCAATCCACAAAGATCCCACTGGGCCCAGAGGATCGTTTGCTAATATCCCAGTACCAGACACTCCAGCACCTTGACTGATTAGAGCTCTTTTAGCAGTATAAGGAGCACTAACTAAATTTTAGGCTGTGTGGTCAAATGTTACAGCTGATTGGTGTAAATCTCTAATGGTGTGTGTTATAAAACAAACAAATGGATGAAATGCACATTTTGGATGTAATATCAGAGAAAAAAAGTCATGTTTGATTGTGGTCTTTTGCCTAAAATTAAACAGCAATGATGGTCACAAGAATGACTAATTTTCAGTTATTTGGAGCAACATTTTAAAAGTAGCGTTCAATCTGTGTCCCAGGTCTCAAACTTCTAATAATACACTAACATGTACTACACTGTGTGCTCTATCCATGCCTACTAACTTCCCTTTTTGATTAGTGTTTCCTCAAACTGAACAAAGGGAAAAAAAAAACTCTGACCTTTCATTCTGAGTAAACAGTGGGCATAGAACCACAACACATCTAATTTCAATGTCTGATAAAATAAATCTTCCATTGTTAGCTTGCATGGTAGCATTAGCGGATGTATACTCCTCATACTGCCTAAAACATTAGTTAGTAGACCCTATGCTTTCGCTCTGTACCTGTGATAGTGATCAATGAACATTAAGCTGAAAGAGCATGCCACGTAAAATGCTCATAACAACTTCTAATTTTCATAGTGTTTAGCTTATCTTAATTTTTTGTAGAAAAAGGATCTTTTTTGATATTCGATTTTAGGGCTGCAGCTATCAATTATTTTGTAATCGAGTAATCTAGTGATTATAATGACGATTAATCAAGTAGCTGGATAAAGAAATTGGACATTTTGCAGTTATTTACATTTAACGACTAAACCTTATTCAAAGTGTTACATAAATACAAGAGAAAATTATAATGTATACAACAAATGAAATTTCTTTTAAAATATTTTTATTGCAGTAACATTGAAAATGCTAAAACATGCCTCTGATAGCGGCCTCTTTAAAGAGAATATTACATTTTTTATGAATAAAATAAAGTACATCAGGTGCCATTCGGCAATTATCCGTGAAAAGTATAAAAGTAATGTAGGACGTCATTGTAAGTGAGGGTATTGTATATCAGATATAATCATCCGGGGGGGGGATGCGCAAAATAGTAATAGTGAATTTAAGAAATACTAGTGGCAGATCATTTGCCTCTAGTAATTTTACCAATCGAATTACTCAAGTAATCATTTCAGCCCTAATTGGATAATCAGTTGCAGAAACCACAACCAACAACTCTAAAATTTTGAATATGGCAGATTGTAAATGAATTTCATACCTAGAGGAGGTCAGGCCATGTGCTGGAAGCTGACACATCCAATTCCACATGAGCAAAGAGACTTGAAACTGAACAGTTTAATCTAAACATTTCTGGTTTTGATACTGATATAAAGTGACATGCTGGGGCATTCAACTTGATAAATCTCATACCTCAAAGACAGCTCGGGCTTGGGTTGAAGGTTCAGCCTAACATCATGGTTTAGTGCAACACATATTTGCATAGTAATATATCCACACATTTGGGGTTACGTATTTAATTATATTCAGAGATTAGACTCTTTGGATGATCCTTAAAAAAGCTGCCAGAGCTATTCCCAGAGGCATAGATAAACATCACACCTCAGATGCAACATATCACACATTAGCTGCCTAAAATTAGATGCCGTCCAACACAGCTCCTGAATAGCCACTACACAGGGTAGAACATGCAGTAAACGAGCAAACATTTAATGATTTAAAGATGGATACACAAGTGAACACACATGACTGTTATTAAATCCCTATTTAGATTCTAGGGCTGTAAAGATTAACCAAAATTAACTGATACGCGATTTCATCGTTGAACATATAATTGCATCAGTACACAGACCCCTGGATCAAATAAAATGTACCATAAACCCTCCAGATTTGGCCAATTAAAATTCAGTTTACTAAGGTTTTCCTGCAGTTCCAAAACAAACTAAAAGCAAGAGTTGTGCATTAACTGAGAGGACCGTGTTAGCAGAGTCAGTACAACATTTAAACATCATAATTGTAAAAGCCTGCTAGCAGGTTGTCAGCCAACACAAGTAAGAACCACATTACACAAGATAAAGACACAACATTGCAAGCTTATTCTAAACACAAGCTAATCATTTAGTCAAGTTAAGATCCATACTAAAGCCTTCCAGCTGCAACTAGTGAAGGCTGGGTACTTTCTGGAAAGGTTGCCAGCCCATTAAATGGCCAACACAGAGAGAAACAAGACAAATGACCATTCAGACTCACATTCACTCAATGTAAAAGAGGCAATAAACCCACTAAGAAAAAAATGGAATCATTCCTGAATAGTATCTTAAGTATGTGGTATGTATTGAATTGTTTTCAAAGGGAGAGATACTGAGCCAAAATAGATTTTTTTTTATTCATTTATGAGCCAGTCAGATAAGGTGGTGTATTGAGCAATCAGTACTTTTAGGCCATATAACGTCATTAGAATTAATAAAAAAAGATCCTTATTCTTCACACCAAGGATGGCTCAGTAATTGCAATCAGATTCTACAAACAGAGAACCTGCTGTTAATTTCTAACAAAGCTAATATTTGAGGGCACAATTTGTGATATCCACACAGTCTGAATTTGTAAGGAAGTCTTTTCTGTTTTCTCTAATCCAAAGTTGTGTTTCCTCATTATCTCACCATCTTTAGATTTGATGTCAAGTCAATGTCTAAGGCTTGCAGCACCACACTGTGCTCTATATGTTAGCTCTTATACCGCTCCTGGAACTTGATCTACTTCCCCCACTGTTCATTCATATTTAAAAGAGCATATCTGTGAGTGAATGTGTTCTACTGAGGCAGAGAGACAGGCTTCAAAATGCTTAATGAAGCTTTTTGCTAGACACTGTACTTGTTTATGTATACAGCTGACCACGTGGCGATGAGTCTTAAAGGCTTGTGGGTTTTTTTCTACTTTTTATGTCAACACTGTTGTATAAAAACATGTGGTTTTGAGTCAAATGCTGCAACAAGCGTTGGCTAGGTTCACCATAGAATTCAGTAGATTACTTTGCCATTTCTTTGTTGTTGATGCATCAACTTCTTTGCTTAGCATTTTGACCATCCAAATTATGCTTTGCATTTTCAGACCTCTACATGTTTTATTCTATTTAGCAGAATTGCTTTCATTTGAAAAAGATGGAGATGTACGGATATGGCTGCAGCATGCTACAATCCATTTATTCAACCACCATTATACAATCAAAGGTAATCATCCTCTTTAGAAGCTTTGTATGGATGATTCATAAACATGCCCCCTAAATCTTCTGCAAAGCACATTTTTTGTAACACGATTCAGAGCAGAGAGATAATTACCTATTTCTCACCATAAGGTTGAGAGAGTGTCTTGGAATGAATTATTGAACATCCACTATGGAGAATTACTGCTTCCACTCTGATGATAAATCTGTCATGGAAGGGGAGGGGGAGAGACTGAGAAAGATGCATCTGTACTTCGTGATATGTTATGTTGGTATTTTGGGCCTATATGGTTGGGGGCGTAACACAACATAATCATTATGAGGCATCACTATCTTTCTTTTGAAGACGTCTTTCAAGCAAACAACAACAAAGAAGGAAAGCTTTGAAATCTGCATGGTTCAGTTCGTCTCTGAATATCTTCTCAAATCCCCTCAGACACATGATGGAAAGGATTACATCCTTTTGTTCTCATATAATAATGAACCAAGGACTGAATATTGCTATAAAGACAGAAGAACTCATTATATCCCTTTAGGGTAACAACAGACAAGATGCACTTGGCACAGCTGCAGAAAGTGCATGCTGTATCTCCTGAATATAAGTTAATGGTGTTGCTGCTTGGTGTGGAAAGTTCCTGAGAGCTAAAATTTGCTGCTTGCAAATGATAACAGCTCTTAGCCCCTCGCCACCACCTTCTATAAATAATTATCAGGAAAACATTATCTTGCACATCTCACCACTGAACTATATGTTTACATTTGCAGCAGACACGTATATGCTAGTGTTATTCAATGCATGCTGTCATCTGTTCATCCGTCTTATCTTAGAGCAGCACAAATATCCTGCATGGCATCTGTAAGAGAATAAAAGGAAAATCTGAGGATGCAAAAGCCCGCAACATACATCATCCACCATCTTATCAAAGACTCCATTAATAACAGGACAAGTTTCCCTCTAATGTCAAAAACAAGATGTCACAACTTCCTGTAACATTGTTTCATAGTCTGAATGTGAGCATCAGTGGCATAGATAACCATCAATTACATGCAACATGCTGAACTCGGGTGGGCAGGCTGTACATTCACTTCTTATACTAATTGAAAAACTGTGCCAATTTTTCCAAAAATGGTTACAGATGAAGCTATTAAAAACTGGCCCAGTCCTCAGAAATAAGTCTGCTGCTGTTAGAAGATGGATCAGGCAGTAATAGTGCTATCAATGATTCAGCAGTCATCTGCAGACTCAGGCACATACAGGATGTCACGCTTGAAAGACATTTGCTGTAAGGAAAGCGACAGATGTCCAGATGATGGGGAAAAAGAAAAGTGTCTTGCCTGGAGATGATTACGACATGTCAGAGAGAGCTGGATGAAGATGAATTGTGATAAGGCTCTGAAAAGTTTCTATGTTGGACAAGTTACCTCTAAACACATAAAGCATAAATTTTATTCCAGAGGGCACATCTTAGTTTGTTATTCAAATACAAAACCTTTTGTTTACAAAGGACAGAAAATTATTACAACAAGGCCATATTTAAAATATATAATTTATCCGGACTGTATAACATTATGCACAAAGCTAACTTTAAGCAGTTGGTTAAGTGGAAATACAGTAGCAGAATTACATGATTCATGTTCCTAATTTGATTAGAGAAGCCTCTTCCCCAACCCCCCTTTTCAAGTTTTTTTCCCCCTGTTATCTGTTGGGAGTGTAATAGCCGTTAGAATGAAAAAATCACTCTAGTCTCCACTTCTACAGAGATATATGGTACAGTTTGCAGCTATAACTATAGCCCCGTTCCCACCAATGGGTTCGGTTTGGTGTGAGTCAGTACGCATTTTTTTGCATTTCCACATGTAAAAACTGGAAAGGGTGCCAGAATATTTGCCATGAACAGTCCCACTTTTTTGGGACCCTTTTGTTGTGGTCCAAATCTTACCAATTCTACCCAAAAAGGTGGGGCTTGGCAAGCTACAATCAACTGATTGGTTGAAAGAGTTATCCTGTGCAACTCCACACTGAAAAACAAAGCAGCAACAGTGCCATGTTTAAACATACAGTGGATTTTTTTGTTGTTTAAAGCCACATGTCAAGAAGAAGTAATACAAACTGCCGGATGTCTGCCATTCTCACCCTTTGTTTCTATGTCGTTAATTCAAGGCAGGCGTTGCGCTGCTATGACATCACGCTATTAAGTAGCTGATGCATCTATCGCTATCCAACTGATATGCTGCCTACCCGGTAAAGGTTTGGTTGATTTACCACACTTAAGCGCACCAAAGTCTCCCGTACTGACGCGGACCTGCTGGTGGAAACAGGGCTTTAAGACAATAGAAGTTAAGTTTAATGTCTCAATGGGAAATTTGTATTTGACATTACAGTGTCTGCAGTGTAGAAATCCTCACCTAAACAGTGTAGAGACCACAACCAAGACTTAATAATACACCCAATAAAAAAGTTCAGAGTTTTCTGAGTGAGAGAAGTGAAAACTCTACTGTGTCCTGGAACAATAATCCTTAACAAAGACCATCCATAATAATGTTTTATCCATGTGGATGCACAGAAAACTATAAGAGTTGACTTGTGATATGGTCTGGTCATGCATGACTAATCACCCTGACATTTGAGGTCGTACACCATCTCCTCTCTTTTAATTCTATTTGTCACAATGATGTATGAAGTCCTTGATTAAAGAATTATAGCCTGCACCTAAGCATCAGAGTTTGAGAGCATGAATGGCAGTATCATCTGAAAATGTGATGATACAGTATGTGTGCTTTTAGTATAGTCCTGGTACATTCATGTGAATAGACAGTGAACAGCTCTGATGAGTTGACACACCCCTGAGGTCCGTCTGTACTGATGATCAAGGGCTCAGACACAGTTCTGTTCACTCAAATATCCTGGGTGCAGTTGTTGAGCAGAGATTGACACTGAGCTGATTCAACATGTTGGGTATGTAGGACTGCAAGGTGCTCGGTGTAGAACTGAAATCAACAATCAAAAGTTCTCGCATGGTCCTGGGTATTCTCCAGATGCTTGGTAACCAGGTGCACTACCATACTGATTGCATAATCAGTGCCCCTCTGGTTTCTGTATGCAAATCAGCATGGTTCTAACTGTGGTCCTTCTACAGATTGCAGCCTGCAGTCTAACAAAGGACCACAATAATACCTCACAAGGGAGCTTCAGCATTTGGCATTTTAATTCACTTCTTATTTGAGTTCAGGTCAAACCCAACATCTCCATTCAGGGATGATAGCACCTCTGTTTTAATATTTTAGTCAATGTTCAAGTTAATGCATAAATAATCTGTGTATAAAGGAACACATGCAATAAAACAATATACATGTTTTGCAATAATGTAGAAGCAACAAGGACTGCTAAAGGGAGACACCATCTGTTCTTACAGCACCTCTGAGCTGTTGTGCTGATGGTAGATTTGGCTTGACAGTGCTTCAAATCCCTAATTTGTGTTAACATGTTTATGGCTCCAAAAATCACTGGAATTGCTGTTCTGTAGCTGCAGCATTGCCAACACCTCACAGTATGCCAGCTGTTTTGGCTTTGCATTCTCATTTGCCTTCAGTCATTTGCTGTGTCAATTAGTTCACTCATACGATCTGGTTGGATTTGCCCTTGTTCATCTGCTTTATATGGTGTACTTTACATTTATTTCTTGCCTTAAAGGAACATTGAATAGCATATTTTTCCACACAGTTATTTCATTTGCTCACCGTTGCAGCATACAACACTGTTGTTTTGCAATAGATTTCAGCAGCTGCACTGATGGTCTGATTGATGTCTGCAGCTGACATTGGTATTTTTTTGTAATTTTTTTTGTGAATTCTAACCTATATTTTGAAAGCATTTGTCTTTTTTAGAGATACATTTCATGCTGTCCTAATCGGGGTTAAGACCCTCGCGGACATGTATTGCTTTCCATTGCCAGTGTCACATCGGAATGAGCACCCTGTTGCTTCTCTAGAACAAACTGCAGTGTCAATCTTCCGAGTTCGACCTAGTAGTTTTTTACAACACTCTTTTAACACACAGTGTGTTAACAGATAGCCAAACAGTGTAACAACCGAATCAGCTTTCCAGAGGAATCTAAAAGATTTTGTCATTAGAAATGTAAATATTTCTTCTGTCAAAACTTCCCTCCTCAGGAGGGACCAGTGCAACAGCTAAATATTTCTTTGAACAGAGAAAAATGAGTGAGGAAAAACTATAACTCATATGTGGACAGCTGCTCTGGAGATAGTAGTTGAGTTTCTGTCAAAAGCAGCTGCTGTTTTATCACACTGTGCCTTAATTTGTTTGGTTTTAGTTGATGAAGTATCCTTGTTTTTGTCCAATCTGAACAATAATCCTATGTCTCGTAAGTTGTTCACTTACACTAAAACACATGTTCCACATCCCAGAGGAAAAATTCTAAAATAAAACAGGGTAAGAGTATAAAAAATCATACATTCTGTATATTCTTGTGCATAAATGCTGACCTGGTCCATAACTTGTGTGACTTCTTTAAAGTCCACAACTTGTCAAATGATAGCGAGTGCCACTTTGACCTCCACACCATACTGGCTGCATAATTAAGAGAGTTCCAGCTGGTGTGTGATGCCCCGAGGACTGAGGTGAGAATAAAGCCTGTTGGAGATGGAAGACTCCCCCCTTTTCTTTTAATTTCTTCTTCCCACACCTTCACCAACCAGCATGCCAAGTCATGATGAGGAGGCCTTGTCAGCTCCTCTCCTGGATCTGACACACTGAGGAGTCACAGAGCAGCACATAGCCTGGAAAAGCCCTGCCAAAAAAGTATGATGGTTGGAAACTTGGACTGCTTGGAGATGTGCGAATGAATCACATTTGCATGGACTCCCTCACATGCTGACACATACTCATGCACAGTCATGTGTGCAAAATGCGCATATGAACGAACACATTAACAGTATTTGTGCACGGATAAATGTGTTAATTGCCATCTTCACTGTAATGCCCTGCAGAGGAAGTTTTTTTCTATTATGCAATAAACAACTGTTTTCCCATCAGGTCTTGCAGCTGGAAAAAAATACAAAAACACCTTTCATACTCCACCGAAGGCAAGTAATCACAAATGGTAAATGCATTAAAGATCAATGTTGAAAGGGGAGAAAAAGCCTCCTTTACACTTATATTCCAGAAAGAGTATCTATTGTTTTTCTGAACTGTCTTCTCCGACTTTCTTCGGGGACCTGTCAGTAAGTAGCAAGTACAGTATGTGAACAACTCATTGCATCAGGGAAGAACCAGCCTGTGCTTTCCAGTCAACATCACCCCATTCCCTCCGCTCAGGTGTTGACATGTGGATTCCTGTGTAATTCAGTTACATACCGGGCACTGACAGTCTCTTTATCTCAAGTGACCACGACACAATGGAGACCCAACAGTAGCCCAGAGGTACAAAAGTGTATAAAATGTCCACAGCTACAGACATAGAGACATTCTATTATCCAAAGGGGTCAAAATGGGATTCTATGTCAATCAGACCCACATGCTGGACAGTTTTTTATTTGTTCGGGCTAGTTGAGCATCCTTCATGAGAGCAAACATTTGTGCAATGCAAATATTTCAAACTGTGCCAGATGAGATTCACGATTGCTATGGCAACACAAGTGACAAAAGGGCTAAGCAATTAAAAGTTTGTCAGGTTTGGCTCCAGCACTGGGCAGCCTGCCAGCCTGACTAAATTACAATTACAGATCACGCTCTTAAGACGGGAGGGATAATCTTGTTGTCAATGCTTTCTAAGTCTCTTTCTTCAAAAGGATGAATGAACAAGCTCCTTTTATGCTTCTCAGCCTCAAATGAGATGCTTTTCAATCAAAGCTTTGACGTTGGCAAAATTCTTGTGAACAACATGCAAATGGAAACGCTACCAGGTTAAGCAGGCTGTACTGAGGAGAGTTTAAGCCTGCCCACAAACCAGAGTGACTCATCAGGTCACCTTTCAGTTGATGAGACTCAAGGAGGACAGAAAAAGATCCTCTCTCCTCTTGTAAATGTCTGTTGTTGGATACTCCATGGGTTGCTAAGGGCTTGAGTGCAGGGAAAACAGGAGGCTGCTGCTCCTCCGAACAGATAGTCCTCTCTAAAACAAAGTGTCTGCCCAGATACAGGGGCTACTTTAAAAAGAGACACTGTGAAATGAAGGGCATCAGCAGGCGCGCATCAGACTTGCTGTTTTTAGAAGTTGGTTTTACTCTGCTGTGCATTAGTCCATTGCCGACGTAGTTTTATTATTGTCAAATATGAGCTTCAGCTTCAGCAGCCAGCCACAAAAGGTCATTTGTTCCAGTGGGAGAGAATTTCTTCACCTGCGTGCAGTTCACTCCTTTGCAAAGGAGCATTTACTAACAGCAATTTATATGCAGGAATGCAACACCTCTCACACCACCTGCATTTTGAGTGCCTGCGGGACTCTGTTAAAGTTTGGACCCCATTGGTTCAGTATGTAACAATTCAATTATTATAAAAGAAAAGCAATGGAAGGTTATTTGAATGCGAAGAGAGAACGATGAGGGATTAGATGTGAAAAATCTGTGAAGAGAAAGCTGATGGACAGCGCCAGATAGCATCTGATGTGATTGTTAGCTACAAAGTTCTCTGTCATTTATGAGCATTTTATTTCTCCACCTGCTGTCCTCTACTTAATCAATCACAGGAAAAATCAAAGTCTAACCTCCACATCACAGCATGTTGATTCATTATGACAAAATGTCAAAGTGTGAATCAATAGCAAATGATGTTGTATCAGGTGGGAACTAGTGGATAGCTCTGTGCAAGCCTGAGGAGGCTAGCAATTTGGAAATATCTTTATCTGCTACCTCCAACATAGGAGCTAAAATAAGCTGATCATAGGGGTGATATTGACCTAAAGTTAATTTTTTTCACCTTTTTGATCAATTTAACTTGCACCTTGACTTCATATCTACTGCACTCACTAATGTGTAATAATACTTCCAGGAAATTGGTTTGAGGTGGTAAAACCTCAGAACCATCTGTCTGTCTTTGATGTTAGCATCGTCCCCTGACATGACACTCCTGCTGGCCCCATTCCTTGAGGCCTGGTGGTAATTGGGTTACAGCGAGGGAGAAAAGATGAGGCGTCATCGAGCACAGGTTTGCCCGGTCCCTCTGTGGATCCGCAGGCCTGCTCTTGATGTCTGAGACACAGGAGACCAGCTCTTGCTGCAGAGTCTACTCCTCTGCGAGTGGAAGGGAGGAGTCCAGAAGCCACCTTTGGGGTCTTGATGACATATTTTGGCTTCAGAATTCTACAACATATTTTACCCTTACTTTATTTACTCCAGATTCAGTTTTATCTCAAAAAGCTGGCAAGGCTGGCAACATTCAATGTCTTCTGCACTCTGATCCATGTGTCCTACTGAAGTCTTCTTTATGCATGTCTGATATTTGAAAGGCAAGTTAGCATCTAAGGCTGTAATATAGAATTAGATTCTATCTTCTCAAGTAACAGTATTGCACAGGTGTTACGCAGGTGTTAGGCCTCTTTCATTTGCACTCAGGTCAATTCATCGAAACACACACTTTAGTCTGTTTGTTGACTCATCACTGTGTGCATGTGTGTGTAACATGTAGCAGCGCTTTGCAGCCAAATGACGTGTCACATCTTAATCAGCTTAGCCACGTTTTTGATCTAAATGTTAATTTCTCTCTCTTTACGTTGTGATTCTACACCATCTGTTCATAATTCTCTCCAGTGACATGTTTCAATCCGCCAAACATTCTCAACTTTGATCCTCGTGTGCTTCTATAAACACGGGCCCTTGACCTTTAACGATGCATGGATTTTCTGTCACAGCTGCTGGTGTAGACGAGGATTTTTTACAGCTCCACTGTGAATAATTAAGCTCCATCCCTCCTCCCTTATTCTCTGCTGTTGTACTACTGTCACCCACACACAGCTGTTACCACAGGCCTGATATTTCCTATTACCTGCATTGGCTCTTCCCTTAAGTGCCTGAATGTTAGATACAAAAAGTGGATCCTCCCAGATCCTTGGATACTCACATAAAGCAAACCTGTCGTCAAACAGCAATCTGCACAAGTTTTTTTTTTTTTGGTTTTGTTTTTTAAAAACCCTTCAGGTCTAATGAGGAGCTATGAAAACAGCTCTGCTCTTACTGGACGACTGCTTTCAGCGCTGGCAATAAAGCCTTCTTCCTTCCAACTCATATGTACAGGTAATGAAATTTGGGCAGCTGGGCTGACATGCAGAGGTAAAATCTCATCTTGCAGTGCCACGGGGCAGCAGGCGGTGCCACACTTCTAATATGCTTTGCTGCACTCAGTCCCTGAGGGGAAGACTCCTCTTCCTGATAGGGACCTGCAGAGATGTCTGCAGTGCTGGACTTTTTCTCACCATCATCCTCTCACTCACACATCACTCCTCCAATTATAACATACTAATGACTCTTGTTGAGACTAAATGAGGCCAGTGGGAAGCTCCTACAAATGCATCTTAGGCAGAAAAATGTGTCTAATAGCAGGATATGTTTCTGAGTTAAATCAATACATTGTACAATGCAAACACTACTCTGGATGTGTTTCATGGCATCAAATCCTTACTTACTGCTAATTGATTATCTATAAAGTAAACCGACCACCTTCAGAGAGTATCTAATGCATTGCTAGGAGGCAACTAAATTTGCTCATAAATCTTGCATTCTTTCACCCCAAGGGAGCCAAAAATGAACCATCTATTATGTCTGCAAAGCTAGAATTTGCAGCCTAACCATCGCACTCCCTTGAATTATTGAGAAGGCTTCCTAAAGAGGAACTATGCTTTGTGATCTAATATCCCCTCGACATATTTCACAGTGAAGTGTCCGTTTTCTATTTTCGCCCCA
>JBBBVU010000021.1:9446381-9479102 GCA_037177055.1 Atherinosoma microstoma | reverse complement strand
TTTTTTTTCATCTTTCACTTTTCAACCAAATCACAATGTGGATTAAACATTATGCAAAGCTGTCATTTCAGCGTGTTCTCAACTGTTTGGTTAATGTTGATCCAGTGATGGCTCCTGAAATTCATTTCCCATCAGATATGAGTTGACTCTCTGAGATTGTCCAAAAAAGCATTTACTCCTTCAATTAGCTTATGCATTTATCACACCTCAGAAGACTTTAACCCCCCAAATGGCCAGGGATAATAAAAAAAAAAAAGGGGGAAGAGACACACACACACACTTCCACTTAGGACAAGAGATGTTAGCTATTAATAGTTTGTGAGCTTTAACCCATCAGAGCAGTAAAATGGCCTCTTACCTCAACTAAATTACATTTCCCAGCACAGTCATGCTTCTCTTCATGGTTTTCTTTTTGTGTGTCTTGGGGCCTATCCTATTCTTCTACCCACCACGTTCTGTCTACTATGCAGAGCAAGCCGAACAAAGAAAAACACAACAAGAAACAGGTAGTGTGCACCACAGCAGCATGAAGGCTGTGTGAGAGAATGTGTGCAACCCACGTCTGCACATGAAATTTTCCCTGCTTCTCTGTTTTTGAAGCAATAAGACGTCCTGCAGTTATTGACTTGTTTTGTTTCACTTCCTTTTTCTTGTGGGAGGAATGAGACAGAGCAAAATAGTCCTGCAGCATCAACGGACAAGAGACAACCTCCTTCTCCCCTGAGCTCTCAACTTCTCTTATGGCTAAATTCATCACATTCACCTCTTCCTAACAGCCTACTTTAATATATTTTTTTTATATCACATCTCTGCTACATATAACACAATTACACTTATTTGAACATTTTTACCAAGATCACACTAGCCTAGCCTTAGTTCCTTCTGGTAAAATGCTGATGTCTCCAAGCTGACAGGGGCTCAAGCCTTTGGGATGAGGCTGCCAGTGTTTTCCCAGGCGGCAGAACATATTGGTGGCCATCTGTCTCTCTGCAAGCAGCGCCTTCACGCTGCGCCGGGCTGCCCACCCACTGAGTCCAGAGGCCGTGGCCACTCAGCCGTCAAAGACCTAGCACCTCTCTATCGTTTGGCCCCTTTCACACCTTACAGCAGAGAGGGATTCAGGTAAAGTGTCAGATATTATGCATTTAATTAAAGGTGAGGTACCGCATTCAGACTGTAGTGATGTGAAAATCACTTCGGATTTTCCAGCTGCACTGCATTCAGTTCTGCTCCTTAAAAGCTTCAAATCAAAAATTGCATTTACAACGCAGGATGGGCAGAAAGTCCTGTCACCCTCAGAATTATCTGTCTGTTGTCACTGCGTATGACTAAAACATGAAATGACGAATATTCCCCCAGGCAGCCTCCTGACAAGCAAAATCTAGCCTCTTAAATGTGTCGCCTCTAGGCATGTGCAGCGTTACATAATGAGGCTGCACTGTGAAATCTATGAAGATGCCCAGTGTAACATGCAACCACATTATGCTCTCTACTGCAGCATCTTTGAAGGCATGGGTGTACAATTGTGCATGAACAACAGTTCTGTTACAATGTGAAATAGCAACACAAACGCATACAAATACTTATTACAGCAACAGATGGGCATCAGATTAAAGGAAAAATCTGAATACTTGACTTCAGTGGCACTGAGTGTGTGTGTATGTATATTATGTAAATAATATTCTTACAACAACATCCACAAGTATCTAAACACCTATGGGAGCTTTTGAATCAATAAGGCTGCATTTTCAGCCATCATCAAAACACTAAATTAGGGAATATTGTTTTAGATAACTATGCTCCATCCCTCCAGTGGAGTCCCAAAGACTCATAGAATCAATACTAAGCTGAGCTAAAGCTGTTCTGGCATTACATGGTGGCGTAATGCCATATGCAAAATGATACTGCATTCTCAGGACTGTAGTCTCTGCTGGGTTTATCTGCATATTCGACTACCTGAGTTAAAGATAGCCTGCATATGATCTTTTACAGGGTAATTATTATATTTTGGGTGTGCTATAAGAGTTGAAATGCTTGAATACTTTTTAGTTGTCCATTCTTTGTTTGAGGTTAGCCACAAGGAAGATATTTAAATTGTTATCATTATAATATTATCAACTGAAAGAGGAAAAGCTTAGGGTAAAAATGTTAAGTCTAAACACCCTCAAGGAAATAATAACAACAATAATACTAATACTAATAATAATAATAATAATAATAACAATAATAATAATAATAATAGCTTAGCTGAAACATGCCCAACACCTGTGCTCAGATGAACATCTGCCTTCAATATAGAGTTCTTTTTACAAGGTATCGATCCAGATGTTTATCTTCACAATCTGTGAATTTCAACCATCAGTTTCAGTTTTGTCTTTCATGCCTGGCTGGATGGTTAGATTTTAGTGGCCACTCAGGTATTCATCGCACTGCACAGTGGTCAAAGTTCAACTGAGATGGACTGCATGTGCACAAGTTCAGCCACCCATATGCAGTGGTAAATCATTGCAGAGTAGTCTTAGCTGGTGGAAACAATGGATCCATTGTTGCAATGTGTCTAAAAGGACACTTGTTGGTTTTTCTTTTTGTGACATCTTCATTATGGAATTCCAGCTTTATCTAAAAAAAACTGTTACCAGTATCCCACATCCTGCTAACTCCTGACAGGTGACACTGACTGTTCGTGACACACATGCCAGCAACATTATTGCCAGAATCAGCACCAGGTATCAAAATTCTGAAGCCAGACTGTTTTTCCAGGTGGGCTCCATAGTGGAGGTGTTAATTATAAAGATTTGCCAAATACTCTTCAGCTGTCATGAAGCCCTAAACTGTACAGCGACACACAGTTAGCTACAACACACACAAAAATTCTTACCAACTGATGCAGTGGCTGTCAACAATTATTTTACATCCTGTCTCACCCAGCCTTCCACTAATCTGTTTACTTCACTATATGAATGGACAGCCATTAGGAGCAAGATGAAACAGCAGATTTGGGACAGTGGGACAGGATCTGTCAACTGCCGCATGCTCGTAGCTCTTTTTTAACAGAGATGAAGACAGCAGGCTCAGTGGTTGTAGTGGATCCCATGGTGGCGGTCTGATCAAAAGAAGCTTTTTTCTAGCAACTTGGCCGTCACAGTAGCAGTGAAATAACAATCTATTGGCCAGCTGAGGAGAAATATCTCCCCCTCATTGGCCATCCCAACCCTAGTCCTGAAGATTCGGCTACTTCTCCCCTGCTGAATGCTCACATAATTATCCTCAAGTTCGGCTAACCCTCTGATATAGCAGTAGTGATTGAAAGTGAGGCACCACAGGGATGAGGTAATTACCCTTGACACTGAAAGGACCTCTCACTGTCCAAATCCACTGAAAGGATTGAGAGCTTATTAAAACATTGGGGGCTCGCCTAGTGATGGGCACAGTGGGAAGAAGTGGGCTCTGAAGGAAAGAAAAGAGATGGAGTAAAGCTTGTTTTAAGATACTTTAAAGGAAGGCTTCCCGACACCTGACAGTGAAACTAGTGTGTGGTAGATCCACACTAATATGGACCACTGCACGTCAGGAGCCTGTATACGGGTCATTGCCTCTCAGCGAATGTTTCTCACTTTGCATACTGTAGACCGGATACTGTAACAAACACTTAAAGTCAGCCTTGCCTTTCTGTAGACGATCATATTTGGGGAGTCTTCCTCTGGATCAGCGGTGCCAGTGCCTCCCTGGTCTTTGGAGCCCTCCGCCATTTTCTCTAAGGCCTGCAGAAAAACAGATGTGCCAAATGAGCAAAACTTGTGATACCTAATAAACCAAAGAAACACAGAATGGCAGATTTCCTGTTATATTTCCATAAAGAACTGACAATTCCCAATTCTTTATTGTCACAAAGTTTTCCTATATAATTTAATGTCACCATTTCAGATGGACAACATTTAGAAGAATATCTATGATTAGCTTAAAGCTTATCTGAAAAATAAGAGTGAAACTATTTCTTAAAGAATTTAGACAAATGTTTGAATATCCAGATAAACAGCCTAAACTTTTAAAACTGCCGAATGGACTGCTGCTGGATGGTCGTAGTCCAAAAACAGACACTCTGGGACTATCAATGCATACAAAAATAACCACATACATTACATATCCATATGTAATCAATTATGTTGAATATCATTCAATTAAGAATCAGTTAATTAAATGACCACATGACAGTGTCAGTGGTGGAGTGGTTGAGTTCATCAAATGGAAAAAAAGACATGAACGACTACAGCAAAATATTCAAGCACAGAATAATTAGGACAGCAGAAATCTTGTATAGCACACACACTCAGCATCAGTGTAATGTTGATGAGTCATCTTTCTTAACACTGATTAAACTGATCTTCAAGTGTGGCAGGTGCCATCCGCTTTGCTTTTTTTATGTTAAGCAATAATATATTTTGGTGCCATTTACTGCTATCATGATGATGGCTACCTTTAACCTAACCGTACTCCCCACATTAACCTTCCACCCCCTGCATGCTTTGTTGCTTTTAGAGCTCCTGTTAAGGGATTTATTTACAGCATCCAAACAGTCCCCAGCACTTTCTCTGGGCTTTCACACTCGCATAGTCTCAGGAGAATTCATTCTGCTTAACTCAGGATTTTCATAACCTACATTACTTCACCAAAAAACTCCGTATCCCCATTTAGTCTTTGCCACTGGAGGCTACTGTGTGTGTCATGTAAGTTAAATTATTTAGTAGGTCTTTAACCCTGAGTTGAAGAGAGGGGTGAGTAGAGGTGAGGTTTATTACACTGTTCATGACATCTGTAATGTTTTTGTATATATGAAACATGAATGCGACAGGGTAAAGGCGCAAAGACTAAAAACATATGCACCCCCCCCCACCCCACCCCCCTGGGTGTCTGCTATTTTTTGAAACAGCTATTTGTGTTTGAAAACGATCTATTGGTGGAACAAAGATAAACAGATGCACGCAGCATTTCATGACAGGCACGATATGAAATCTTTATACAATAACAGATTAAGTGACACTGCTTCTTGCCAAGGGATGGCCTCTGGAAAGGGATTTAGGGTTGCAGAATTATGTAATTGCAGCTGCATAATTTTGCAAGTTTTGCTAGAGGAGAAATCTGAAATTGTTCACATCCACTGTCACCAGCTCGCACAACATGCAGCGTGCTTTTATTGTTATAGTTGAACACTGAAATGTATTACGCTTTGGAGCATGGCGATGTGCATGAGTGAATAAGTAATCATCCGCTCTCGCCTCACTGTTTGTTATTGCCACCAGAAGTGCGGAGAGCAGCACTCCCCATTGGCTAACAGGTTTGTGCTCTCTTTAGAGTCTGAGCACATTAGACAGCTAATCTTTGCATTCACCTTAAGGGCCATATAGAAAGACGGGCTGTATTTGGATTGTATAGCACCTGGTTAAAGAAATAACAGTGTGCCAATAGGTCCCCTGTGGACTGGAAGCTGTAATTTTAGAAAACGATTTCCTCCCAATTCAGCTGCCTGAGCATGCAAATTCAAAGAGGTCCCGCTCGAGATGTGGGAGCTTGTCTCAAAGAGAAGCAAACAGAAGAGATACACTGATCATTTCTGAAAGACAGACAAATAGCTTAAACATGCCACCTCTGTGCAGTGCAGCACACGTGCGTGTGTGTGTGCGTGTGTGCTTGCATACATACACAATCTCAAATCCAAGCAAACACTCCACCAATTTACCATGAGACAAACACAAAAGGAAATTACACACAGCTAGACATGCACAGGGCAAAACCCCCATGCAAAGACTCAAATAAACAAGTCCACACACCCAGTCATCTGAAACAAACTGAATAAACTGGCAAAGAGTTCACACACAATATGCTCACATCACGCATGCTGTGTTCCAGATACACCCAGAAGCATAATGCAATAGTGAGTCCCAAAAGCTCTGTTCAGTCAAGTGCAATGCAACATCTGTGATACCTGACAGTTGCCGTTCCTAAAGCGCTTGTTACCTTAAAAACAAAAAATAATGCCCGGTCCACTCTGCTCCCCTGGTTGGCTCCCCCCTTAGCAACAAGCAGCAGGCAGCTTCATGGTATAATTGGCAGAGGGGGGGGGAGAGGGGGGAGGGGGGGGAGGGAGGGGAGAAGAAGTGGATGAAGAAGAAAGGGGGGAACAAAAGCAGGGAGGCAATGTGAGATAGAGGGAGAAATATATAGAGAGAAAGGAGCTGGCTGGTCACTGCAGTATTCCTCTAGTCCTCCTCCTCCTCCTCTTCTTCTCTCTTCACCAGTCCTGCCTTGCCCCGGCAGTTGAGGAGATCCTCACATGTGTGCACCTCGTTCATCCCCCCTCTCCCTCTGTCTGCATGTGCTCGAGACTGAGCGAGAGCTAAAAGAGTGAGTGTGTGTGAGAGAGAGAGAGAAAGAGAGAAAGAGTGAGGGAGGGAGATGCTGTGCAACAGAGAGGCAGATCAAGTAGAAAAAGGGGGAGGGATGAAGGAATTAGAGAGAATATAAAGAGGGAGGAGAAAGACAGGCAGTGTGTGTGTGCGCGTGTGTGTTTGTGTGTGCATGTGAGAGGCAGCAATGGATGCAGAGCAGAGAAAAAGAGGACAGAGAGATGCACACTGCAGCAGCGCCCACTGATGCTGAAAATAAGAAACATTTCATTACGCTGATATCAAACTGCAAATGTAAAAACAAGTCACAGAGAACACTGATGAAGGCTAGAAACATGTGTAAGCGTATAAACTCAGATATAAAACTTCAATTTACCATTAAATGCCTATGCATATGACTCTGCTTATTGGCAGCAATTTTTAAACAGCAAAACTTTTGTTTTCCAAACTTATATTAATGTCTTTTTTTTTTTTTACTCGACTACTGCAAGAATGCGTCCATATTTCTATCTCCAGCTTTTCCACTTCAGCATGTCCTTCTTTTCAGGGTAACTCAGGAATCATTCAAGCTTAAATGGCAAGCTGAAAGAAAGAACCTTTTTCTCTGAAGTAAATGAGATCCCAGAAGCCCCCCGAGGAAGATACGACAGAAACACTTGGTCTGGCCAGTTTGCGAGAGCATCCAGTGTGAACACAAACAGACACACAGCCAGACATGAACAGATGTTTGCATTGACAGACCCATCTTTACCAATGATCAAAGATCTACATTACTCTGCTTTTTATGACACGGTTTCTGTCTTTTCTATATTTTCTTGGCTCTATGAGGTCCTTCCCTCATTGCTTTTGAAAATATTTGGAAGAGTTCACATGCTTATTTGCACACAGAAAAGATCTGCCATCTTTACACTATCGAAAAGTTTTTGTTTTCTATTTCAGGAATTGATTTAATACAAAAAGCAGATCAACATTTGAACAAGACAAAACTGCCTGTTCTTTGTAAATTTTAGTAACCAAGGGAAACCGAGGTCGCACACCCGTGTGTGTGGCGTGCCTACTAGAGAGCATTTGTCGACCTACGGTGCTTACCTCACACATCTCTCTCAACAGCAGGAAAGTGCAGGACTGTTTATTACACCCCCCTCCATTTCCCAACATCAATAGAGATCTGCTATCACAACCATCTCCCTCTCTCTACATGCAGTGCAAATATAGCAAAATGACATAACCACCCATTCCCCAATGATTACGACCACAGACAACTCACACGGCACTCATCTGCGACGAGCGTACCTTCAGACAGACAGGCAGACAGACAGGGACTTCTCTAATCTGCTTTAAGGGGGCCAGCCCTGCTATAATCTGCATTAATGCTAAATTATTGAACAGCCTGTTCATAGCTACACTACTGCCAGAGAGTAACACCACTGGCCACACACAGCGGACGTCCTGCTTAAATGAGTGACCGAAGAGATGTTTCATTAGATGCAACAATGAAAAGTGGAGACAATAGGAGACAGCAAAATAATCTACAATCCAACATGTTATCTGAAGTTCATTAAAAGCTATGCGAGACCTTAGATGAAAATAAAAATGCAATCCTGCAGAGATACAATCATTTATTCCCTATTCTGATTTTATTTGTTTCGCAAGGTCTGCCGAATTGCTCAGTAAAACAATAGTAATAAACAAAGTAGAGTAAAACTTTTATGTCCTTGTAGGACAATTTTGCTTTACATACAGCAGTCTAGCATACATAATACAGAACACTACACAAACGATACATTAATATAACATATGCAAGGTCACTATGAATCACAGAGGTACAAATTATGTAGGAATGATTTGGTAACTAACTTAGAGGACTAATGACAGATGGAACAAGAGACAGTCTGTTCCTATTAGAGGTCTCTGTAGGGAAACTAAACCTGCATATGCCCCTGATGGTAGCAACTGAATGATGCAAATGTGTTCCTGTTGATTACATAAAGGAAGGAAAACAACAAAATCTCTTTAGGCAGGTGAGGTGCAATGTAGAGAGAAAGACTAACTTCCTGTGACCTGGGCATTCAGATTTTTAACTTTGCAGCCCTTTAAGATGTACAAATAAGCTGAAACACACTGAAGGGAAAATAAAACCCCATCGCTTATGTCTTTACCATGCCTCAGAACATCTCCATGTCCAGAACTGTTAGTGTGGCTGTAGACGTGTTGCTTGTAGTATCCTTCTGCTTACTCTCATTTAAAAAACACCTTAGAAAGTGGATTTTGTACCAGGATCCAACTTTTGAAGGCACCCATTTCAGTATTTGCATGATCCATCTTAATATAGATACATGAATATTTCTTTGGTTCAAGCTAACCCAACATTAACTTATAATCCTGCAAGGTGTCGCAGCACTTACTTTCTGAATTCATAATCAACCGCTTATTTATGCTGGAATCTCTCACAGCGTCCTCATCCATCAATCTGTGCTACCCAGGCTCCTCTCTGTCACGGCAAATGTCTTGTGTAATCATGCCAAAGTGGAAAAACAGCAGCTCTCTGTTAATCACAATACAGCAGCAGGCAGTCACCTCCTGACAGATATCCATTTACCGGTAAAGCCACATCAAATAACCCATTTTCCTCCCATTATACCTTAAAAGATGCATTTTTTTATGGTGTGGCAAAATCTTATTATATCTACCACATACTGCTTATGCAGAAGGTAACTCATCCAGACAAAGTGTAATTCAACAAAATATCTTTAATAGATATAAACATTTTTTTTTTTTTACACATCACAGCTCAATGGAAACAGAATCACATGCTGTCACACATGTTACAAATGAAGGCAAAGGGGCGATCTGTTCCGTTAGTAACCTGGGACTCTTTGTCCAAGTCCTGCTTGTGGTCCATTTCCTCTGTTATCCCCATTTCATTTTTAAAAGGACTCCTTTCTCATTCCACTTGCCAGTAAAGCAAAAAAAAAAAACCCCTAACAAAACAAAACAAAAAAAAAAACTTTTAAAATAAATGTAAAAAGTAAGAATGAAGGTGCAAATTTTGATGAATATTAAATTCTCCTTATATACAGTTGCACAGTGTCTGAATACAAAAGGAGGCAGTTACAATATGAGGCTTAAATAAGGACTTTGGTCATCTACAGACCAAATTTGTGTTGGGCTTTCAAGCAGATTTGCATGCTACAGACAACTCTGTAGTAGGAATTTCAGGATTTACACAACACCTTAGCAAGTAATCATATAGTGAAAAGTACCGCTTTAATCTATTCTGAGATTTAAGGATCAGATTGAGGCCATTTCACATGCTATGGATGGAGAAAGGGTCAGCTCCATGTAGTACGTTACATGTCAACACTAGGTGGCACTGTCAATCAATCCACTGCAGCAGGCAAGGCTGCAAAATGTTATAGGTCAAATAAACAGAATTAGTTATTTGGATTAAAAATTAGCCATCCTTATAACTGGAGATTTGAAGGATATACATATTATAATATAACAAATTGCCCATTTAGGCAGATATGCATCTAACTGCATAAGGATGTTTTTTTTGGCCATCATCTTTGTCATATCACAGGAGGGCATAATATATGTTAACAACACATATTTACAATAATCTGAATTGATGATTTGTATCTTTATGGCACCCACTGTGTATTTATACAATATATATTCTTTTCTTGTGCCCAGTAGTCCTTTACAAGTTTTACTTACTTCAACACTTAATACACCCACACAACCTTTTACATACATACAGGCACCTCACAGCATGTAAAGGCTGTCTGTCTTTGTCTATCTATCCACACTGCCATCAAAGTATCAAAGAGACATCTTCCATCGTAGCTTCATTTTTTGGTTAGTAATACAAAAATAATCAGTGTTGTCATAGCTGAACTGGGAAAATATAGAATGCCTAAACCAACGAATTTACAACACATTTTATTCTAAGAAAGTAAATTTTATCAGTGCAACATGGGACTAGATTCAACAAATCTCGCATGGGATGAGAAAATTTTAATTTGAGCTTTTTAATTGGAAATCTAATCACTTTTAATTAGGTTAGCTGAGAAGCTAAATGGGGACAGTAACTTGAAATCCCTTTAGGTTTAGATTTGACGTCTTGCTTTCTGACATGCAAGGATACCAACAGTCATGTAGACTGGAAACAAAGCATTATATTATTTATGTACTCCTAAAGAAGGGAGCGCATGCTGATAAAAAACTGACAGTTACACCTCTGCTCTTTTTCTATCCCAGTTTTTTTCTCCTTATCAAGTCTTTTATAGTGATTTTTTCCCCCACATATCCACAAGGCTGAAGAGTAGCATGTAAATCCATGTTGGCACTGGTTTGTGAAGATCCAAAACACAATTTTGTAAGTAACTTTGTAGCGCTGAAAGTTTGAAAACAACTTGAGTAGTGGTTAAACTCCCGGTGGAGGGCAGTCATCATCTGTGAGCCTCAGTTCATGTCAATGGTGTTGAAGACCCACTCCGTGAACTTCTTGAGCTTGGCTGAAGCGCTGTAAGACTCCTCCAGGAGTCGCTGGTTGTCCTCTCGCAGGCTCAGAATCTGGGCCTGTAACGATGCCTTGGCATCCTTCTCCTGATGATGACAAACAGGGATTATGGACTACTTTAGATTTGAGGTTCATAATCACATATTTGTCTTCTTTATTGCAGGGAATGCTATTAAAACTTAAATGTGTCAGCCAAGGAAAAGAGTAGCAAGACTAACTGAACCATAACCCACCCTCTTCAGGTCCTCCTGTAGCACCTTCACCATTGACTCCAGCTGGCTCACCTTCCCCATCAAGCAGGCTGGAGTTTCTCTATGGAAAATGGACAAGCAGCACTTTAAAACCCAAAACTACGCCTGCTGATTTTACAGATAAGCGTGCAGCGAGCCAGAGAGGAAAACTAATTAGTGAAATTAGCTGCAACAGTGTGTGATTGGACTAAAATCTGCCAGGTCTTCCAAAGTGTCACAGTGTTGGAAACGAGTAAAGTAAAACAAACATTGGTCCTAGGCCATGACCTGAGGCTTCTTACCCCGGCGAGGGTTGTCTCAGTGGAGCTGCCTGAGGCTCGGCCTGCTGGGGGCTGGCAGCTGCTGCACTCTCGGCCGCGGAGCTCTCCTCCTGGGCTGCGAGAAAAACCAGCCTTTGCTCTAAATCATAACACATTCTTTATTAGACCTGGAATAACAGCGTTCTCCTCTGATGTTTCTTCAAATGACGGCAGTGTTTGTTTGTTTTACTGAAGTGCGACATCGGTTAAATCGATAAGTAATAAATTCAAATAATTTGTATGCTTACCCTCAAATGCCTTGGCAGCATCCACCAAGTGGGCCCAGTCCAGCGGGCCATCAGCTCCAGTGTCAGGCAGGGGCATGAGAACAGGCTCCATCTGCTGCTGCTGTCTCTTCCTGTCCTGCTCCAGATCTGAGCTCTCTGGGGCTGACAGGTCTCCTGGGAAGATGAACAGATGAGTAAACTACTCTGGACGACACTTGGATCTGCTTTCCTGTGACATGATTTAAATTGGGACTGCATGCAGGTTCATTTTTAGTTCTGTTGGTTAATTATATGCAGTCACAAAAACTAAAAACTCACCAAGAGATTTGTGCGCAGCGCGCCGGCTTGGTCCTTGACGGGTGGTGGGGGAGCGGGGTATGGTGGAGCAGGTGAAAAGAAGGTCAGTGGGTGTGTCGCGCTGTCCACTGGATGATGGCTCCCTCTGCCCGCTGTAGATACTCTCATCTGACAGCGTTCTCTGAAGAGAGCGACGGCTGGGTGGCGGGCCGGGAAACAATGGCTTTAGAGAAGAAGGCGAACAGACAGAATTACAGAAATCGGGTAAGAATTGAGAAATTACAGCAAACGGTGCTGAACTGAAACTGAAAAAGAACCATGACAGTAATAATTAGAAGTGGCTCATAAACTTCTGCTGGATATAAACCCTGCAGTCCTGGATGAGTTCATATCCCAGTCATTTAACAAATTTGTATAATTCAGTTTAAATCAAGATGAATCATTTTCAGCATGCTTAGATATATTCTCATGTAGCTGAATTCTCAAAGTTTAGGTTGCTTTGCATAAATTTGGAGTTGATTGTTTGAGGACGTTTCAAGAGGAAATACTTACCTACAGAAAGCTCAGCTGTTTTATTATTACCTCTGGGAAACATTATCTATTATTACAATTCTAGCAAAATATTTCTACCATTTACCATGGCTGGCTTTTCCATTTAGATAACTGGTACATTTATTAGTTTAAGGTAGCTTTTTAAAATGTTTGTCCATTCACAAAAGGCATTCAAAGTATTTTGAGATGTCAGACCAGGAAATGCACAAGTGTATTTATAATGGCTGCATTCCACTTAGTGGAGGGCTATGCTATTGTGCATGCTGGTTCATTGTCAAGGTTTACTAGAGCTGAAAGAACTTAACCTTTAATAATTCACTACTAAATATGTTCTTTTTAAATGTAATATGTCTGGTATGAAAAAGCTTCTTTCTTTTTTTTCAACTGTTCATCAATCACTTTTGGTTATTTTAATTGTTAAGCTATTACTTTTGTGACTGTCTAAACCAAATATCTATTACTTGTACCATTTCAATTGTATTACCTCAAAGTTACAGAATGTAAAAATCTATGTGGAAAATAATAGCCAACCATTGTTTCTTTTTTAAAAGAGGAGATGGCCATATTATTCATATAAAAGCAATGTAAAAGAAAAGCACTGTCCAGTGTGCAAAGTAGGGAAAAGAAACTGGAGGTGATGCATAACGTTTTGTCAGAAATGTTCAATTCTTATTAAAAGGTGCAGCGCGTGAAATCAATGGTCAATGACAGAAAAATACAATATATCATAAAAAATGTGTATGTATTGGTATTTAGTCACTTTACTACAATAACTGTTGTGTTTTTATTCTCTTAGAATGAACCATTTATATATACTTGCCATGGGTCCACATACATGGCAGCTGCCATATCTGTGTCACCACTTTTACTATGGTGTCTCTAAAACAACTCTGTGTGAAGTAAGAACCCTCTGAGTTTTAAAACTGCAGTACCAGGTTTGTTTGATAAGTGCTAGGGCACCATTTGGGATAAATAATGCCTTAAAAGACACATGCATATATACTATTTTAAAGTAGTTGCCTATAGTGCAGTCATCACTGCACCTGAGCCCACTGGATCCACTCTCAGATGAAAATATGAATAATTGAGGCCAGGGACGGCCACTGTCCAATCACAACTGTGCTTGGCATTTGAACTGATGTTGATGCCCATTTTTACCACTAGATACCAGTAAGTTTTACACACTGTACCTTTAGGGTAGGGGTAGGCAAGTTTAGTCCACGGTCCTGCAAGTTTTAGATGTTTCTCTGCTCCAACACACCTGATTCAAATGAATTGGATCCAACAGCTTATCAAGTTCTGCTCAGTGATTCATTCATTTGAATCAGTTGTGTTGGAACAGGAAAACATCTAAAACTTGCAAGAATGCAGCTCTCGAAGACCAAACTTGTCTACCCCTGCTTTAAGGTGACAGCATAAGAATTAACATCAATGAAAATATGTAGATTTGCAGCGATAGGCAAAGGCAGAAAACAAGGATAAACTTGGCTTTTGCTTTTCCCAGAAGGAAAAAGAAGAAATCTTAAAAGTGGCATCAAAGTTGCTTGTTTTCTGGTCAACAGGTAATTTAGCCAGCAGATTTGGATCCAAGTTGTTGTGAGCTAATTGGTGGACAGCACTCGAGATGATTGCTACCTCCAACTTAACTGTTGGATCTCAGTAATTGTTGCACTGTTTCTTTAAAAGGTTACCTCATTCTTTGATTACCATCTAAAACTACCCCTTACTATTAGCAATTTATTTCGCTTGCTTACTTTCTTATAACAAACTGATACAGCTTCTCTTCTTGCGATCAAACAATTCAAATAATTACCCACTGTTCATATCTTTTTAATTATATTATTTACATATTACCTTCAGCTAGTCATTTCATCTGTATATTCAGCAGCTCTAGCTAAGTATATCAATTTGGTTTATTTGGTTATTTCATTATGAACATAAATGTATGATCTTTTGTCAGACTGACCCTTTCATTTGTGAATTCACTGTGTGTGTGTTATCATCTGCTTCTATCTCACTAATTCATTATTTTACCAGATCACTTTAAAATTATTTTTTTGAAGTCTTTAACCTCTACCAAACTCATTCAACTTCTCCAATTACTAAAAAGTAGCTTTAATTTCTTACCACCACTTTGCAACTGCAGTCCCCTCCCCCAAAGGTAACAAATACCCCAGTCATTAATTCATCACTATGATAGGCAACTACATCAGTATTAAGAGTCAGGTAACTGCATTTTTTATTACCTTTTCTTCATTTGTTGTGGGAGGTGGGCTGTCAAGAGTGATGAGTTTCTTCAAGTCTTCTTCCAAGTTGGATTTGGCAGTCTGCCGCTGGGGTGACTGGGAGCCACGGAGATTGGCCCTGAGCTGGGGCTGACCACCCAGCAGGCCATCACTCTGGTGCCGTCTGGAGACAAAAGAAAAAATTTCATTTCGTCAAACATATCTTATATAAAACAAATAGCACACATAATATGGTAAACAAGGACGTGGCAGCTAAGAATACGTTGCATTACCAGGAGAAAGTGCAATTAGTTTGGACTCAAAACAACACTTCTCATCAAGCACAAATTATGCAAACACACTTAGAGCCATATAAAAACATCTGCCAAAAATCATTAAATGGAAAACGTTCAGGATGCCTAGTCGTCCTTTCCTGCAAATGAAACAATATTGTTTTAAACAGAGCTTCAAAACTCAGTAACACCACACGGTGGCACTGTTAACCAAGTCTAAAAAAGCAATCAACAACAAACCTTACAGTCCCAGTACATATAGATATTTACACTGAACAATGTTACACATTAGAAAGCATCTCTAAACTGAACTAAAGTTTTCCACAGCATGCAGTGCTGCATTGGCTACATTCACAGATCTTTAGGGAAAAAAGCTTCCCATCTTACTTGCGAGTGTTGCCAAAGTCCACAGAGTTCACAGTTCCCCCAGGTTTCCTCCAGCCAATCAGGTACTTCGATGTTGCTCCTTGACGAGGATAGAAGCTTTTGGTTCCTGGAGACTGGGAGTTTTGGGATGTGGGTGAGATGTTAGCAGCGGCTGCTTCGTTCTGTGGCGACATCGCTCTGCAGCCTTGTCCCATTGGACTCCCTGAGTGACCAGAACTGATTGTACTGGAAACAGGATATGAAAGAAAGGCAGAGGGGTGAGGCACAGATTTGGATAAAGAAAGGTATTAAAGACTTTCATGAAATACAAAAATACACAAGCACAGAGGCAGTTTTTTTTTAAATCCTTTTTTTCTTTTTAGCCACAGTCAATACATTTTATATAAATCAATTAATTTTTCTTCAATTTAACAGTGAAAACATCTTAGCTACCGGATTAGGATTGTACATCGGGTATAAAGAATTTTTTTAAACTTCAAATTTGTTCCATCACTGCATCTCCAAAGGGCAGGATCAACTGATTATAGATAGAAAAATAGGACAGAGCATCCTCACGTCATTTTCATCCCTTTCAAATTCCACTTTTACATGACGTGACATAAAAGCTTAAATTTTTAAGTTTTGTAGAGTGTGCACATACTATGAAATAAAGCTGTTTATATATAAATCTGTTGGCAGTGGGTTATTCCTATCTGAATGAAGAGGGGGACGAGAGCTTTATTTGATTCAAAGGAGAAGAATTTGAAGAGGAAAAGTAGGTGAGCTTACAGTCTGCATTTCTTGCAGCTTCAAGCACTTCCTTTGTCTCCCCTCGAAACCACAAGATGGAGCAAACCACTCAGATATTTTATTCTTCTCCTCCCCTCTTCCCTTTGTTAATACCAAACCACAAAGCTCTGGACATTTCCATCTGGGACTGTACAGAATATATCTGGACTATAATGAATCACTTTAATGAAACACTGCAGCAAGGGCACAGATTCTGCAAATGCTATTACAGCTGACTCTAACAAAACATCTGCACACCTGGAGTGGGAGGTGGCATCACTCAGGCTGTAGGAGCCATTATCAGGACCCAGTGGGAAGGCGGATGGGCTCTTCGCTGGGACCTCACTCCCTCCGGCAGCGACGAGGGAGTCTGGAGTTGGAGGTGAAGAGCCATCGCCTCTTTGGCTCCCTGCTGGATCTTCCTGCCATGGGATCCTTTCCTTGGCCCTGAAGCCACCAGTGGAGGAGGCTGTGCTGCTTTGAGTGGCGGTGAAAGAGGTGGCATCGATGCCACTGTCAGTGGCGGTGCCCTGAAGATAGTCATTGAGCTCTGGGTCGCTACGTACTCCAGAACGGGAGTTGACTTCGTACCATTTCTCATCGCTGTGGGCGGAGCTGGAGGCGTTGCTGGACAGAGTGTTGCTGCTCGACTGGCTGGAGGAATACGGAGCATCTGACTATTAAATGAAAATACAGAATGATCAGTAACAAGCATGCATAATTTACAAATATCTAGCATTTCTTTAGAAGGAGTAGCATAATGTCTGTTTTTGTGGCAGTATTTTTAAGTTGTGTTCTTTCTAAAAGAAAAAAAAAGAAACATTACCCAGCATTCTGTTATCAAATACCCTCTCTAATCATTTCATATTTCTGTCAAATAGCAGCAATGAAATGACATTTTCTAGCTGTGGGTTGTTGCTCACCTTTGTGTTCTTGTTAGGGGACCCGTGGCCGCTCTGATCTGATGGCTGGGGCCGAGGAATCACCACTTTGGAAACCACAGTGTCTTTAGGATAAAAGTTAGAAGACTTTAAGCACAGAAACAATCATGTGTTTAATTAATAACAGAGTTGACAAAGTTCTGCTTACCTGAGCTGGTTTTGTCTCCAAGTCTACTGGTTGAATCACCCTCCCCAGGTCGGGACCATCCAACACCAGAGCACAATTTGGTCCCATTGACCTCCTCACTGGCCACCTGCCGCACAGATGGCACAGGCGACTGGCAATTGTTATTAAACCTGGATGGAACAACAAGAGGATGATCTAGGTTACCATGAGGCTAAAAGGTAAAGTTCAGTCAGTGCAACTTGCAGCGAGGGGCTAAAAGGCTTACCCATCAGGCATAGACTTCTGCCTCCAGTGGCTGGAGCTTATGGGGTCTGTGTATGAGAGGCTGGAGGGCGAGTTGGTGTTGTGCAGTGTGCGACCCATCACAATGGAGCAGGCGAGAGCATAGTTATCGTTCCCTGGGGAATATCTGCAAGGACACATATGAATGGCATTAAGGACATATGCTGCAAGCAGACACATAGGATTCCTGGTTGTCTGAAAGTTGCATAACAGCAACATATTTATTCAGTGACCTTTTTGGGTTGAGAGGCCGACCGTCACTGGACACACTGCGGGGAATAACAGCACAGTTGCGCTCGCTGAAGTCTGAGGGCGGTGCCTTGATCAGGGTTCCCCCCGTGCCAGCAGCGCGAGTTTGAGGGCTGGATGAGGTGCGCGGCCACTTGGTGTTGTTGTTTGCTGGGCGGAAGGGGAACTTTAACTCATAGGGCATGCCCTCCTTGTGGTTCTTGTAGTCCACAAGTGGCATGTGGTAGATTTCTGAGCCGCCTCTGTTGGCAGATGAAACATCCACACAACAGTTTAAAAACATCTTTGAAAAAAAAAAAAAGAAGTCTTTTTTTTTTACCTTTGTCTTATACATTGACTCTACCTGCGCGGTGTGGAGTCTTCATGTGGAGGAATGATAACCACCTTGACAGTGACAGAGGTTCTGAGCAGATCAATCATCTGCTCATGGGACAGAGAGGCCACTGACACCTTGCAGATCTCCACCAATCGGCTGCCCTGCCTCAACCCAGCCTGATAGGCATAACCGTAGGGCTCCACCTCTGCTACAATACCCTCGAAGTTGACATGAAAACCCAGCTGACCCAAGGCATTACGACGCAGAGTCATCTCTGTGGTCTGACTTCCCTTGGACAACAGCTGCAGAACAGACATGTGAAAGGCATACAGGTCATATAAGAAATACAGAAAAAAAGGTGGACAAAGAGCAGAAGAAACTTCTTATGAACCTCTCATACATAGTCACATGAGTACTTTCAGTTTCCCTGTCCATCCTATCCCATGTCTAGGAAACGATGCCTGCCATGATGCCCACAAAAAAGGCCTTGCAAACAAAGAAAAAGCAAGTACTGCCAAAGCTGATATTAGGATACTCATTTTTTCACTTTTTTTACCATCAACTACATCTGCAGTGTCTCAGTTAAGACTGATAGCCCACCAAAAACCTTTGACACACCACATCATTGTAAACCTCAGTAATGACATTGTATAAGTAAATTACTGTGCATTATACTTTGCATGACTTATAATGACAGAGTAAACACAACAGCAGTGGCTTTTAGGTGGTTGTGTAATTCAAGGCTACGCCCAAGTGTAGCTATAATAAAATCAACAATACTTACTTCTTATTCACCCTTATTTTCTACAGCTGTAAGGGAACTGGACAGAGCGAAAAACATGCACTTGCTCAATCATGAAAATAGGATTCTCTTAAAGACTACACTAAGCACTTCTTGCCCACATACAAGCCACAGGGTAATTCCAATCGCCCTAACCTTTGTACATTTTAACTCAGTCCGGTTATTTGATTTAGAAATGATATGCAAATGCTCATGTGTAAAAGCAGTAAGGCATTCATTAAAAAACTAATTAAAAAGAGTGATATGTGCACACTACAAACTGCTGTCAGCAAACTGCTTGTCTGGCTTAATGTGACCTCTACAGCAGATTGTGTATCCTAATGACTTGTGATGTGGTGGTCCACTGACCTCCAGCCTTTTGACAACTTCTCCAAAATCTTCTGTGTTGTTATTGATAGAGCGCAGCGATACACTTTCACCACGCTCGTAATAGATCTTCATGGAGGCGGGGCTTCCTGTTGACCAACCGATCACATCCCGCGTGGCACAGTTAAACACGACTGCTTTGGCCTCTTGATCCAGTAGGATGATGAAGTCATTTGAAATGGCCAACAGGCACTCGCGTTCGGCGCCCGCTACCTGATCTTCAGCGTGAACCTGCCACGTTATGGCGCCGAGGCTCCGCAGCTCTGCCCCGCTGTATGGACGCACCTTCTCCCTCCGTTTGTGAGCCAGAGAGATGAAGGGAAACTTCCCTGTGGGCTCGACGGGTGTACTGGTCACATGACGTTCTGCCAAGTCTCGAAGATACTCCTGCCGTGTGCGCGTTGCCATAGCCCCAAACTTATCTGACTTGTGGGCTGCGTTCTCAGCGTTGATGACTTTGGCCAATAAGAAGTCCCTGAAGACAGTAGATTTGGGGAAGGTTACGCCTCTGGGGATTGGTGGGCCGAAAGAGGGGACGTCTTGGGAACGGGTGACAGCCACACTGTGGAGATAAAGAAGAGGAGAAAACTGAGCAATTGTTGACTGAAAATGCTAAATTAAACAAAACAACTTAAATCACGTACAGGGAAGCAAATAAATGCAGACATCCATAACAAGAAACTCTACAGCAGGACTACTCAATTTGGTCCTATTAATTTCCCTGCCCCCCTCCTGTGGACCCACCACCCACAGGAGGGGTTCTGGTGCGAAGTGAGCTGGGCAGCAGCGAAAGGCGGGGACCCTAGCGGTCTGATCTGCGGGTGCAGAAGCGGGTTCTAGGGACATTGAATGTCAGCTCTCTGGCGGGGAAGGAGCCTGAGTTGTTGCGTGAGGTTGAGCGGTTCTGGCTAGATAAAGTAAAGTCGGACTCAATTCGACACACGGCTTGGGCTCTCGAACCCTTGTCCTCAAGATGGGCTGGACCTTCTTCCACTCTGAAGTTGTTCACGGTGGAAGGCGCCGAGCAGGCGTGGGCATACTGGTTGCCCCCCGGCTTGATGCCTGTGTGTTGGGGTTCACCCCGGTAGACGAGAGTGTAGCCTCCCTTCGCCTTCGGGTGGGGGGACGGGTCCTGACCTCGTTCGGGTGCATAGGTGTGCCTATGCACCCAAACAAGAACCTTTTTGGGGTCCTTGGAGGGAGTGTTGGAGGGCACTCCCCCCGGGGACTTCAATGTCCACGTGGGTGACGACAATGAGAACTGGAGGGGCGTGATTGGGAGGGCCGCCGCCCCTGATCTGAATCCGAGTGGTGTTCTGTTGCTGGACTTCTGTGCTCATCATGGATTGTCCATAACGAACACCATGTTCAGGCATAAGAGTGTCTATATGTGCACCTGGCACCAGGACACTTTAGGCCCAGGTTCCATGATTGACTTTGTAGTCGTATCATCGGATCTGCAGTCGCATGTCCTGGACACTCGGGCGAAGGGAGGGGCGGAGCTGTCAACTGATCACCACCTGGTGGTGAGTTGGCTCAGATGGTGGGGGTGGATGCCGATCAGGCCCATACATGTAGTGAGGGTCTGCTGGGAAAGTCTCATGCAGTCCCCTGTCAGAAGGAGCTTAAACTCCCACCTCAGGCGGAGCTTCAAGCATGTCCCGGGTGAGGCAGGGGACATTGAGTCCGAGTGGGCTGTGTTCCGCGCTTCGATTGTTGAGGCGGCTAGCCGGAGCTGTGGCCGTAAAGTCTTCGGTGCCTGTCGAGGCGGAAATCCCCAAACTCGTTGGTGGACACCGGCAGTGAGGGATGCTGTCAATGTGAAGAAGGAGTCCTATTGGGCTTTTTTGGCCTGTGGGACTCTGGAGGCAGCTGAGATCTAGTGCATGGGTCATGGCAGGTGTACCAGCTGCACTTCAAAGTACACTTCCAATGCAACCATTCACACCATTAATGGTAAGATATATCGATGTAATTTTACCTTTCAAACTAAATTTTGGGGACATTTACTGATAGCTAGCTGCTTAACTAACGTAAATAGTTAGTTAAGGTTAGCAACTGTGTGCCTCGGATCCCATGCATGGCACCACCCCGGGCCTCTGTGATACGATTTCTACACCATCAGAACAGATTTCTGAAACGGCCCAAAATATTGTAGACGTCCTACTGTATGAAGAGACAAAAAATATTCTGAATAGTGGGTTTGCGCAACCTTAGTAATTCTTGGTGAGTGACACATTTTGGCAAAGGTTGGGAGGGAAAAACAGAAATAAAATACAGTTAATGTTGATGGTAGCGGTCTTTCAGTAAGTTATTACCCCCGCTCTCTGAACGGTTAATGCTACCATTGCTTCATTTTAATTCAGTGATTTTTAGTTGAAAATGTCAGTGTGAATCAGAAAACTTGCAGCTGAGGAGGATGCAAGTCTGACGATGTTCACTGCTATCTGTCTGTAGTGTTAGCAGCAGCTTCATCCTTAGCCCTCAGAGCTGTCGGTGTTAACTCAGTAAAATCCCTCAATCATCGCCTAAAATTGGATTTTATGCATAAAAGACTTTTGGTTTACCAACCAAGAACTTTAATGGATAAATTTAACTGCCCCCTTGCTTATGTAACAGGAGCGTCTTTGTTGCAGTATCATCTGCTACTGGAGTAGTGTGGTTACAAAGATAAATCACATTTACAACTGGCCAGAAAGTTTAGATAATACAGTTAAATAAACACAACAATGACAAATAGTGTTATTTTCATTGAATAAAAATCAGAAACCTTGTGGAAAATAAATTATCGCATGAAAGTGGACTATTTTAGAGCTCCCACATAATCCCAATCCTGATCAAATATATTTGACCCCAAGATCCACCAATCTGTCAGTTAATAAGCTTTGTTATTAGATCTGGAGTTTTTTAGCACTTATAATCTCAATGTTGATCTTCCAGACTCCCTGGCTGTCCCGAAGTTCAACCCATCTCTGGTTGACTACAAGCAGCACCTGCAGATCTGACTAACAATTTCCTGAATCAAAGATGGAAGGATGAAGAGCAAAGTGGAACCAACCTTCAGTAGGTTTTACCAGCCTTTTTTTTTTTACTCCTTACAAAAACATGAAACAATCTGCATTCAAACAACATTAATATTACTTATAGATAAAAAAAAAACATGTTTCAGAACATGTATAAAAGCTGCATCTGGCTATATTGCCTTGTTTTGCGGTTGGTTTTATATTTATACACGACTCTCAAAGTCAGGGATATTCTGTTTTTCGATAATGTCAGAATGAACCATTAAATCACCAAAAAACCAAAACCTTTACTGGTGGACTTTGAAGAGAGAACCTTTTCACATTAAGCACTTTCTTTGCCATGGCTCCTGGAAAATAACTTGTTAGTTTTAAACCCTTGAAGATTGAAAGGATATAATTTGTCCCAAACTTTGGCAAAATTGTACTGGATTTAGCTCTCAGCGTCAGACATGTCTACATCAGATGTCCAGGTCCAAAATATTTGCAAATTTGCATGTGTGTATAGTTAATTGATATAGATTAATTATTTAGATTTAACATTTAGATTTAGATTAAACATTTATAGTTAACATATAGCGTTTAGATTTAGACCTCTATACATATGGTTAAAAGTTATTTTAAATGTAGGGAAAATCTGCTAAATATGAGAAAAGTGAGATAAATAATGAAAATGTGTCAGCTAAAACTTTTATACTCAAGTTTTACACTCGCACCCCATAGGATCGGCCTCATTCATCCGATATCCGATCCAGCTAATTAGGCAATATCAGAGCCGATATCCGATCCGGGTATCGGATCGGTACATCTCTAATTTAAAATCAAGTCAGTTGTGTTGGAGCAGGGAGACTTTGAAAACCTGCAGGACTACGGTCCTCGTAGGACCAAATTATGTAGCCCTGCTCTTTAGGATATGGATATTCATAGAGATTGATTCAAAATATAACAAAAAAACAGCACAATTTCATTCAACTGAAGCACTATTCAGACACAAAAATATATGTATTAACATGTGGTCACATTTTAGGGGAAAACAATTTCCACTGCAAGGACAAACACCAATTGGTTGGTTATAAAAGCCCAGTGGGGACATCTTTACACCTTTTTATTCAGGTATTGTTGCCTTTGACATCTTTCACTTGCTAGTACAAAGAAGGGCGTTGAAATTCCTGCAGGCAAAGCTCTGCTCCTGTTACCTGCCACTGCTCCAATTCCATTTGCACACAATGATGGTCCTTGAGTTACATTACTATTAATTAGTAAGCAGGTGTGGATAACTGCTTAATGGTTTGCTTACTGCACAAAATCAACTAAGTGAGGTTTAAATACTATTGAAATTACTTCACCACAGAGAGAGAGACTTGTTAAAGTTTTAGGTAGCATGTTTACACACTGCATGGATGCTACAAAGATGCAGTCTGTACATCTAAACAATCGATTAAAAGTCTGCAATTAAGTGAAAACCAAGGTGCTGCTTTGGATGAGCTACTGTGACAATCCTGACAAGTCTCCATCCAGTCCATTAAACAGATCACCCAGGCACTGCCGGTAGCATAAATGTTACACACCATGCTTGACTGGGCCTGACTTATAAATACTATACATCCAATCAGACATGCCAAGCCAAGCCAGCTCCCAGTGCTGTCATCCTGCCATTCTGTGCTACATCATGATTTAAAGAAGGAGAAATGGGACTGGAGCTAGCAAACTACAGCAGCCTACATTTCCTAAACAAAGATCTAGTTATGCAATCCGCCTTTCTGGCCCCGTGTGACTTTGAGGCAGCGGTTGAAAGCAGCAGATTAGCACCATGCTGGCCCCAGGCCACTTACTCCTCTAATGCTCTGGACTGGCTCAATATGACTAGAGTATTATCCAAATCTCAGCAGCAGGAAACAACAGGCTATTAATAACCAGATGACTCAACAAATCATAACATACATTTCATTAACAGAGATTTGAAGAAATGCTGTATTATTGATGTGGTGTAAAAAAAAAGAAAAAAAAAAAAGAACATCATGTGAATGGATAACGAAAATCAAAACAAACAATCTCTCTGTGGAAAACTTTTTGCAAGTGTTTGTGTTTGCAAAGGGGGGAACTTGTGATGATATTGACAAAGTTTGGTCTCCTGTGAGTGCAAAGTCAAATCATTGCATCAGCTACCTTGTATGGTTTCAGCCAAAGAAATCCAAAAACAAAAAAAACATCAATTACTTACCTCCTCCTTCAGCAAAAAAAGACCATGCTCCTCAAATTATACAGTGAAATATCCTGAATCTTTGTTGCAATCAATGGAAGACAATAATGCTGATGCTAACATAGTCCTCTCTTGTAGCTACATTACAACACCAGTCAGTTCATTGTAGCAAAGCCTCAGAAGGGAGTTTATATTGTTTTGATCCCAAAATCTTTCCAACCATCAGGAAAATGCATCCAGAAAAGACTTGTGCTAGGCAGGACTGAAGTATCAAAACATGGTGCCTCGATCCACAGAATACGGAGAGAAGCCGAAGGTTGAGAGTGAGTGACTCTGGGTGGGGTAGCTGGATTGTCCTCAAGGATTCTATATCTTGCATCTGTCCATTTCATCGTTAAGGTAAACCAGGAAAACCAGCATTCCACCTTTTCCCTTTCCCACAGTATAAATCAAAAATTGATTCCTTCAGGTGAAAAGCAAACTGAAGAATGGCATTCCCAGGTCACTGTAAAATAAGCTCTCTGGCACAAACAAAATATTTAAAAAAGAAGGGCTCAAGTTAAATGAATGGGATGCTGATGTGAGAGAGCGAGGGTGGTCTGACCCGTCCACACCAGAGGTGGACTCTGAGAGGTCTGAGGAACACAGCTCATCACAGTCCTCCCTACTCACATGCATGTGCGGGTGAAGAGAGCACTTCATGTGCGTGGCGCTAACTCCTTCAGACCACTCCGACTCATGCTGCCCAGAGGCAAAGTGGCAAGCAGGGAGAGGAGGAGGTTGGGGAGGGGGAAGGTTGTATTATACAAGTGTGAGAAGAGTGAGTCTTTGAGTGAATTAGTGTATAAGTGGGAAAAATGTGCGCATAAGTGTGTAAGTGTGTGCACTGAACGCAACTGAGCATGAGAACGAGGTAAAACAGAGAAATCGGAGTACAGGAGTGACAGGGAGCGACTATGTGTGCATAATGTGTGTGTGCTAGGAGCACAGAAAGTGCAAGTGCACTGGGCTGGCATTAAATAACGTCACAGAGTTGGAGTCTGATCATCACACGGCCAAGAATAAGCCAGCGAAATAGAACAAAAATCTATCTGACAGCAACTGCAGTCTCCATTTTTACTGGAATCAAACTAATTTATTTTTCTACAAACTGAGAGACAAACATACAATCTAAAGGACAACATTGAGACAAAAGGCTTTTACGTTTCACCGATGCCTTGCAGACAATGCTTTTTGTCTTAATGCTGCTGAAGCTACCTGGATGAAAACAGTCACTATCACACTGCGGCTTTTAAGGGTCCAGCCTGCACAGACATAGGCCATCCATGAGTTTTTGTCGGTGTGATTTACACTAAATTGTCACACGGCTGCTTTGTTTCTGGTTACTGGTAAATGTGACATACACATGTCTAAAAAAATAAGGATTTATTTTAATTGCGGTCAACTTACTTATGCTACACACCACCATTTCATTCTGCTGATCATGCGTAAAGACCCACCTGTAGCATGTGTTGTCAGAGCAGGGGTTGTGTACTCGTACGACAATGAAGACATGCTGAAAGTGCGATCGAATGGCTCTGGGGGTGAAGGGGTGAGCTCCCGGCTCCTGGAACACAATGGTCACAATGTCGTTCCCAATGTGGCGCTTCCTCAGCAACTGGAAAACAAAAACATTTCATTACAGAAGTATGAACTGTGAAACTGAAAGCATTTGGTACATTCTTTTTCAGGTTTTCTTTGGGTTTCTTGACAGACAACTAACGATCATACCACAAAAGATGTGCTCTCCATCTTTACCTGTTGTCTGTTGTTGGGCGTGTAAGGCAGCAGGGTAGACACATGAAACATGAGCTCATAGTCCTTATACGAAGTGTACAGGGAGTGAGTGCCCGTGGAATCCGCTGCAGGAAGAAAGAGGCAATACATTGTGTAACCCATTGTAAAATGACTGATTTATTTCTCTCACTTTGTGCATGACAAGATGCAATTTCACCACAGTCCAAACAACTGGACAATAGGGAACAGTGGATCAATGTAAGCCTGTCAGAATTAATGTTCATATAAAGAACAATTAATTGTTTAACTCATGCATCCTGTAAGTGGAACCCGTTTAGTTTCTGTTTGACAAAGATAAAGGGCCGAAGTAAAATGACTATAAAGTGTAATACGAACCAAGGGAAATCCAAACGGCCATTCAAGTTTCCATACTTTCATTGTTAAAACTAAAGCCAAGCTAATTTACAGCAGAAGTGCAAGGAACATACAAAGGTTTCCATGAGATAAAATATACATCTGCTTACTGTTTAATATTTGATAGTGTTTATCACAATTACAGTAATGAGCTGCTTTAAAGATGTGTCACAACTTAACCTTGGTAACAAATGAGTAAATACAACCTCCCCTCCCCCTCCCCCAGTGTGTCAACCATGAGTGCATCTGGGAGCGGTTACTTTTGGTGTCCAGCTGGGCTCTGTACTTGGTGAAGCCCTTGAGTCGGACCTTTTCCCCCAGCAGCTGGAGGAACTCTTCCAGGGCGGGCCCTGCTGTCTCGTTGTTGTACATTTCCTCCTCTGTGCTCTGCCCTGCTCGGCAGTACATCACTCCCACCTTCACCTGAAAACTCAGCTGGAGACCAGCAAACACACACACACACACAGAATATTTCTTTCACAGGCCATCCCATGAGAACTGAGAAAACACAAACTCCCTTTCTGTGATTAGTAAATAGTTTTATATCCTGTGTGTTATCCTCCTACCCCTTGTTCATCCAGTTTCATCAGTTGCTCGGTGACTTTGGGTGTGTTAAGAGCCAGTCTGAGGCAGGACAGATCCAGCTCTGGGAGAAGATACTCCAGTACCTCTTTGATGGGCAGCCCTCGGGTGGTGCCGTGCTTAGAGGTGGAAGGCACAGCATCCTCCAGTATTGAACCTCGAAGAGTTATCAGCTGGAAGGATGAAGACGGAGATGAAGAGGAGATTACAGTGAGGAGTGTGAGAAGAGACGGAATGCACCTCAGGAATTTTTTTATGTGCTTTGAACTTTCTTTTTTAGATGAAACACACTGATAGCAAAACATGTCCTGGCACAAGGAAAGAAAAAAAAACAGAGATTCTTAAAGTAACACCAATGCCTTATTTCAACTTTGAAATAGTTGACATAAAACAATTATGACTCAAAGCTTTTGGTAACAAAGAGTAGAAATGAGGAAGAAGAGGTGGGAGAGCTTGTTCACAAAGTGTTCATTGTGCTGAGCTCTGGGACTCAACTCAATCATTCGGCTATCTTAAGCAGCTGGAAAAGACGGAGACTTTCTCTCTCCTACAAGTTGGAGGCTGTGCTGCTGAGTCTGTGTTTACAATGGACCTGTGTTCTCATGTTTGGATGAGGGGGTTGGGGTGCTTAGGTACTCATAACCTATGAGGTTTTAATCACATGCACCTGTCCTGCCTCAGTCCACAACAAACAACCTCAGGCACATACCTTTGCACTCTGTCTGGGAATGCGTGCCGATAAACCCCATAACTAAAAATGTTAAACCAAACTTCCTAAGCTAAACACTTAAAAGTAGATCAAACACCGACACAAAAATATGACTTTTACTTTAACAGGGAGGTAAAGCTCTCAACACAGAGGTTTTAAGTTGCTGACTGGCCTTGGAGGCTTGAGGATGAGTGCACTTCCTGAGGTTTCTTCACACATTGCTGATATCTGGGAAGACAGCTGAATCGCTCAGGGGATGATTGCATAATAAAAAAACAAGGACTGAGACTTGTGTTACCTTTAACTGGTCTTCTTAATGCAGTGTGCAAAGTAATAACTTGATCTGACACAAACAGTGAGCTTTGTGTTTGTTATGTTTTGACAATCTAACAACTAAAATAAATAAAAAAATATTTTCTCAGTTACGCAAAATAATATCCACATCACATTAGTCAATATGAAAATATCAGTCTACTTTGTTCAAATACCATGTGCAGATTACTGTATGTCTGACCTCGCTGGTTCTGAAGATGAGGCGGTAGTTATACTGCTGTCCATGCTCCTTATCTTCCTCCAGCTTCTCTCTGCGCAGGCTTACTGCAACTGGACCCAGCGCTTCATCTATCCCAAAGTAGTTCCAGTGCTCTGAAGTACAGAAGTACCATGTTTAATAATACCCAACACCACTGCTTAAATGAAAAATAATAATAAATCCCGAAAGGGAAACTAGTTTAAAACTATTAAAATAAAACAATAAAATGAACAGCAAAATAGGGCTGCAGAATAATAGTCCAACATGATTTGCAGCATCATTGCTGAATATTGCAGTTTTGATAAAGCAAATTTAAAGACAAATACTACAATATATGGTGCCAATTTCAAGTGTATTATTTAGGGCTGCATTCCACTTTTGCACTGGCACATTCTTGTTACTTATAATACAAAAGCAGGCCTTTTGTGCAGCCCATGTTAAACCTGTATTCACCCCATATCAAGGCAAAACACCTTTGCAATATTGATCTTGGGAATTTTGATACTGCAATAAGATCAGTTTTCAATATTATGTACAGATCCACAATAAAATATTCATATAATTGGTAATCAAAGTTACAAGCACCTCACCTCTAAGGTAGAATAACTTCCTATAGTAGTAGGCTCCCAGGTCCACATGCTCCACAATGTACTGTTTGCCCTTTTCACTAAGTGTTGTAAGTCCCTCCTTCGGTCCCTCGAGAACTGCTACTCCAGCATTGGTGCAATGTGTGCTCACAGATGTTTCATACATGTTGCCTTCCTCAGACAGGGTCCCTGAGCCGCTACTATTCCCTGTTCCACTGCTCACAAGCCCGTGGTACCTGCCCCTCCTATTTCCATCAGCACCAATTTCGTTGCGGAAGCAAGGGCAGCTTAGTAGCATTTCGTTGCTCTGTTCGTCTCCTGCGTCCAGGCTTGGACTGTCTCTAGAACTGAGCTCTTCCTGGCTGCCACTAGGGGAGCTATAAGGCAGACTGTGGGTGGATGACAGAGTGGAGGTAGCCGAGGCTACGGCAGCAGCAGATGCGCCAGTGGTGGTGTTTTTCCTTTTGACTGCAGTCTGCCGCAGCTGGATAACTTCGTTGAGGTCAAAAAGCATGCTCTGAACGTCATAGTGAGAAAAGCCTTTGTGACACAGCCAGGGATTCAAAGTAGAACCTGTGTCGTCTGTCCGGCCTTCCTCTAAGTCAGATCCCACTCTTGGGGGGTCCAACTCACCTCGTACACTCCTAAGTTTTCGAAATATCGACTCACCACCTGTCTCAGACTTGCTGCGCCTTTTTGGATGCTTGTCTTTGTCCTTGGGTTTAGGAGTATGGTCATCTGTGACATCCTCATGAAGGTCTATGATTGCCTGCTTTGCCCCAATATTTAGCATGTCCTCCAGTTTGTCTGGAGCAGGGCTGCGCTGGTCAACTTTACTCCCTTGATATCCCTTAAGCATTTCAAAGAAGCTCTCTCCAGATACTCCATGTTGATCTATTGAGGATGTGCTGCCATATTCACGATGAAGAGGGGACCATTTGGCTCCTGGTGAAGAACCCCAGTCTTCTCCACTGTCCCCACTGCCTTCCATCTCGCTAATAGTCATGTCACTATTGCTGCGCTGACGGATGCGTCGCTGCCGTGGGTTTTTATGCGCAGGGCCTCTGTAGTCTCCGGGGGCCAGGTAACGGGTGTCGGGGCTGTAATTGTTAGCCTGGGCCTGGGTTCGATTCTTCAGAGTGTTGTGGATGTTACGTAGCATTGATGAGTCTTGAGGGCTCAAAACAGAACCCAACTTAATGTGACCTTTACCAACAGGGGGGACGCCAGATTTCTCAGCGTCAGGAGATGAATACCACAAAACCCCTGGAGCTTCTTTCCTTGGGGGCCAATCAGCCACCCGAGCCCGAACACCCATTTTAGGCACTCCTGTGCTCACAGTGGTATGGACATTGTCTGTGCGGGTTGGCACAGCTCCTCCATTGACCAATCGGAGGTGGCCAGTGTAAAATTCATTGGTGGCAGGGATAGAACCTCCGACAGTGCGCTCCATGGATGGGCGCTTCAGGCTGGTCATAACACCAGTGCCAAAGGCTAAAGGCACTTAGCAGATGGACATGGCTGCCTTTGGGATGGGATGCTGATCCCTGACTTCATGAGAAATTTGATTGTCTAGATCAACAAGTGACGAGGCTAGAGAGCTCTTCAGCACTCAGGTTTGCATACTGCTTCCTCAACTGCAGTGACACTCCCTGTTAGCATTTTTTCCCTCAAAAACTGGAACCCTGAAAAGAAATGGAAAGCAGACGACAGTTAACACCGGGTAGTAATATTCTCTGGAGCAGATAATTCATCTACGAGGTGAATCACAAAGTTCTCAAAGGATAAATTAAACAAAATATCTGAAACCAAGTTGCTGAAATTAGATCTTGGTATGGGAAACAGCTTCACACTTGATTAGTAACATTTTGAAGATTCCTCATATTTAATGCTTATCAAAAGTACATCTAGTCGTTAAGCTGTGGTGTGGTTTCAGGACGTCTAATAAAAGAACACTGTCAACTGCGAGAAAAGGGGACATCTTTTCACGTATCCTTTCAGAGAACATCTTTACAAACATGCATATTTCCCTTTCCTTTCTTTTCCTTGCAGCAGAAGGTACTGAGAAACACAGTATGTTGGATGCACAAACCTGCCTGCAGAACAGGATGTTGACATCTTTTTGTCCTTATGGCAAGTTTTTATGGACAATGAATATATCATATGCTTGGCCTCTGATAAGGGACTTCTCAAATGAACGCATCATATGCACTAAACACAAACAAAGAAAAATAAAGAGGTTCATTTATGTCATTTTTCCTTGAAAGTCAATGTGAAATGATGGCCCTTTATAAGTTACTTTAAACAGAAAATGACCTGGTTGTCAATTTAATAAACAATTAGTCATCTCAATGTGCCCTTTTAGCAGCCAAACAAAACTGATTAGTACAGCTGAAATGCAGTTGTTGAGATCAAATATGCCAAGCTGCACATCAAAAAGCAAAGGGGCCTTTGAAAGTCGTCTGAAAAGTGGGCGATGCCTGACAAATCGAGCCAATTTGGCAGTGAGACACTGAGGGAGATCAAGCCTCTTCTCTCACTTGGCTCTGCCAGGCTGTGACTGTGATCACATTAGCCACCAGCCATGAGTGCACTGTGACAGGCCTACAGCACAGGCACCTTCACACAGCATCAAAACATCAGGGCCAGCTGTATGCCGAGACTCAGAAATAAGTCATTACGCTTGGAATCAGAAATTTTAAAGTAATGAAATGGATGTTTCTCCTTTTAAAAAAAACAACATTATGTCTGAGGAGGGTGCAGAGTACCTTGCAACATAATCACAGTGGTACAATCATTTCTGACATGGGTCAAATGATCCCTAGATAAAACAGTTTGTTTGATATACCAACACCAATTTACAAGTCAAGTAAAGAGAGCAGGAATAGTCTCAAGGCTCTGCAGTGAAGATGACTCAGTTTTCAGAAATGCCTCAGGCAACGCATCCTCAGTCAACCAACTTAGAACTGTGTTTTCAAACAACAAATCTCTAAACCAGCACATTTTACTCAGCAGAGAACCCATCTGCTTCAGCTCCAATACTGTGCAAAAACAAGTGCTGTTAAATCCTCAACCACCAACACACAATACTGACAATGCAAAATGCTGTTTTGCCTTTGATTTTCTGATTCAGACTCAGGATGTAAAGCTTCAAGGTTAGGGTCGTCCCCATCATGAAATTTTAGCAGATTGAATGTCACACAATTGCAATTCACAAATTTATTGTACTTTTGTGCACATTTTATGTCTCCATTAGGTATAATGTGGTACTGGCACCTCCACCTCTTTAGTGCTAATCTTACTAATCACCTCTTCCACATAACTGGGCTCTCCCATTTCATTTGGTTTAAAATCAAAATTGTTCAAGAGACACTGTGATATTTAGCTATTGAAATAAATCTATACCAATGACATTAGAATGATGTCATTAAAAGTGCATTAAGATAAACACTTGATGTCAATAAAAAAGGAAAATAATATGCCTAAGTGAAAAACGATGCAGAAAAAGCAATGGAATTATAACACTTAATTTCATCCTGCCCGGCCTTAGATTTAACACTCATGTATAAAGACCGGAAGAGCGCGGTTTAGAA
>JBBBVU010000021.1:9427640-9446220 GCA_037177055.1 Atherinosoma microstoma | reverse complement strand
TATACACACACACACACACACACACACATACATACAGGTGACTTGACTTGAATAAAGTCACTTATAGGTCTGGACTGAATGTTGTGAGCACAGGTGTTCTGACAAGCATTGCCCTTTGAAAAATATCCTTAACATTTCTGGGCTGCAGTGCATGTGTAAAAATGACTCAAACTAAGCGCTTTTAGTGCTCTTTAGTAATCTGCTGCCACAGAAAAAAAAAAAACAAGTACAATGACAGGAACAAAAATATCTCAAATATCTTTCATCTGTCACACAAGGAGGATTTCCCATTTTCTACGACACAGTGAAATCAATGGGAGTCAATTCTTTGGGGCATGACAGTAGATTAACTGTTCTAAGCAGATTAAGAAAAACTTGATTAATTAAAGAAAATTAATTCATGTCCCACTAACACCAGCTTTATCTAGGAATAAAATTGTCAGGGAATGCAAGTTAAATTGCACGTCTAGCCCCAGAGCTTTGGAATATGTTCCCTCATGCCGTTGTCTACAGAGACAGATGAACAGAACCAATACATGAGCTCACACACAGACACATAAATACATGTCCTAGAAAAGATGACTCTAATCTGCTTGCACAGACAGGCTTCCTTCATAGTCTTCTCAGATTAAAAAGGGCTGATTGTATTTTGTATGTGTTTGTGCAACAGGCTCAAAGGTGAAAATAAAGATAAAAATAAAAAAAGATCTATGACACATCACAGTCTTTCTCATCCGTCCAATGTGATCCTATTTATCTAAGGATTTTTTTTTTTTTCAGGTTGGTAAACATGTCCAGACAGACTTGGTCTGTCGACTTCATTGATTTGAATATAAAAAGGTACATGTTGTCCTGGGATGAGACACAGATGTCTGTCAGAGTAACATGTAATGATGCAGACAGAAGCCTGTGTGAGTTACTCAGTGGGCCCTCCAGGCCCTCTTGTGACATAGCAGACACACAAATTACATGGCATTAAAGTTGGAAGACAGCAGTCAGTCAGTCAGTATGACAGATGAATCACATGTTGAATCAGAAGCATGAATATTCTGAGTCAACTATCACGACTAAGTTTGTATAGCAAGACATTCTCAAAAACGGGGCCTGTTGGTTGGGAGTCCCTTTTGCTGAGCTGACTTGGTTACTTCTTGTCCCTGAGAGAAAAGGCAACATGCTGAAGCAGAAAGAGTCTTCATCCTGGGTCTTCAAACAGAGGGGGAATGTAGTTTCCCAGTACACTGAGCAAGTGTTACCAAAACCCAGACAAAGGACCTGAAGGATTGCCCTACAAGCTTGTAATTACCGCGTGCTTGAATGGGATAAGGGGCTGTTTGCCTGACACCATTGGCTTTCAAACAGGCACCCTACCATTTAGTCCATTGGTTCTCCCTGGCTCCTAATCTTTCCATGCTCTGAAGGCTGACTGGGCTGTTGGGCAGCAGGCACAAAGGTCCCTCTGTGCTGGCTTGGGCAAAACTGGGGCTTCATTCCAACACAGTGAAGTCTTTGAAAATCGCCTGGCACGGGAGCCTCACTATGGCTGTATATATGAGGCCTGCCAGGAAAATCAGATGAATTAAATGCAAGGGGAGCTGCAGAGCAAAGCTCCATCCAGATTAGGAACGAGGGAAACAGATACATTGAAAATAGGAGGATGTGAAGATGGAGGTAGTCCAAAGAATGGCTCACCTGGGTAGAAAAATAAATAAGATTGGTTCTTTTGGAATCCTCCAACACACTGCTGCAACACAAATTAACTGGCAGATGACTGAGATTTGGAGTAGTAAAAGAGGAAACTGAGTGACTCCTACACAACACCATTTCCTGTCATGCAGGGAGTGATGAAGACTGAGGGGTAAACTGAGGACTCTGCACACTCACAGAGGTGTTGTCCAACTGTAGTCATCCATAAGCACAAAAGGCACAGAGGAAGTAACAAAGCCTCTCCTCCATTCCCTCTCCCCATGTCTGTCTAGCTCTTTTCCACTCTTTTATGTCTGTTCCCTCCTCTCAAATCGTATATCTGGATGAGAACCAGGCACAAACTTGCCTGTGTGATTGAGCAAACCTGAGAACCTGACACCTCCAGGGAAAAACAGTCAGGCATGCTGGCAGGCAAACGACACAAGCATCATCCAACCGCGAACCGAGATCCAGGAATTCCACCAATTTCAGCGGAGGAAGTGGTGAACGTCTGTGTGAGCAGGGAAGAGAAGTAGGGCATGTTCGGGCAAAAGCTTATCAGTTTAACACTGAATCCAAGTAATAGTCTGTTATAAAAGACTCAAGTTTTCTATGAGAGCACAATTCCACTTAGAGTTTTGATCTATGCAATACCAGATACAGATATATTAGACGAGTACAGTGTACTATAATCTGGACTGGTGAATTCTTCAACTAACCACATATGCAAGGCAAACACTATGTGTAGTTGGGACACTTCAAAAAACAGCGACAGTGTATCGTCCTTCATTCTGACCATTGTTCTAGGATGTGCTGCTGCTGCAGCTCTGCCCTAACTCTGGGCCTCTCACTATCACTGCAGCACAGCTTAGTGAGTAATGGGCAGAGCTAACCACTGGCAAAGTGAATTTCACTCACAGCTTTACACAAGAAGACAGCTCTGGGCTAAAGCCAGAGTATATTCACTGCCATCATCTCCAGCAGTCTTGTCCCAGATCCTTCCCCTCCTCTTATCCACAAAGCACTCCGCCAATGCTTCACATGGGTAAGACAGCAGAATAAATACACACTTTAGACACTTGACATAGTTTATAGCAAGTGATGGCAAACCCAGTAAACCACTTTTAATTATCTGGGTTGGGCCACAAGTTTGACAATGAAAGCCTTTGTCTAACTCCTAGAAGGCCATTTATTTCAGTTTAAAACAAGCTAATTGCACAGCTAACAGCTTAGGTGGTCTACGTATCTATGCTACAAAAAAAGTAACTCCATTTCAATGATTGATGACAGTCTGTCAGAAAAATAAATTAAGAGAGTTCACTGTCACAAACAGACTTATAGTACTTTTGATAAATTCAAAGAATGAAATACTAGCACCAGCATTCTGTACAGTTTTGTCATGAATATTAAAATTTCTGAGCCTGAGTTGCTTTTTAATGTAAAGCACTTTGTATTACAATTTGTTTTGTAAGAAAAGTGCTTTACAAATAAAGTTTGACTGATTGATTGATGACATGTTTTCATAGATGATTTGTCATCGAGATAGTTCAGACAGACTGTCATCAGCATATAAAAGTTGGGGTTGTTGAGAGCTTTGGAAAAGCTGTGTGCTGCTGCCTGCAGAGGAATGTAAAAAATCCTAATGAGGTGGCTGCCTAGCTGCTGAACTGCACCAGTAGGGGAGCTGACTTTTAAAAGTGGAAGTCTGCTCTAGGCTGCACTTTCCCTCTCTCTGCCCTCTCTGCCTGCATCCAAGCCTGAGACTGCATTAGAGAAAGTGATTGCTACCCGTAGACAGGTACATACTGAGACAAAAGGCCACGACATATGCACATGACAAAGTCTAAAGTGAAAAATTTGACAAAAAAAAAAAAAATTAGCCAAAGAAAGTTGATTTGGCTCGAGAACAATCTTTAGTAACTCATGATAAACACTTTAGAGGCCAAAATACTCTTTGTTTAATTAAAAACAGCTGGTTAAGACGTTATTTTAGAAAACACTTTGTCAAAATGGGAAGGTTTATTTTCCTATATTTAGCATAAAAATACAATTTCTCTTGGGATCAATAAAGCATTTATCTATCTATCATACAAGTTTTGGTCTCTGCAAGTCCAAACAAGGCTGCCCCAAGCAAGAGGGCCCCGATTCAACCTCTCTTCTTAATGCAAAGAATAGATTAAATATTAAGTACGTGCAAAGTGCACTATACCCTCCTTTCGTTCCACTGAAGGTCTGTGGGATTTATGGATGTGTTAACACAAAGCCAAGGAGGAAAGACTTCAGAAATTATTTTAGGGACGCAATTGATGGCGTCCATTGATCTGGGAAGGGTTACATAGCAATTATGTAGATAATCTGGAGTCCATCATTTTACTGTGAAAAAGACTATTTACAAGAGGAAAACATTCAAGATTGGGGGTGGGAATCTTTCGGTACAACCCGATTTTATCTGATTACGATTCAAATGGCCTTGATGTGATTATAAAAATGATTATTGATGCATCTTTTTTTCCTGTGTGACTACCAGACTACTACTACTTTCCAAGTGGAAACGTATAACATGGTTTCTCATATTTGTCATGACAAACAACCAAGAAGAATCTCCTTCATTGATTGGTTAATGCAGGACAACTTCTGTTTCACCACATCAGAACAAAACATGGAGCTGCATACGATCCTAGAAGTTTTGCGTTGACCAAATCTTTATCAGAACTTTTACCAGGTTCTTCCACATCTGACTGCGGGACATTTCTCTTGGCCAGAGCCACCTACCGTCTGATGCACGTTTGTTTTGGTTTTAGTTACCCAAATACCCACAATGCCTTATGTTAAACCCATAATGTCCTCTGTGTTGTAGTTCACTTCCAGCATTTGATTCATTTAGAGCTAATCAAGAGCTACGTTTACAGGCGGACCAGAGTTTGCTTCTTTGACCAACATCAGAGTTCATTTGGGCATTCACACCTCCCAAAACGTACCGAACTTTCCGAGCAAACGAAGCCATCCATGGAAGCCAAAATCCTTCCACACGCTAGCTATTAATGCAGAGGGTGCCAGTAGGATATCATGCTCAGCCACTCGTTTGTTATGTGCTCACCACATGTGGTCTGTTTGCTGCACTTCCGCATCTTCGAATTCCACTCTGTGTTATTAATTAAAAGTTGAAGAATCAATTTTTGGATACGTACATTGATTAAGAATCATCCGCTAAGACAACTGCCAAATTTCCTAGATTGTCCCGGCAAAGCCTCGCTAAAGTCAGACTGTGTAATGTGCAGAAAAAAACTTCAAACCCAGAAGGGTTGCCAGAAAAAAACTTTTCTTTTTAAAAAGAACATGGCAGCACAGCTTTGGTTTGCAGAGTTGCATCTGAAGAAACTAGATATCAACCTTTTACAACAGTCTTGTATGAATGAGTAAATTACCTCGGTTTATTATTAACAAGTTGTCATTGACACTTATGGGTTTTCTGTGTGTATGCGTGGCAAAAATGCTTTGTGGCATTTTCATAAGGCCACCTTATTATCATACTTGCACAAAACCAGTGGCATGCTGCCGATAGCTGATGATAAAGACTAAAGTTAATCAACGACTTTACATGATTCAGCAAACTATAAAATATGCCCTTGGACATACTTTATAGATTCCAAGACAGATGAAAAAGGTAAAAGGCTTCTTTGAAGGCTTTGCAACTTTGTTACTGAATATAGGAAAAATCTGTGTCCTTGGCCAACTGCAGTTTCAACACATCATAAAAATCAGCTTGCTGACAGGCAAACAGAGTTCAATATTAGACTGCTCAACTAACATGGAAGCTTCTAAAAACACTAAGAGAAATTTAACTTGACAAGTTAACCTCACCTCAATCCAGCCCCACAGAGAAAAACACACTGACAACCATTTATCCTCGGTGTACCCAATTTTCAACAACCTACTGCACTATTACTTCTCACTGGAAAAGATTTGTGATTTATGTGGGAAAGTTTCCCTGTGGTGTGCTGAGAGAAAAAAAACTTTGGATTTCTAATGAAACCCCTCGCTCTCCACGTTCACACCAATTTCTTTCACTTACCCTTTGTAATGGTAGTTATAAAAAGCCTGCAGGGTCACATCCACTTTTGCAAGAAAATATTTGTATCACACAATTACAGTTTCAATAAATATCTCCACTTTTTGTAGTGCAGTAAAAAAGAGCTATTATTTGTGTTTGCTAACCTTTTGTCTTGTTGAACCGAGCAATGAGAACATTTCCCAGCAGGGAGCCTTGTTAAACAGGGCTGTGTGGGCTGAAGCTGAGAGGTGTTTCCTTTAATTTCCCTACAAAAAAAAAATCACCCCTCTAAATATCTGAAAAGCAGTGAACCTATTTGTTACCAAACAAACACTCCTACCTCAGCATGGGGCTGGCACAAGTTCTCAAGTGTAAGTGCTGAGATGAAGCAGTTTTCATCAGTTGAGGATTAAAATAGAAGGATGGGAGAGTAGCTGCAGTATAATTAACAGTCTTGATATAAGGAGGAGGGTTGAGTGAATAGTTTGTGTGCTTGCCGTCTATAATTCAGCCTCTCCACGTGCCAAAAGACGGGGGATGGGACTCAGCCAGGGGGCCTGACAAACACTTCCAAGCCTGCTATTACTTCATTCTCAAATCACAGGCACTGGAGAGCAAAACAAATCAGAGAAAGCCCACAGTGCTGTTTGCATGTCTTATGTATCTAGCATGAACAGATTGATTTTGACTGTTCCACTGGATCAATGTCACAACATCATTAGTGGCAGCGATAGAGTTGTGGAACTAATGGAAGTTTTAACTGGGAAAAAGAGAGTAGGTTACGGGACAAAAATGTAAATATATTATTGTGTTTGTGGTATTTCAACAGTACGAAGGCTTGTGCCGGATACGAGTTGTTTCACTATGTCTATTTACCTCTGGCTTTACCAAGACGGGGGCATCCAGCGGTCACACATACTGAATGCCTGAGTGCCATGTTGTGTGCAAGTGTGCCCATCCTATCAGTGCAACTCTTATCTGGGCTCAGTCCAAAAAAGCCATTTACTCCAGTGGCCCAAAGCTACCAGCAGTGAAAATAGAATGGATGCATCCAATAGTAATCCTGGAAATCATGCTTTAAGATAAATAGAAAGCATAACAAAACTAAAGATAATTTTGATGTTATTAGAATGACAAATGTACCCATTGTTCCTTCCTACTGGATGCAAATCAATTGAAAAAAACTGGTGACCAGAATTGGCAAACTTCTGGCTTGATCAGCCATGACCGGCAGCCAGCAGACCAGTCTCGGATATATCCAATTGACTTGGTGACATTTAGTAATTAGTCATGACATCATCAATAATAAAATTAAAAAATATATTTTTTTTATTAGATAATTTTTTTATTAGATATTAGATTTTATTTGTATAATATAAAACGAGTGTTTTTCACTTTGTTATATTTTTAACATTCAGTGGGCTCAAGTGTCTTTTATTGTACAGTACGTAGATGAAAAAGTGGGTCAGGGAGATGCCGGAATTTAACCTGGGCGGGTTGCGTTTATGGGGCGGCTGCTATGCCAGGTGAACTCAACACCATGCCTGAGCGTTCAGAAACCAGTTATTTTCCAGTTATTCTCCTCGTCTTTCCGTCTGGTCTTTTTGCTCCTTAAGTACAACATTAGAGACGGTGTGGGTTTAGCAACCATGCTGCTCTGGTCTGTTGCCTTTACTATTGGTGAAAACTCAGACAGGAACAGTTGTTAAACTTCCTGCTTTTGCATCCAAATCAAGGTTGGGAGGCAGAGGCAAATCTCCTGAGTGAAGCTGCAGCTAGCTTCGGGGTAAGCTCCCGTCACTTTACCCAGCAGTGGTGAAGCAGACACAGGACTCTGCGGTAACTAGAAGAGCTGTGTGGCTTTTATTACTAAAGCTAGTAGCAAGAACGTTCACCGCTAAACAGGCAATTTCTCATAGCTAACCATCTCTTCTACTACCGCCACCCTCTGACTCAGACCTGCTTGTGTGTCAAACCAACTGACAGGCTGAGCGTCTCTCTCCCTCCACTCTCTAGCTCGGCCTTAAAGGGGCCACAGTGTTCTTTCAACACAGCGCTGTAAAGAGCACCATAAGTCTGCGCATCGCGCAATGAGACGTAACCTTCAGCCAAACAAAAACTGTCTACTTTTTAAAAAACGTCAACTTTGTGCACCATTTTGACTAATCGATTAGTCGATAAATTCAAAGTTTAGTCAATTTTGGTTAATTCATGCACATGTGATGACTGTACATAGCAAACCAATAAAACAGACCAGGCGTGATTTACACAAGCTTCTAGATCAGTGGTTCTCAATCTTTTTGAGGCACGACCCCCAAGATAACATATGTTGGTGTTCGTGACCCCCTTCCGCGACGACGGTGATTAATTGTATTTTAAATCAGATGGGCAATCCTACAGCAATCAAAATCTTCATCGATATGGAGGATAAAGCAGTTTTTAGTGGATTCGGTTTACCGCTGTGACAGGGCACCTATATGCCCAAAATCAGCTTCTATCACTGAAATAATGCCAAATTCAGATTTCTAATAATGGGATTTATACTAACTTTGTTGTTCATGGCTTAATATGGTAAAAAATTAAGGTGTTAATTTTAGATTCATCTCTGCATTAATAGTTTAATTTTGACAGCCATGATACAAATTCCAAATTTATTTGATAAATGATGATAAATATATTTCTTATAATTCATAAAAAATTTACTAAAACCTATATACTCTTTATAATTTTCTGGCGACCCACTGAATTGATATTGCGACCCCCAGTTTGAGAACCACTGTTTCTAGATATCCACACTTCACAGATCCAAAGTGTTCAAACATTTCAGGGTGAACACAGCCATAAAACAAGGGAACGCCTACAAAGTGGATACATTATCTGCTGTAATTCACATTAGAGTGTTTGGAATTAGCAGGCCAGACAAGAACCATTAATCTGAATGGTAGCAATAACTGTATTCAGTGTATCTTTAAATTAAATTTAAATCCCGATGAAAAACATCCTGGTTGCTCCATTGGATCACATCATTTTAGCCAGGAAAATCTATTACTATATATCATACAACAGAAACTTAATTTAAAAGCAAACACACAAATATCTAGTATGTGAGTGTTGTTTGGGGATGACGACAGGGTCAGGAGAAATTTTATGCTTCTTGTACAACTGTGCATGAGTGGCAAGGTCAATCGACAGCAGGCTGACAGATTCTCATAGCAGATGCGTCGATATGACAGATGCCTGTGATGTTTGGAAGACATCCACTGGCCTGTCCTCTCACATCCTCTGCCTGACTGTGTAGGTAGCAAGCACATCAGTTCACAGAGGGGTATGAAGAAAGAGTCCTGATTAGACTGCCCCGACTACAACAAAAGTAATGCAAAAAAAAGGGGAAAACCTCAGTGCAGAGATGTGCTGAGGTCTGGGTGTCTATGGTCAATGCTCCTGGTACTATGGATAGTTAGGTGAGCCAAGGATGAACAGATCAAGAAAAGAATAAAGGTTTTCAATACTGTCAGAAAGATTAGTTTGATACTTTGAACAAGATAATTTTGTTGATTAGCTCATTTTCAGAAACTAAAAAGGAAAAGGGCAACAGGCTGAAGCTTAGACACTGTAAAACGTTTTAGCTTTCAGATTATTTTGACCAACAAGGCTCAGCTGGCTTGTTAGATCTATGGCTTGTTTTCAGTTATTGTAAGGAAATGCCAGTTGATGCATACCCACTAAAATGAAAAAAGCAGATGCAAAAAAAGCAGGTGAAGGCTAAAAAAACAGGTGTTTTCAAGTAGCTGTTTCCTCGGTTCATAATGCAAAGCATCAAATTTAATTTAATATAAAGTCTTGGAGGTCATCTCAAGGTCTAGAAAACCAAAAAAAATAAATAAAAAAGTGATGTTAGAGTTGCTTGTAGGATCATTAGAGAGGAAAATCTAAATGTGTGACTGTAAACAACGTCTATAGCAAAATAAAGCTGATGCTAGAGCGTTGCTGCACCGTTTTATGTTGGAATTTCACCTGCACAAATATGACCTTCAGAGGAAAAGGAAAAGGAAAAAACCTTACATGGATCTTCAACACAACATTGAGCAACTCAGGTCTGGAAATAAACATCTAAAGAAAAAAAGGTAAATGGAAATACTTCACTGAGAAGAAAAAAATAATTTAATGAATAGGGGAAAAAAAAGAAATACAAGTTGTGGAAGCAATCTGAAGACTGGTTCTAGGTAAATCTATATTCTGATCATTTTCATATACATATATTTCCATATCAATGCAATGATTTATTCATGCTAAGGTTAAACTTTATATAAGTATGGCAAATAGACAGACTAGTTCATGCTTTGTTAAGACTTTGCAGATCCCAACCTGACTATAGTTAGAGGTTAATTTAGGATACAGTCAGATTCCAGGTGCAGTCAGATTCGGCTCAAAGTTAGTTTAGACTACTTTGAACAGTTTTCATGCATGCGCTGTCCATGTGTCCTATGCCCACAGGGATTGGCTGAGATATGATGCAATGGGAGGGTTTTGGATAGATTAAAACACTAGTGGAGGAATGATTGGTGACAACTTCTGCACTCTTGTTGAATCTGTTTTCCTGCTGGCAGCATCATAAATGACATAGAAGACATCTCGATAACCGGAGCTTCATGGATTTATTTCTCAGACCTAAGAAGTTACAAGATGGACCATGATTTGCACAGAACTAGAAGACCTTTGCAGGGAAAACAAGTAAACATCTTCCAAAAGGCTGAACGACAAAAATATAGGTGATCACATTTATTTCTGGCTTTTTACTTTTTAGTAGTTCAGAAAGTCTAAAATGTGGATTTTTTAAAAATTTCCTCCTAGTATTATAGAAATGGGTCATCTATAATGTTATGCCTTTTGGAAACCAGATAATCTTTTACTCATTACATACCACAATTAACCTAACCTCTGAATATCACTGTATTCACACAAGAAAATTCTAGACAGGCTGACACAAAAAAGAAATTAACAGAAGAAAAGATATAGAAATGTTCAGGAAATTATCTAAAAATGTCTTTTCATTGTCACTGGTTTGTGGCAAAGTGATATTCAGGAAGAGCAGCAGCAGGGTTGGTTTGATCAAACAGTCTGGTAAAGGCCTAAACCCTGCAAGGCAAACAAGGGAAACATGAGCCCCACCGCAGCAGCGGCACTGACCACGGGCTATTTAAAAGGCCCACAGAGAATGTAATCAAATCAGTCATAAGTTGCTCTGCACATCCTTTGAAGTTCATTTTCATCCATCAAAATGATCTTTCAATCGATCAGCAGATGTATGTCCCATAAGTATATCTCTGCAGCAATCCAGTTAAAGCACATAAACTCATTACATTACATTGATGGATGATGAGATGCATTTCAAATGTACGGATTCCCCCAAGACTAGCAGGTGACAGAGGGGCATTAGTGTGCTGCTAGGAAATGGTAAGATCCAAGCAGTCAAAAAGAAAACACAGCCAGGCATAAGAGAATGCCAGAGTCGAGGTGAAAGCTTGATTAATATCCCCTCACACTGGCCAAATACCTGCTCTGCCGCCACCAGACCTTAAGTGTGTGCCTAGTGCACAAGATGTACACACACCTTTGAGTTTGCAAGAAGGAGGTATTAAAGAGAGGTTCTTGCCAGGTAAGCATTTTAACAAGGTAACACTAGGGGGGAGGGGACAAAGAAAGGCCTTCTTATTATCATACTGGCAGAAAACCACAAGGGATTCTCTGCCATGTCTCTTGAGAGTGTTCTCGGACTGTGCAGTCTCCTACAGTTTACAGGGCCGGCCAATGTCCAAACAGAGAAATCAGTGAAAAGCTCAGGTGTGCCTCAGTCTTTTCTGACTGCAGTGTTCTCCAGCTGGGACATCTTAATGACGGCCCAAAATCCAACGACAACAACAACGCAGCAAAGTTACAAACGTAATCTGTTTCCAGTCATTGATTTTGGCATTTGTCCAGCACATAGCCGAGCGCACTTCCAGTCCAATTATAAACAGTCAGGCCGCAGAGTTAATCAATTCATACAGAGTCATTTGGACTGCGATAAGTCAGCTAGTGTTGCATAACTGCGGTGCCCTGCTAAATCACGGTCTGCCACAAAATCATAGTGCAAACCTGCTCGGCATGCTGCTGCTGGCTCGGGCTGCACTCCAGCCAACCCTGCAACTGTGGTTTATCGTGTTCTTGAACCAGTGCCATGTAAACCGCATCACAGTTAAAGCACCAGCTGCAGTGTTTTCAATATTTTTGTTTCTCTTTAAACACAAAAAACTAACACTGCAGTAAGATGTAAGTGAACAATATCACAGCAATTTCAGGGATCACTCTGCATTAGCCTTGGTTCGTGAATCAAGACTGAGGCAAACTGCAATTAGAGCACCCCCCCACCTCACACATTTATCCCCTCAAGCTGGTAATAATCAGGACTTTGCAACCTCAGAAGTCACAGGAGACAAAAAAAGCACTTTATGCAAAGCTCTCATTTAATTTCCTCAGTGTTCCTCCGCTTAATGTTACCCTTTTTAACACCTGATTTCGGCTTCTGGGGTCTGTTGACAATGAGGCAAAGGGTGAACATTCAGGGGAGCAATGTGTTCACGTGCAGATTTGCACTTTCTAGCAACCAGCCACCAGTGACTCCCTCCTAATCAGCATTCAAGTCAAGTGTCTGAGCGATGTAAACACAAGCAGGGCAACACCTCCCCCCAGCACCAACAGTAATGATAACAGCTAAACTAAGCACTGGTTCTGAGACCGTTTAAACAGAGCACTTAACACTGGTTGGTATCTGGTCAAATATTTACCCCCAAAACTAGTAGCCATGTCCAACTACATAGCTACTCACCATTTCTATTTTCAATGATTTCAACTGTACCTCTTGTTTAGCAAAACTAGGCCGGGTATCCAGGAATACATCAATGAAATACACAGGAAACAGGCAGCAAGAGAGGAAAGGCTGGGATAGCAGCCATGTTTGTTATGATCCGGCTGTATCTACCCTTTGCACCTGGAGCAACATGGAAAAAGACCATGACCTAACTTTTCAGACAGTGTACTGTTACACACTGTATAGACTAATTACTTCAACAAAAATAGGGCTATTTCTTTCTTATAACAATGAGTGAGGCAATAATATTGAAGCAACAGGATGTCCTTCATGAAAAGTGAGTGGGACATTTTCCTGAACACTTCACTCAGTCCACTTTAAACTTCTGTTTGTTGAAGAAGTCATTTGAATCTTGCACAGGGAATCTTTGCCTCACAGTGGTCTCATTCTTCCCTCTGAGCGTTACTGGGACCAAAGCAGGAACTTACAGGCTGGAAATGGATTCCCTCGTTCCAAAGCAAAGGATGTGGAATTCTGGAGTGATCTGAAGAGGTATTATTCTGGGTTTAGTACAGTAAAGCACACAAACTACAGCAGGATTACTTCCACTTTCTAGACAACTTGAAACTGCTGACCTAGAGCCGTACTCTTAAATAGTGCTCAGGAGTCAACCTCACGCAACGTGTTGTTCCACCACTATACTACACATCACGTTGTAAAAGTTGCTCCTGAAAGTAATGAAAACAGTTGTAAACATGAAGAGGAATGAGGACAAGCTGAACAGACCTGTCTATGAATCGAGAACTGCGTGGAGATCAGCCTTGACAAAGCCCTCAAACATTCCTGTCTGCCTCTCAGATTTCTGTCCGCAGAAGTGGACAACGGCAAAATCTGATTAGTTTTTTTTTTAGTGTCTTTTTTTTTTTTCTTCTTCTGGATGTGGAATTATTTTCCAAAGCTGCCCACACGAGTTCTGCATGAGGCACAGATCTGCAGCTATGCTTGGTGTTTTGATTCTTCTCTGTGCTGAGTTCTGTAATCCCTTCCAGAGAAAGTGTGCACACAAAAAAGGCAGACAGTGGAGCAACTGGCAGACATGTCCAGACAATACCATGAACGTCATCTCTAAGTGGCAGCGGAGATAGCCTGCAGCAACACATCATCATCATCATAATCCCAGATTTCATAATGGAACACGTCCTTTCTTCTCTCACTTTCATTTTTTCAACAAAGTTGTTGTTTGCAATCATTCTTACTTACTTTTTCATCTCTGTTTTCCAATCCCTGTCCCCACTTCATACTATTTTCAGCCTGTGTGAGGTTTGATGGGAGCAGAGAAGGGAAATTACTCACTGTCTGATCTCTACATGACTGTGGGTTTTGGTTTCGGCTAGAGAACTGAAAGCAAAATGACAGAAAACAGTTGCACTAAGGTTTCTTTAGTTCATGGACATATAAGTAATGCACCACTAAATGGAGACACGACCGTCAGTCTGGGAGAGATCACAGCCAATAGCAGCACTCTGAACTCGTCCCACTGTCAAACACCCAATGTCACTGAGCTCTACACAATCTCCTGCACAGATAATTACAGGGTTTCGAATTGCTGTGCAATTTTGCGAGGTCAAAATTCCCCAAACTCTGTGGCAGGTGGGGTTCAGTACGGGAAATTTTCATTGTCTGTGAGCATTTACTCGGTGACAGAGCGCTGAAAAGGGATTACATCATCACTATTGTAGCTTCCGAGCCCTCAGCTTTCCTCCATCAGCCGGTGTACAGTGGACCATCCGACCCAGACAAAGACAAAGCATTCCAACAGTTTAGCAAGCAGGAAGCGCAGACCCATAGTCACACCTCATTTCGCTCAAACTCCATCAGCCGCCCCAGTCACTGTCAAAAAGATGCTCACGCTGAAAAACCCCCGGAGGCCACATTACTATCAAGTCATTTGACCTCTGACTATGAGCTGACTAATATCAATCAGACGCATCACTCATGGAGCTGATGGAGTCTCTCTTTTTTCATAACAATTAAGTTCTCCATTTTAAGCTATTACTTAAGGTTGAGTCAAAACTCAGCAATGTGTTACACATCTTTGAGTTTTTATCAGAACCAGGAAGAAGTAATCCTTTTAGACAAGACATCGAGAGGCACATCTTAAAGTCTTCTTAGTTTGTCATCCACAGTGTGTCATCAGTTACATGTAGCGAGATGTGGAATAGGTCATGGGCTTCACAACAGCCAGTCAGGTGGCGCTGCACTCGCCCAAAAAGTGTGCAACATTAAAGTTTCAAAAAGATAAAGTAGAAGCAGCACATCCCTGTGAAAAGAGCAGGGTTTAAACTTACTTGTCCATTTACTAATAAAGTCTGGGTTTAACATTAGTAAATAAAATTTTAAAAATCCCATTATTAATTAGAAAAAGTAAACATTAATTTAAGCAACTGCAGCTCACACATTCCAGAGTTGCAAATTATAAAGCAGCACAAAGCTTCTCTTGTTGTTCCCTTTTATCTTTGCTCATGCTATTCCCTTCGAGCTAATGCACTGGAGACAATGGAAACATAAGCTCAACTTAGCAACAGGAAGCATCCTTCTGTGACTATTGGGAATAGACTCTTCTACACAGGGGCACAATCACAATTGTGTGAGATATGAAACAAAAGTGAAAATAGAAACACTGTCCTTCAGTAATAAATCAAAGCGAGGACTATTTATACTGGGAGAAAAAAAGATGGGGTTTTTTCTCCCCTTCATGGAGCAAAGTTTGCTTTTGGATCCGTTCTGACAACATTACCAAAATCCTTGGTCTGATCTACATACTTTTACTCAAATCAGTCTCCCAGAATGAGCCATTTTTGGCCCATGCAGCACCAGAGAGCTTTCTATTGCTTAACATAATAATAAAGCTGCTGCGTTTGCATTGGATTTATCCTGTATAAGAAATCCCATCAGAAAAAGTAAGGAGCAATCCAGTGCAAGATTAGACTCAGCAGTAAAAATGGCAGAGGAGCTGTATGATCAGTCATGCCCAACACTGGAGGTCAGCTAAGCCTATCAAGAATGCCAAAAATCCTTGATCCTGGCCCAAAGCTAAACTCTAAGGCTTCCTTTTTTCACCTGACTAATGCCAAGTTGGCCTACAAGCACTGCTACTATCATGATACAGGTGAAGGGCCGTGTTTTTTTTCCATCTGCAAGGTTTCTGATAGCTGATGTTTAATAAATAAGCTACATTTGGGCACACAACTTTTAAAGGCTAGCACCATAACCTGGCTGTCAACAAAACCTACTGTCACATCTCCCCTATTCTCTCATGTTTTATCCACAGCACACAAAAAAACTGGATTTCTGCACATTTCATTAATAAGGATTGATTAGACATCAAACTGATCATCTGATCAAAATGCCATCTTATTGATCACTCAGTTGGGGGCTTAGGCAGCAGGAATCGAGGTCTACACTGTCTTTCTTTAACAATGGATATAATTCTATAATGTACTGGGGTTTTCTAACAGATAAGTTGGACGAGCTGGATACAACTCAGGACAGGCAGATGTGGTTTAAGGAAATCATCTGGAACCTGACAAACCCTCTCGCGTGGAAACGACATAGGGTAAACCACGCGAAAAAATTCGGGTAGCAACATCCACATACATACATCCTGTATTTAATGGTGTAACGATGCCACCTGTGAAACGCCTCACAAGCGAAGCGCAGGGATCAATGTCCTTGACATATACTACAGATTAGTAAAATTTGACAGCCCTGGTGATAGACGAGTCTCACTTCTTCGTTTGCCACCATTAATTAGAAAAAAGAAGAAGAAAAAACATTGGCACTGACTGCGCACTGACTCCACACGACATAATAATGTGCTTTATCCCAGTGACCTAGCCAACAGATGTTAGTGTACAGGCACCTTGTGCTACGAAAACCCCGCACATGACCATACCACGTTCCCTACTCACCTTTTCTCCTTTAAGATGTCACACAACACGGTTTTCCTCCTTTTGTTTCAATTCGAAACAAGGTGCTGTTAGTCCGAGCCAAACTACGCAGTGCTTATTCGACCCGTCGCTGGAAACGCGTTGGCTCCGGTTCAGACCGAAAATGGCCCGGTGTCTTCCTCCGAAAGGCAACTTGGAAGTTTGATAGAAAGTTACGGGTTTGCCTCGCTGCGGTATGCAGCTGCTGGAGAGATGAGATCATTCAGGCAGCCTCCCCTCTCTCCCTCTCTGCCCTGGAGTCTCGCGAGAGGGCTTCGCGTGAAAGCAAACGTTACCGTGGCAACAGGGCTCACCTGTAGCGGCAAGTGGAGGAAGTGGAAAATCGAAGAGCGCTCACTCTGCCCTAGAAAATAAGCAGGAAGGTGTGTTTAGCTGTCAGACTACTTAACGGTGCCACGTTGTGACTATTCTATATCTCTTCATTTGTTTTTATCCTAATTTGGACATTTACATCACTTTACCTCCTGCCTTTGTTACTTGTGTTCATTATGCCTCTATTTGTACTCATAGCATCTTATATGTAATTTTGTATCTTGTTTTTGTCTTGTTTTGGGGTTGTTGTTTTTTTTACAAGTAACCACTTTCTGTCTCATTTGGGTTGTTTTGTATCTTATGATGGTATAATGTCTCAGTTTGGTCCTTCTACTTCTCTTATGTGATGTTTTTGACACAGCTGTGGTTGTTGTCCATCTCTGCTCATAACGTGTCACATTTCATATATATTTTGGTTGTTTTGTCTCACTTCCTGGAATATTTAATAGACATCTTTCATAAGACAACAACAACAAAGTCCACAGACTCTTTGGCCCTGCGCTTGTATCCACTTGGACATATACACAAATCTGTTGATGAACATAAATGATTACAGATAAAGATATAATTTGTTTACCATATTTCAGGAATCTACATGTGATTTGATAGGCATAGCGGTTGTAATTTCTCAGGTTTTTCAACATTCTCTGTTTGAGTGCGAGTAATTATCTCACACATAAATGATCTTTGAGGGTATAATGCTGCAAGCTTTGTGTGGAAGGGAGCAGTGCAGAGGGTTGCAGGAGAGGACCCTGTTAATGTTTATCTAATATTTGCTTCTCCTTAGAAGCAGTGTTGCTTTCCTTTCTTTCCTTCCCAGAGAGCAGCAGGGCTGTGGGAAAAATATTAATCCCACGCCTTCATGCATGACAACCACACAAACATTTAAATGTGATTTAAAATGATGATGAGTCAGGCTACAACCACCAGAACCACTACTAGCAGAAATAAAAGTAGTGAAATGTCACTGACTTGGGTGCATGTCTTTAAAGTACCCGCAGAAATATGCAAGAGATGAGGGCATGGCCAGGTCTGTGTTGCTTGTGGCTCTGACATCATGAGCTGATGTGGACATGAGTGGATGCAAAGAAAATCCAATCCTAATCTGCAGACACTGCAATCAAAGCCCTCTGTGCATAGAAAACTAAAGCTGGATGAGAGCTTATCACATAGGAGGAAGGTTTATACTTTCCTAAATGCACGCTTTAGGGCGCATCTTCAGCCAGCACTGTGGCAGTAATGCATTCTTGCTGCTGCATAGCCTACTGGTATCAGCAAATTTTACTTGGAAATGCAGCTCTGGTAATTTAATGTAAAAAAAAAAAAAAGCCTGAGAGCATAAAGGGGGAAACCACAGGCCATGATGCATAATATTGAAGGTCCGCAAGTTATTTTAAAGGGCGTTTAAAATAATTCCACATTCTTCATGCTGTATTTCAAGCCACATTATTCTGCATACATGCTGCTTCAACATCTATTTTTATCAGCCTTATATCAAAGGAGCACATCTTCATGGAGTCTTGGGGTTTAATATGGTCCAATTAAGAAAACACTTAAGTGAGAGACAAATTCAGTTTTATAGGGTTTTTATTTCAGTGCTAACATTTGTGTGTGTGTGTGTGTGTGTGTGTGTGTGTGTGTGTGTGTGTGTGTGTGTGTGTGTGTGTGTGTGTGTGT
>JBBBVU010000021.1:9411368-9427540 GCA_037177055.1 Atherinosoma microstoma | reverse complement strand
GTGTGTGTGTGTGTGTGTGTGTGTGTGTGTGTGTGTGTGTGTGTGTGTTTTGAATTTTAATCCATAAAAGCATGCCTGAAGTTATGTGTGAATGATCAAATACGTAGCACCATCTGCTGGCAACACTATCACAGGACAAGAAACAAAAAGATAAGCATCCCTAATGATCATATTCTATAAAATTCTTGCTCTCTCTTCTTTGAACAGTTGGAAACATACAAAGAACATAATCATCCACTACTTTTAAGGACTTATAGGGCTTCAGATGATACTCACTCAGCATTTCAGAATATCACCCTCATTTATTAAGGCTTAAAAGAGTGGAGGGCAGCTTGTCAACTCGGACAGTTATGGATGAGAAGCCATTAAGAGGGGGAGGCTATTCTTAGGCTTTGGTTAATCTTAACAGTCTTTGAATGTCAGGTTCTATGTCAATGGTGGGGAACTTCTTGCTGTATCTTTTAAAGGGCTCTCCCTCCGGCCCAATGAGGAACTTCTCAAAGTTCCAGGAGATGTCCGTCCTATTAATGGGACTCCAAACCAGAAACTTGGGATCCTGCATGAGGGAACTCGGGTCGTCATCAGGATAGGGGAGTTTGTCTTTCAGATAGGCAAAGACTGGATGCGTGTTTGTTCCATTGACATCGCACTTCTCAAAGAGGGTGAAGTTGGGTTTGAAGCCGCCACCTGGACGCAAATACTGCAGGGAATTTAGGATCTCACCATTGGTGCAGTTCTCCTGCAAAACACACGTAATAAATGACATTCAGGGATGCAAGATATTGGATTTTTACTTATTTTTTTCTGTTTGAGAGAACATCAAGTCTCTTCTTTAGTACAATCTGTTTCAAATATGTATTTATTAGGGAAAATGAGGATCAAGCTTAATCTTATATGTAAAGTATGTACTATATTTTTGGCATTTACAAACAAAGCTGTAAAGTAAGATTGCAGGATTCTGGATTTTTGGTGATATCCAATATCTCAATTTGCTGGTCAAAATGCCAATAACTGGCAGATATTATAGGGCATAATTTTGATCAGTCATCCAACAGTTGTGTCAAACATTAAGCACCATATACAGATTGCATAAAATGATGTTGACATTACTGTTAAAATCATTTTTGCTGTAAAAGAAACATAACAGAAGGTCAGTTTTCTGATGGGAAATTTGGGTCCACCAGGTTCTAACTTTCAACATATTGCTCTATTTGATTAAACAATAGATTGTAATTGTCTTTAAATGAATAATAAAGCATCACCCACCCACTGAATAACAAGACCAAACTGCTCCGGGAAACCGTGCTGCTCAACTCACCTGGTATCCAAACTGATTACAGGGAAAACCCAGGACCACCAGCCGATGGGGGTACTTGCTCTGCAGCTGGTGCAGCTCACTGAAGTCCCGGGTTGTGGTGCCTCAGAGCGAGGCCACATTCTCTATGAGGACCACCCGACCCCTGAACACATTGAAGTCCACTGAGTCTCCCTCCAGTGAGGTGGCCCTCAGGTCGTAGAAGGTCTTGGCAATGAATGTCATCTCGGCTCCTGCACTGCCACACTGGAGGCAGACAGGATCTCGGCGTGTGACTGTATCCAACCACTTGGTCACATGACTCCGAGCTGAAAGTTGCCTTTATGGAGTGTCAGATAACCCTGCAGGAAACTGATCTCCACCTGACATACTACACTCTTTACAGGTTTCAGATAGAGGGATGCATGCAACTTATTTTACACCAGTTAGTGCCGTTTTAACAAAAGTTGTGCATATTTTCTTAAAACAGTCATTATCTTTATTGCAGATTTTATTATAAATACTTATTTGAAAACTAAGTTGGCAGTTATAACTAGCGGTGTTTTGGCATCTTGGTATCTCTGACATGTATCAGTTTTCGCAATCATCAAAAATTGAACAGTGATCACCTGCGCTTCACAGTATGTCATGAAAAATGAATGACTCTGTCTGAACTCTCTGTGCACCTAACTTGCTCCCTCATTCCAAATGTAGTGACTCAGCAATGATCAAATCCCCATTTCATTTCAATATGATTTTTTTTATTCAATAGCTCATATTTTCTTTGATTTTTGCGACAAACTAGAAGCATTATCTTAAAATCCTGCATCTGTTGCACCCCAGCAGAGCCTAAATATGTTGTAATAACATTAACTCTGCTTCTAATGCACAAAACACATGGCCACATTTTTGAAAAATAAAAATAACGATAAAGCACATTTAGAATAAGCACTTAAGATCTCTACACATAGATAGATCACCAGCTATGGCACAATATTGTCTCTTTGAGGAATAAAAGTCAGTTGTGTAAATGGATCCATGAGAGCTTGGTTTGAGTTTCTAGATCTAAATAATTCACCTCTGTACTCTGCTGACTAGTTATTGTCTCTCCCTGTCATTGTCACCTCAATGCAAAGATTTACTGATACAAATCCACAGCTAACTTTGAGCATGGACCATGTAACATTGGAACCAGGAAACAGAATATTGGCTGAATTCAGTAAATTGATGAGGCACACGTATGACACAGATCTGCATTTCCAAGACAAAGAAAATCTTGTGCCTATGGATTTAGTGACTGTGCCACAAAACCGGCCCTCTGCTGGCAGCTGCTGCTAACTGCATAGCCACCATGTGATTTCAAGAAGAGAAAGCAATCCAGGAGCCTTCTGTTCAACAAGTCTGTATCTTTCAAGAAGGTGGAGGAAGGCTGAATTCACACGTCTTTAAACTATAAGTCATTGCATCATGACAGCCCTTTAACAGGCACAAGTCCTCTGGGCATCATTATCTTGATTCTCCATCTCTTCCCCCAGAGCAGCTTTATCCAAATAGTCATCTAGAGATCCCAAAAGGTTATCCACATCCCTCTTGTGAGCCTGCAGCACCAGTTCTGTCACACGGATGAATGCCTGCAGGGAGGAAGAGGAAAAAAGAAACTAAACAAAGAAAATAACAGGGAGCCCAAAACAAAATTTATAAACATTAATGTGGTAAATTTATTCTGGATTTGAATTACCTCACTGATGTTGCTGCTGGTGGAAGCGCTGGTCTCAAAAAACTCCATCCCAAAGGTTTCAGCTAACTATAAGATTCAGATGGATACAATTTAAAATACGGTCACTTGGAAAATAAGTAAATCCTCTTTCAATTCTATAACAACCAAAACAAACAACCTTGCAAAAAAAAAAAAAAAAAAAGCACCAGAAATCTGTAAGAAATTAGCTTTGTCTTTGAAAAAATAAGGTTAAATCAAACCCTGCTTCCTTGATCCTTCATCACTTGTCTCCTGAGCTCATCATCAGCCTTGTTTCCAACCAAGATCCTCTGCACCCTGTCTGGGGCATACTACAGGAAAACAATAAATATGAGACCGGCAGCACGAAAGTCTTCATCATCTGGTCATTCAAACCAAGACACTCAGCTTGCAGCAAGCAGTGAAAATACAAGTTTACACATTATACGCCACTGTGCATCGAGTGCAAAGGAAGGAAAAGAGAGCACTCATCGCCTTACTTCATCCACATCACTGGCCCACTTCGCTATGTGCTGAAAGGACAGCTCATCTGAGATGTCATACACAAATATGATACCCTGTAAGACAAGACATAAAAGAAAGATTATAGAATGAGATCTGCATAAGATGACTGTTCATTCTTGACTCTTCATACCTGTGCTCGCCTGTAATACTGTTTGGTTATGGTCTGATAACGCTCCTGACCGGCTGTGTCCCTGCAGAAAAAACAGAATGCGCGTTACTAAAAGAAAACCACACAAAATACATGTCGATGGCTGTAAATGCAACTAAGTTGGACACAAAAACACAAGTGCTGCACATACCAAATCTGCACTCGCACCTTGATTCCATCGACCTCCAGTGTTTTCATTTTAAAATCAACTCCTGAAAGAAAGAGAGAAAAAAAAATGCTTTTAGTGTCATTGAAAGCATAAAGAAACACAAATTGTGATGGAAATGGAAACATCAAAACAAATGTAAAGTAAAGGAATCATTTTATATGCTTTATATCTATATTTTCTGCACAGCAGAAAACAGACAAGTGCTCTTTTCGGCACATCCACTCCAGCTTGCTGCAGTAGCCTGTGGACACGATACAGAAGCTCCTACAGTTTCAAATGATGTGCCAATAAAAAGCTAAGGATGCTGGGAATATGTGTAACTCCCCATATCAAGAATATTTACATGCAAACTGGACTAATAAAATAGAACATGTGAAAGGTTAGGCACAGCTGCTGGCTTGTTTGAAACGATGCAACAGCAATCTGTGGATGTATATTAAAAATGCGTTACCTCAAATTGAATAAAAATCAGCCAATTACCTTAATTTTATGCTCTTTCATTACTCTCATGTCACATCTATTACATAACTGAACAAGTTGAGATATATTTGTAAAAGGTTGGTGCAGTGCTACTCAGGGTAATTTAAAAATATCTTAATTTCTAAAAACTCAGCTCAGATAACAAGTGATCTCTCAGACTCATTTTGGAGACGCATTGCAATGACAGGTGAGAACACAGATACATAGATTTGCCCAGTTTGATCGGACCAAGTGTGAACGGGCTCTTTGTTTGGAGTGTGACAAAATAAAACACTAGAAAGCCTTTATGCAAATATCTTTCATGGTGAGGGCCTAGATAAAGCAAGAAAAGCCTGTTTTTACGTCGGTGACATTTTAGGAAAAGAACTCCTCTATGATGAGTCTGAGCTTTCTAACTTTGCAGACTTTTTACAGGCACAAAAACCATCAAGAAAGAAAGGGGAAAAACAAGAAAGTGCAATAAAAAACTCCTACAAAACAAGTGAAAATCTCTTTGTGTTACATTACATGGGGAACATTTTTTGAGTGTTGCTAAGACACACCATTATGTGCCATGAATAGCATGATGGACCATTACACAGCATCACCTTTTAAATCACTTTTTGCCACAAAGGTGGAGAGTCAGCTGATGTGAACTACAGTGTGGGAGGGAATGTCTGCTAGGTGACAGCACAAGGAAGTTGGGTAATGTAATTAAACCCTACTGGCAGCAAAAAACCGTGGTTTATATGCAAGCAAAGGCCACAAACACTGCTGAAATTTTTTTTTTTTCCCACAGCTGCTAAAAGTTCACTCCTAATATAAAATACTATTTCTATTCCTGCTACATTTAATGTAGTCTTTATACATTTCCAAGGTTGTCCATTTACATTATAAAATACAAAAGCACTGAGGCAATCAGTTACTAATTTATCTGACAATTTATTTCTTAAATGCAAGCAGATGATGTGAAAATACCCATTGTGCTGTTTGTAAAGCCTAAACTGACACTTCATAAGGATTAGATTACAAGTTATTCAGTTTATCATCATATAATACAAATCAAAAACAGTCAAGAGGCTGGAACATCATCATTATGGCTGCTTTTCCTCAAGACATAAAATAACTACAAAGGCTTCTTTATACGTTATTTCAGCGGAGCAGCTTTGACTTGTTATAAGTGTTAATAATGACACTCATAATAGCTGTTCTTTTAAAATACCATTCACAACACAACACATTGAAACTGAAGGAGCTAAATAGAATCAAGCCATCTGTTATTTTAATTAATTACACCTACATTTTAATGTTGTGTACAACTGTTCCTTTACTCAAGGTGGTGACGCCTCACCTGGCACCTGTGTGGGATCAATAAACCGACAGTATATTACTCTAAACACTACCCTTCTACATCCTCAGGTGTCAGTACTTTCCTGATGCAGATCTTTTTTCATTGCTTTATATAAAACAAAAAAGGAAAAATCGAGTGCACATAAAAATTCACTGTGTTCCCTGGCTATGAATAAGCTGCAACTGGACTGATGTATGGTTACATTGCAGATATCAAAATATTAAATGGTCCAACTGGTGGTCCTGTTCACTCCTGACAAGCCAAAAAGGGCTGGTTTGACATTCAGTAGATCATCTTGACAATGTCTATGTGCCTTAATACTTTGACTTCCTACTTCCTGCTACAGGACTGGCTGACTAACCTGATTTAAACATTATTTCCATGCAGATTTTCCTATCCAAAGCACAAAAAACATGTGCGCTTATTGGATTTAATGCATTTCTTATTATGTAGATCTGTGTTATGAGGGAGGGTGTGGCCTTAGGGCATGGGGAGGTAAGTTCGGTCGTAGAAAGCTGCAATTCTGCATGTGTTAGAGCAGGAGTTTCCCCTGCTCTAACACACCTGATTCAAATTAAATGGATCCATCAGCTTATCAAGTTCTGTTCAGTGACCGATTGTGCTGAAACAGGGAAACATCTAAAACTTGCAGGACAAGTGGCTCTCAAAGACAGAACTTGCCTAATCCTGCCTGAGAGGATAAACTTGTTTAACCAAAAGCACTCAGAGAACACAATCAAAATCCGTCTTCAACTTTTTGAGTTATGTTGCCAACAGACAGACGGAAAGACAAACCAACGCTGCCGAATACCTCCACTATGGTGGAAGTAATAATTACGGGGATGGATAAGTAGCTTAATTTTTTCAGATACAATGAGACATACAAATATCCAACATGATTTACAGAAGGATACTAAACCCTTGAATTAGCTGAAGTACTAAGATGTGACCGCTAGACATGTAATTAATAGGGTCACAGAAAAATGCAAAAGGAAAAGGACCAAGTTAACAGCAGGAAAACAAAAGAGAAATGAACTATGAGGCTACCAGGAATCCATCTCCCTCCACTGTCATTGTATTCCTGAACTGCAACCTTCCGAGAGTCTTCTTTAGCACATGGAGGCAAGATCAGAGTAAAGGAGTTTGAAACAAGATTATTAAGTAGTCATGAAATGAATACGTTAAAACTAAACTCGCTCACTGGAAGGACCACTAGAGCGACCACACGACAAGACTGTGAAGTCCCCCACAGACTACAGTTACAGTTTGGTTATCATAAACAATGTGCTCATTGAAGATGATGAAGATGGAATGAAAATAAGGAAATAATCTCTTCAACCGGTCTTATGGGAAAAGGTCTGCAGCCTTCAAGTGGATCTTTACATAAGATGTCATCACAAAGATCCCAGCTCCCTACTGATCTACTAACCAGCAAAATCATAAAAAACAAAAAAACATGTGACCTGGTAGCCACCTCACCCAAATCTTCACAATATGCTCAACTCAAATGTGACATTTACAGTAAGGGAAGACAGCGGAATTCCTTGAACAATATTTGAGACTGTTTGGTTTCTGCTTCAGCAAAAACTGATGTTAGGCTCATCAGTTACTGAAAAAGTGTTTGTATCGGTCACCGCACATGCTTAATCATTTAGCATTGTTGATTGTTACAATTACTATTAAAATTGAGAGAAAACAAGAGTTGGGAAAATTTTCCTTTTGAAGCTTCAGAGCCAATTAATTCTGCTCACCGAGAGTCGCTTTGTGCAAGATCAGAAAAGGGGGAAAAACATTTTCCCCTTCTAATTAACGAGGTGTGAGATTCCGAAACTACTTGGATTCATCGATCATTATTTCTGTTCAATGAAAAAAAATTAATCCTGAGGAAAACTTTGTCATGTGGCAACGCTGTCAGTGACAAAAATCTACACAACTGTACCAGGATATGATTTCATTGGAGAGATCAAGTCATTATATGCAACAAATCCCACAAGTCTCAACTATAACTACTTTCACCAAAAGACTGATTAATTAAAAAGGATTACAAATGACATATTTAGGACCTTGGAGCTGCTGAAATACTGGAGGATAAAATGGGTCAAGTGTGTCCCCAACAACCTGCTGCTGAAGTTTACCAGTCTTTACCAGCAACTATGTCAGAAACAAGATTCAATACACATTTTCAAACAACTGGGTTTAATCCCAAGTAAAGCCTTGCTCAGCCAGCCAGCCAATGCCAGCAATGTCTCGTGACATTTAACCCTGTATTGTGCGCCACAGCAATGTACAGAACTTTCTTTTTTAGTCAAAGTAAAATGCAGACCAGCCCCTAACTTCCCTCCAAGTCATTAGTCTGAATAAGTCAGGAAAAGAGGCAACAGTGATATGAAGCCCTAATGTGTTCATCAATCCACAAGTTACTTTCTGAGAATGAAAACACTGGATAAAATATCAGAGAGAGATTAAAGTAGTTCCTGTAGACATTCCTTTCCTGTGTACATTTCAGTCATTTTCTACACATCCTAAAGTTCCTTTGTTGTTGTTGTTGTTTTGTTTTTGGAGTGATAGCTACATTTAAAAATGTTTAATTATTCTAAGCAAATATTTTATAACCGGAGGCTGACTGTACTGATCTTACGATCTAAGGCGACCTAGTCTTAAAGTCTGTACAGAGAAAATGCTTTATATTTCTCTTTAAGATGACATTCGACATCTGAATAATATACAGTGGTATTTATCCGGTTAATCCAGAGGCCGATACAAGTTTTGAAACTGGCGTCACTGAAAACTAGTTGGATGGCTTCTTACCGATTGTGGAAATATGTGAAGGTGCAAATTCATTTTCCGTGAACCTGCGCAACATGCAAGTCTTTCCAACCCCGGAGTCTCCAAGAATGAGCAGCCTGAACAGGATGTCGTACTGTTTAGCCATGACCTCAACAAACTACAAATTAAAAAAGATCATGACTGTTCCTTTCAGCTTCTGGCTGCTGCTGTGCTCTGGTTGTTGTGATGCTGCTTTTAAGGCCCCTCGGAAACTATCCCGCTAATTCTGAAATCAAGGTTTCAGCGCAGCGGAGTCCATTACCTTCCTTACATTTGAGCGAATTGGCCAAACCTTTTTCCTTCTTTTAAAATCAACTGTTGTTTACTTAAAAAAGTTCTGCTAAAAAACAACAACGTATAAATCCAAATGGGTTATTTTAGTTGTGGTGTATAATCGTTTGAGTCGATATAGCTGTAATTTCGTACGACCTCAAATGCAGCACCCAAACAGCATCCTTGAACCGACTGCTTCCTTCAACAGGAGCGTGAGGACAGCACATGTAGCTGAGTATGTAAACATTATATGATGGAATGAATTACCCCAAATGGTAGCCTCCTTAAAATCATCCGCAACCTGATGTTAATTCAAACCAGTTCAAATAAATCGTATTTTTATTCCATATGAATATTCTTAATCCATAATCTGAGATACTGAATTTGATTCTATTACTTATTCCAACTCCGGTCGAGTATCTTGGAAAGTCTACAATACAAAGGCCATCAGAAGATTTTATTGAAAAGACGCTGAGCCACAAATATATCCAAAAAGGATAAAATATTTTTATTTAGTCTTATAATAAAAGGTATGCCTTAACTTGCAAGACAACCATTGGCAGTATGTACAACATACCTGTAATTTCCATGGAATGGAACAAACAAATATCGATTACATACACACTAATTTAATTCTGCAAAAAAAAAAAAAGAAAGAAAGAAAGAAAGAAAAAAAGGATCAACGTTCCCAGCACAGGCAAATATATCAAGGGAAGGCTTTTCTTTGCAGAACCGACACCATTTAAGAGTATACAGTGTTTTATACTACACACTGAAATGGACTTCCATTAAGAGAAAGAAAAGTCACTGCCCTTTAACTGCGTTGTGTAACATTCAGTATCAATTAGGGGATTTTTTTTAATACCCACATTTTATGTACTAAGAAGAAACAAAGGAAAATAAATACTCAAACTTTTGAAAATCCTCTAAAACAGGAGGTTGACCTGTTCTCAGGCCAAGCATAATGGAGATCACATACAAATATACTATACAAGGGTAAGAAATTAATTTTGGTGCTTCACTATAAATAGAGGAATTAATTTGATTACACAAACATTTCAAAGACAAAAATGTCAGCCATCGACACTGAATGAGGAGGATTGCATCTTGCATACCGTACATATTTTCCAAAAGCAACTTCACATTCTTTTCTGGAAAAATATGAATATTAAAAAGGTAAACTAACCCTAATTACCGTTTCATCAAAGGTGGTAAAGTTTCACAACTTCTACAGATTGCAAAAGTTGTCCATAACAACCAAAGAAAGGAAAGGTTACTCGTAGTAGCTTTACTAAAGCCTCATAACATGCCATCACTACATTTGATTATGAACAGTTATTATGAGGTTTGAAAAGCTTTTAGTCCTTCAAAACTGCAGAGCTGCCTCATTTGGGGGGAGGGGGGGATCTTAGAAGTTGTTGCTGGGCCACAAAAGGAGTGATGGGACGTTTGCCAGGAGGATACGAGAGGGTCAAAGCATTTTGTACATACAGTAATAGCACCTCTTTCCACAGTCTCCACCTTGTCTCCTGGACTGGCATTAAGAAGGTGGGAGCGAGTGCGGGCAGGTAAGAGGAGCTGGGGCTGGTGGGTAAAAAAAAAAAGTCTGTCGCAAGAGTGCAGTTGGAAGGCCACCCGAGTCTAACTGGGCTCCACGCACAGCTTTTTTCTGTTGGGCGGCTCGTCTGGCTCTGATTCTGAGCTGGAGTCGGACCCGCCGTCGAAGGCGGATACTGCGCTCCCTTTGCGGTTTGTGTACAAGCTGCTGTCAGAGGAGTAGTTCGTCTGGAGCTGAGTGTTCCCCTTGGCCTTCTCCAGAGCACGAACTGTAAGACAGAAAATCATTTGGTGAAAGAATAAAGGGAACATCTGAACTGACTCTTTTTCTTCTGATTACATAGCCTACCCTGTTGCTCCAGCAGTGAATTCTGCTTTTTTAAATCGTCAATGTCTTGCTGGTGGGTATGGTTCTTTCTCCTCATGAACTGGATGTACTCCGTGGCTTTGTCTAGTATCTGTGCTCGGGAAGCCTGTAGAACAGCAACAATGTCAAATAGCCGTGAGGCAAAGCTGAAGACTCTCTAGTTAAACAGGATATGATATTCTAATAACTAATCAAACGAAGGTACAACCTCTACAGATGTATGTTGTAAGTTATATTAAACTATAAACTACAGTTACTGCAAACTGAACTTCAATTCTTCCACATTTGAGCACACCAAGCCAATAAACAGGCAGGTGCGTCTTGTTGTCACCATGGAAGTATAGGCAGAAAAAGAAGTCAGGAGTATGTGATGCTGCCTCTTCATGTCAAACTGTCACCTGTTACACATCAATGTGTGTAACTGGTGGCCTTCAGCCGAAAGTGTTGGTGGGTGCTGGTCACAATGACAGCCGTAAGAAACCCAGAGGAGACTCGATAGCTGTCCTCATCAAGGCAGCATTGTTAGTCCAAATGTGCCTGTTTTACTATCAAATTGAATCCTGTTTGAGTTAAAAGTGATGTCACATTTATGTTGCAGGGAAACAGTCTGATGACTGCTGGAAAAAAGAAAACCACACTTAGCTTTACTCATTTAAAGTATCTATGGTCTATGGATCTGCATGGATCTATGGTCTATGAAGCTATGTAGTCTTCAGGATCGCATATATGATTAACAGGCCACCATCGCGAATAGTGATCGTTGATCCCCCCCCACCCCCCCGAGTCACAGTGACGAAAATAAGACATCAGTGGAGCCCCTTTTACTACAACACACACACAAAAAGCCACCCAAACTATTTATGTTGATTATAAATTGATCAATTTGAACTGTTTGTGCACATATTGAACAGTCTGGGATGATACGCTCCAACAACTAGGGATGCACCGATCCACTTTTTTAGGGTATCTGCCATTACCGATAGCAACGTTTTTTAAGGCAAGTAAACGCCTTTTTACCAGAACCCTGCCTGGTTTGATTCCTCGCCCCAACTCCAGACATTACATGACAGACCAGTACGATGAGTTACCTGAACTTTATATTGTGGGAAAACCTATATTTTAAGTTTAATGTGGAGAACATTACTCACCAAAATTAAAATTAAATTTTAGTTTTTAATTTTTTCCTATTTTAGTGGCAATCTTTAGATTCTGACATTCGAGGAATAAATTATCTTTTTTTCTACAGTTATACTGACTGCAGGGGATTTTGCGCACTTTTTAGATTCCAATCACTGGATCAGATAATGTGGAAATATTGTTTATTTATAAAATAAAGGATTTTATAAAGATGGATCCATGCTGGATTTTACAACATGCGGGACCTTGTAGGAATAAATGTCCACATCAATAAGTTAGATGAAACCCAAACCGCTGAAAAGTTTCTGCAGTTACCTGCAGAGGAAGGTGGAGCGGAGTTTATGAGCCATATTTCTGCCTTCTGTCTGCACCGCAGTCGCATCAACCACATGCACGCTACCATCGTGTGCAACATGCACATGCACATGGAAAGAAGGCAAGGATATTTATTTATTCATCTTATTTTATTTTTCCACCTGTCTTGTCCAGCATTGTAGCAGCAGAATGATTGTCTGGCTGCTGTTTTGTGCCGAGCAAATTTAATTTGTCAACTAGAGCTTTATATGTATAAAGACCCTCTTGAAAAAATCTTTATTTTAGTTTTTTATTTTGAATTTGCACCTTATTGCTGGACCCGACCGGAGTGGACAGAAAGAAAAAAAAAACAGAGAAGAAAGAGAAGTGGGGGTGGAGGGGAGAGAAAAAAACCCCACTATACAGAAAAAACAATGCAATCCAACTGGACTACAAACAACACACTACGCAAATACAGACACACGGCCGAGAATATCCCACATTTTTTGTAGTGAGGAAAAAGATTAATAAATAAATAATTATTAATAATAATAATAATAGCAAGAAAAAGAAAAAAAGACTAGCTGAAAAGAAACAATATATCTCGATCGATATCAAAACAGTAAGAACAGTAAGAACATACACAAAGAAAACTAGCTGAGAGTATCAATTGGTAAATACAATTAAATGACAACACAATGACTGTGGCAGCATGCCGAATATACAGAGTGGAGACGTTTAAGGAAGAGTGGACATTCACATGCCACCGCGCCTGCAAAAAGGTCAGAGGCAAGCCAGCAGCCCACGGACCCCAGCACCCCCATCACGGAGAGACCACGCGGCAGGCGGCAGAGGGAGGCCCCAGCCAGAGCCCCCCACAGCCGCGGGGCACCGGCCCCGGCAGGCCGAGATCAGCAGCCGCCAGCCCCGCCCAGCACCGGCCGCCCAGGGCGGTCAGGGATGCCCCCCACCCCCACAGGCAACCAGCGGAATGTCGCTTGGTATAGGATGTGGTATCGGGACACTTTTATGAATGCAGGGGGAAAAAAAGAAAAGAAAAGAATCAATCAGAATGCTGGATCGGCCTCATTCATCCGATATCCGATCCAGCTAATTAGGCAATATCGGAGCCGATATCCGATCCGGGTATCGGATCGGTGCATCTCTAGCAACAACCAAACATAAAGAAATCCCCGGGATTATACATCGGTCATAACCAGTGCCGTTTGACCTAAACTTTTTGTGTATACTCTGAAAAGGAAAGCAAATTCAGAGGAATCCGTGCTCAGTGTAGTTCAGTTGTCTGTCTGCAGGTTTAAAATAGCTGTTTTCTAACTGCTCGGATAAAATGGACAGTTTGAACTAGAAACGATATTAAAAAAATGGATGTAACCTCTGTGACCTCTTCTATCGGTTTGTTCATTCTTATTTTGAAGCCACGAGTTCAGCATTTTGGTCAAAGGCAAACTGAAAACCAAGAAAACATTCCCAGGGAACCAACTTGCCCAACACGAGGTGGAAGAAGCTCTCTGATCCAAAGGTCAAAGGAGTTCAACCACAGTGTAGTGCAGTGGTTCCCAAACTAGGGAGCCCAGCTAGGCTGTACAAAACATAAATGTAAATGACATAAATGTCTTCTTGTACTGCTAGCAAAACATGGACAACTTTGTGAAGGTACCAATGGACAAATAATGATAAATCAACAACAGACATTTCAACAACCCAAAAAATAAGACAAGAAAATATGACAAGAAATATCTTGCCATTGGAGTGACCAGTACAATGGAAGGTAATGAAGAGACCTCACTGTGTCCTATGTCTCAAAATATTTGCATCTCACATTATTGTTGTCGATGAAAAGGAGGCCCTGCAGAAAAAGTTTGGGAACCACTGGTATAGTGAAAGTCAGGGATTCAAATCTTAACCAAAGCAAACAACATAAAGTCAAATGATGAGGTGACACAGTCAGTAGGTTTACATAACATTAGAAAAAAATAAAGTCCATCTAAAACCAAACTTCAGAATGCATTTTAACAAATTAGTGCCACAGAAATGATACCAAATCCCATTTTGTTGAAGCCAGACAGTCCCCATCCTGGGCCTTAACTAGAGATTAAAAGAAGAAGCCAATAACAACTCATGTCACTTGAAAAATAAGGCAAAGCGCCTCTGAAATGCACAAAGCTGAAAGGCTTTCAGTTTATTGCTTGGCACGGTACTAATTTGTTGTCAGCTAAATGGTTTGTCGGTTGTCTTTGCCTCGAGATGTAACCGGTCAACCGGAAAAAGTCTAACACTAATGAGCAGAAAAGGGGGCATATCGTCAACTATAATAGCCGACTTGGACATACTTCTTCCAACTGAACTGATTCCCCTACTTTGCTTATATACTGGGGAAAGGACTACTAAATGATCTGGTTGAGCTCAACTTAACTGTACATGCAACATAACATTAAATGTGGAACTCAGACTTAGATAACATGATGGCTTTTAGTTTCCAACTCAACATCATTCAATTCAACATATCATCATCATCTTTCTCTCACCTTCTCCCCTTGTAATGAAGGCACAGAATCTCGTAAACTGTGGAAGCTGTCTTTGATGTGGTCCCTGCGTTTGCGCTCCAGCGCGTTGTGATGTGCCCGCTTGTCTGCCTGAAAAGAAACAACCATAGTTAATACAGGAATGATTTGGAAGGACAGACCAAATGTACCCCATACACTCAATAAAGCCAGAAAGATTTAGCTTGATTCTGCCGATGATTTGCTGCAGCTTTACGCGTACGTGTGTTTATCTTATTGTCCTAACATAGCTCAGCAGGAACCTGTAGTCTATGGGTGTAGAAGGATGTGATCCATGTTTGCTTTGAGCGGCTTAAAGGCTTGGACCACATCAAAAGAAACAGGTGCCTATCCAGCTGATTACATATTGACTATCTGCTCAATGCTGTCCAGAGATCAGAGTCTGCATTTACTGTAAAATGGGTTCACTTAAGGTCTGGGACGAAGCGTGCAGTTGTATCTGAGACTGGGCTGCAACACCACATCTTATATTTGAGAAAATGCAGTTAAAGTAAAATACCGAAGCAAAAGTGAAACTGTAAAAATCCCCAATTCAGTCTTTGACTTGACTGCAACTAAATCGTTGATGCTTTCGACTTGTTTGACAAATCATTGTTATATTTTGAAGAGCACGGAATCTCCGAAAAAACTGTTCATTTTCACACTTTAGATCATAAATTCAATCTTGCCTCTGGCCCCAGCTGATCTCGTTTAGCTAATAAACTATTTAAATCTAACCAAGGCAAAACTATTGCCTTTATCATTTCTCCAGTCTTTTCTTTTTGTCGACTCAAGCCTCCATAGTGCTGGATAGAACCCCTTATCAGGCCTGGCCTGACTAAACACACAACAAGATGTGTGAGGCTTCCAGTCTCACTTTATTCATCTCATCTGTATAGTTTACTTTTATGTAAATGATAGCAATTAGCTTCACTGTCAGGACTACTTATTGATCCTCTGAACTGAGACTGCTGTTGACTGACGGTATGACAATGAATGTGCATATACAGATAGGGATCAGTATATATAACTCCTGTTTACGTTGTCATTCATTTATAAAAGTTAGCATTTGGAACACTGGCTAGAATTATAGAGTACTCATAAACACCAACTTTTGTTAAAACGACCAGAAACATATTAGGACACAAGTTAGCTGGGAAAATAGGACAATCTCTGTAATCTCTTGCTGTTTTTCTGAAGATAAACCATGTTCTGTGTCCAGGTACTGTGGTTCACTTGTGGCTGTTGAAAACCAAACTATTTCTTGATGTAACATCTTTATTTGTAAAGGAAAAATATGTATGAAACACATAATCCCATTTTAGAAATGAGACTGAATATCCCTTTAAGAAAAGTAAACTAGCTCAGACACATTGAGCTACGTTTTCTGCTTGATATATGAAAGGATTTTTTTCTCTTCTACAAGAGAAGTCTGTCTGATGTCACTGAGATTAAACTATTTTTACATTATATATA
>JBBBVU010000021.1:9395026-9411268 GCA_037177055.1 Atherinosoma microstoma | reverse complement strand
AGATCAGATTCTGCAAACAACATAATATCAACACTGACAAACCCTGCAAAATGTTTGATCAGTTTCTCCTCTACTATGTGGAATTATTGGCGTATATGATGTAGTATATCTATTTTTTTTATTCTTTTTTTAATTTTTATTCTGTACTTTTTTGTGCTATGGGTCAGATTTGTGTCCTTTAATAAAGTATATATATATATATATATATATATATATATGCATTAAATGAAAAGTACTTAGAAAAGACAGTATTCTCTCTACGTTTAGTCTGTGTGGCTTTGCATAATAACAAACAAGCAAAAAAGAAAAAAAAAACTTGACTGAATATTTCAAACAAAATTAATTATATGAATCATTGTTTTCTTTCTTTTTCTAAGCCCCAGTGCATATTTTCTAGAGATAACATGGGCTATTGCAATATTGGTGCCGTTTTGTTTTCCCAGCATCGTGTAGCCCTACTGGAGTGTAATGGTAATCTGCAGAGGGCTCTGGCAATACGTGCGATACAAGATGTACTGGGAGGACATCGAGTACTTCGTGCCCTTTCTATGCTAGTATGCTGAATTAGCCATGTGGATGAAAGGGCGTAATACATGTGTTTGTCCGATGTCCAATTTAAAGAGAAAATATATATGAAAGCAGTGTTTCATTGTAATAGATTGCATGCTATAAAGTCTTTAAAACAAGTCAATGCTAACGTTAGGGATTACAACGTTCGGGATGTTGTAGAGGAGCTGCTATCATTTTAACACCTTTCTAAACGAAGTCAGGAAAACCATGTGTTTAAGAAATTACGTGTATTTTAACAAGGAACAACATATCTAAACAGCTCGTCGTGCATCAGTCAGATAAGCTGACCTTGCGTGCAGCAACAGCTTAACTGCTGTTTGATTGTCGCATAACGTTTTCAATGTCCGCAGATTCAATTTAGTCTCAACCTTTTTTAAACAAACAACCTTCAATTATTTAGAAAAGGCATTTTATGTTTTTATTGTGCAGCTGACTGTTTGTTACAAGAATATGGGCAACCTTGAGGCATCCAGTGCTTTCATTTTATTTAACGACTTGCTGTTTTACGTTAAACAGCAAACGCTGCAAAGCCACGCAGATTGTTTACCATACACACGTGTATGATTTGTATTCTCAAGCCAGCACAAAAAAAAAACTTTTCCCAGTAGCTACCTTCCTATTTGTCTCAGAAAAACTAACATTAGCCGAGAAACCCAACTAGCTAGCGAGCTAGCAGAAACAGATAGCTGCGCCTGGAAATGTTTAGGTTGCTGCTCTGCTAATAAGCTGGCTAGCTACTTGTGGAGGAAACTAAAAGACATACATCGCTGTCGGCTTCGATGTCATCGTTTTCACTCATTCTTCGGTTAAAAAAAAGAAAGGGAAAAGAAAACAGACAGCTGTCAAAACAAAGTGCAGCGACAACTGGAGGCGAATACAATATAGCGCGTAGCTCTGCTACAGCAGAGACATGACGATCAACGGTTTTTCCTACACGTGATTCGCCTACACATGGAAGGCAAAACACACACTGCGCAGGTGCGATAAAACCAGGCCTTGTGGGAAATGTGGTACATTCATTCACATAGCCCCTTTAATATAATGGCTATTACTGGAAGTATAACTACATTTCCCTGAAGCACAGATATTTGGACGCGCCTACAGATATATACAGTTATCCTCTACAAGTTGCAAACACAGCAGCCTCAGAACTGTTAGTTTCTCTGTGCTGTGGATCCCAATATTCTACGTTACACAGTTGAAAATGTATCGGAAAACACAACTTTATCACTACGATCACAATAACTTTGCCTGGCTTTGAATCTGTGCACTCACACACGGTGCAACGCATTTATTTAAAAATAACCAATATTGCAAGCTAGATTTTGCACCATAGTGTGAAGTTCATGTGAATATTGTTAGATGGTGTACTGCAATAACAAGGCTGTTGTACTTCTTCCAGCATATGATTATGAGAGCAGATGGCTGCCTTGTTCACTTCAGTTGCCCTCCCCCACCTTCCATCCATAGCTGCTCATTTGCCTCCATAAGACCTTTAAATAGCCTCTGCAGCAAAAACATCACAGCTTATAAAAATGCTGCAGCATTCCATAGTTTTGCTTTATTTTCAGAAATGTTCAATGTCTTATATGGATGATATTTAAGCAAGCACTGAATCAATTTTAAATAATTTAAGAAAAGGCATCACCAACAGTGATGTTATTGCACACTGGCTTCATCCCTGCTTTGTTTAAGAAAAAAATCTGAAACCTCCTTTTTTATTTCCTTTTTTTCCCTTTATCTTTTTTCTTTTTTTTACGAAAACTCTTAAGACAGAAAAGGAAAACTCAAATGAACAGGTTAAAACAAAAAAAAAATATATTAGATCATCTACTTATTCCTTGCAGCCCTGCCCATGCATACCATTGTTGTTCAGCGGTCAGTGCTATCTGATTGTGGATTAGTGTAATCCAAACTCTTAAAAGCATCTAAGCTGCTATTTTCAGGTACTATTTGTAAATAAAGAAGTTAAACTTGACCTTCCCCAGTTCAAAAATGGAGAGTGAGACTGGGCAGCAGCAGTGTTCAAGCAAGTTAGAGACATCACCAATTTGAAGAGAAAAGTAAGTACCGGTAAGTAAATCAGAGAAATAAAACTTTGTTCACAGATTGTTTTGGTGGCCCTTGAATACACATACATACAGTAAGCTGAAACGCGACTCCTTGGAAAGTTGCTGCATGGGGCGATTTTTATTAGAAAAGTTTGACAGACTTATTTTGGGTATTTCATTATCCTAGCTGCAAACCGAAGAGCATGTAGGCTACTATTAAGGAATATATGCAAATAATTTGAATGGAAAAATAAAATCGACATGAGATCAACAAAGATAGCTTATTTTTGTGTAGTGCTGGTTAAACCAGAGATTAGACTATTTTTGTTCATCTTCAATTGAGCTGAGCTTAACATTCTGTGTGACAGGCCAGGAGAATAATCAAATGTCCACCTCTAGATGGTGATATTCATATTCAGAAGACTTTCTGATAAAAACAAAAGCAACAAACCTTAAATGGCACCTGTTTTTCTTTATATTCTGGCTGACTTGTTCATAAAACAACAGATGTGCGCTTCATTTACTCTTAATTTTTGAACTCATAAAGAAAGATAGTTACAAATTAGAGTGATAACATCTGAGTAATAATGAACATATGTGGCCACTTGTGTTTCCTAATCGCCTCAGTCACAAAATATTTAAACCTTCCCTTGGAAATCACTGATAAGGCTTGAAAGCCAACTCAATCCTCAGGCAGGTTACATAATATTAATTAAAATCTTAACGAGGTCAAATGAATGGAGTGCCTATTTACATGTACAGAGGCAACAACATTCTTTACACATAATCAACTCCACTGCTTCCAAACTTTCCCACAGTGCCTTGAAAAGAGAAATAGCAGGGAGCAGCTTACAGTTGGTTCCAGATGAATTCTGGTAAATGGCACAACAAAAAAAAATAAAAATAAACTAAAACAAATTTGGACTTCCTGGAACTTGTAAAAAGTTATATATCAAGGGTTCAAAATGTTTTCTTTCGTTAATTTCTTGTGAAGCAGATAAAAGCTTTTACACTCAGCATGTTGTTGAGAGACCATGTGACAGAGGGGCTCAAATACAGAGAAAAGGGGTTAGACTCAAGAATGTGAGCCAACATTGAGAAGAGTGTGTGGGTGAACGCTGTTTGAAGCTGCAGCTGGTGGCCTGAAATGAAGGTAAGAAAGTGCCATATGCTACTTAATATACCATTACATCTTGTTTTTAAATCTAAATTTGATCTAAAATGTATTAGTGGAGTTGTGTGAAACTTATCTGCATTTGTGCAGTGCAGCATTATATTTCTTTCTTATTGATCAGTGTAGGCACAACAGTATTTGCTGTTTCAAGCACCAATGATATATTCAATTGATTTTCTGAGCTATAAGAAAAAATATTACTTTTGTAATGGTTGTAATATAAAGATATATTCCTAAATCTGGCAAAAACAATGTGTAAAACAGACTGCAGACAGCTTAACACAGCAAACAGTGGCACTTAACTTCAAATGCAAGACTGTTTATCCAGTAGATGTTTAATTATTCCAATATCATATTATATAATCAGTGATTTTAGAATAAAATGCAAACTGCTTCAGATAGAAGAAAATATTGCCGTCATAGACCAATATGAGCAGCAACCACCCAGTTATATCTAAGCTGTTACTTTGAAGCCTCCATCTGTGTGTCACCAGAGGTGATCATATTTAAACAGGAGGGTCATCCTTGATGGGACAAAACCTTTAAGGCCTAATATGTATTTGATTATGAGGCCACCTTAAGGTACATTTTTGTAAAACATTTTTACACAAACATTAAAAAGTTGTTGAAGTTTCAAGTCACTTGGGGAAAAATGACAGTAAATTATCACATCGTGCAAACTTCCGGACAAGCCTAATTAAGAATAACCACATTTTCTTGGATCTGAATTAGAGATGTCTGTAAAAACAGAAGCTTGCTCTCTTCTCTAGAGGCCCTGATGGCATTTTGTTTTGATCAATGATAGAATGTGTTGGATGTGTATTTTGGCTTGAATGTCGGGATACGAAAGGAATTTCTGGAGCATAAAAACCATATTGCAATCCAGTAAATCCCACTAAATCCTGCGATCCAGCAGGATTTCATGATGAAGCTGGAATTGTAACGTGACATAATACCCCCCTTTCCTCAGTCATTCTGGACCATTTTATTAAACCAAGATTCATACTAGCAGATTTTCCCTTTTCTGTAAAACCAGACAGTAACACTGATTTACACAGTGGCTCCTCAGAGCTGCCATTACCCAGTTTTCCTGAACTGGAAAAAACTAAACATAAATTTTGTCCAAGCTGCTTTAGATGTTAAAGGAAGGACTTAAATCTGTCTAACCAAAGTAAAAACATAAGCAAAAAAAATACTACATTACATATCTTGCTATTTTACCCACAAGTATAAATAAATCAGACTTTATATTATACTTGTGGTCTTTATTCAAGGATTCTACTTAAGCGTTAAAGTCTACACAAGGCCAAAAGTGACAGCATGTTTTACTCTTGTGAGAAGACTTGTGACGAATACTAAGTGTTTCATTCCAACATATCTCCAAGTCTCTTTTGTGACTGAATTCTTGTCATGCAGTTGAAGTTTCTTAGTAGATCCTGTCTTTCCCCCAAAGTGCCAGCATGTGTCTTATAAACAAATATAAACACTTAACATTTATATATTTCATTTGTGTGACAGATGAAATCAACGGGCCAGTAAAAAAAGGTCTTTGAAGAACCTCTGGAATGGACGTGACGAGAGGCTACGTGGAAACAGGCAACATCTATCATGACAGAAACATATCTGGCAACGGCAGCATGGGCATCCTGAACATTTCCAGACCCATGAACACAGCCATAAATATTCTAACCATCACCATCCTCTTCATAACTATGATTTCCCTCGGCTGTACAATGGAAATCTCTAAAATAAAGTCCCATCTCCTCAAGCCAAAAGGGGTAGCCATTGCACTGTTGGCCCAGTTCTGCATCATGCCTCTTACTGCTTTTTCTCTGGCCAAGTTCCTGCAGATGGATCCCATAAAGGCTGTGACTGTGCTCATCTGTGGCTGCTGTCCAGGGGGAAGCTTATCAAACATCTTTTCCTTACTAGTGAAAGGTGACATGAATCTCAGGTAAACCATCATTGATGCGCTGGCATTAATTTGCATGTAACCCTTGGAGAAACCTTTTAATTGTATATGTTCTTCTCAGTATTGTCATGACAACCTGCTCCAGCATCTCTGCCTTGGGTCTTATGCCTTTGCTGCTCTACATCTTCAGTCAAGGCTTCACTGGTCTGGAAAATGCCGTGCCGTACATCGGCATCATCACCGCCCTTGTGCTCACCCTGGTGCCTTGTGCTATTGGCATTCTCATCAATCACTACAAACCAAATTACTCATCAACTGTCAAAAAAGTAAGCCTTATGAAATCAAAATGAGCCTTCACAGCAGCTGATTTGACTTTCCATGGCAGAAAAGTGAGACAGCATGGCAGCACAAATATTACAGTGTACAGTGTAAGGCCATGAGCCCCTCTCTGTTAATAAAGACCAGATCTTGATACTCCCAGATGTTTTCTGCAGCTGAAAACAAAAAGAAGAGGAACACATTGCAGAGGGTATTCAACTTACACTTAAAAGGGATGAATTTATCCTTGTAATATGTTTTTGCTTTATTAACAGGCTGGTCTCAGCATGTTGATAATCTCCAGCATCATACTTGCCATCCTTTCGAGTATTGCAGTCAAGGATGTAGTATGGATGATCTTCATGTCGGATGTTCTCTATGTGGCTGCACTGATGCCTCTGATTGGCTTCATGCTGGGATATGTCATGTCTGTCATTTGCAGACTCAGTCCACAGTAAGTGAAAACACAGCATACACACTTCTCTTTGTCTTTAACATTTGTGTTTAGTTCAAAAGAGAACATCCGATCAGATCTGTGTGTGTGTGTGTGTATATATATGTAATTAGAATTGATAAAAGATGAAGAAAAATCCAAAGATTAAAATAATGAAGGTAGTTATCAGGATAGTTTAAAAAATATAGCATCTATTTGATTATTTCAAATAGATGCCATCTACAGATGCAAAGCACTAAGTTTTGGATTCAGAGTAGTAAGGAAGTATATGGAACCATCCCATAAAGTTTCATGTTTCAAGATGCCATGGTTTTCGCTAAAAATTTTACTTATTAAATATAACAGGCACATTTGAATGGCAAATGTAAATTATGCAACAAAATTTCTCACCACTTTTAGATGCAGCAGGACCATCTCCATGGAGACGGGATGTCAAAACATCCAGCTGTGCACCGCCATTCTTAAGGTGGCCTTTTCTCCAAAGGTCATTGGACCCATGTTTCTCTTCCCTCTGTTATACATCACATTCCAGTGTACCGAGGCCCTTCTATTAGCCCTGTGTTTCAGATGTTACCAAACAGTCAAGTCACAAGCTGCTGGTAAGTGGAACAGCTGCCTGCATGTTTTTGTGGAGTGAGGCGAGACAAGCACATGCAGTCATGCAAAACACCTGCAGCTTTCAGTCTTTTGAATCTCGCTAAAAGAAACTGGGAGTTTAATATCAAACTTCTCTTAAGCAGACACAAGAATACAGAAGAGCGTCGATGCTCAACAAGAGGATGTGACCGCATCAAAGATGACTGGAGAGGGTTACTGATGAGATGAGCACTGGATGCAGCCATTTAATGCTAATTTTCCGCTTGTTTATGCATCAGACCTGTGATGGTAACGGAAAGACTGCCGAAGCATTTACAACTTTCATTTTCTATTTGATCAAGCTTACAATGTGATGAACATTGAAATAAAAAGTTAATTGAAATATAATGACATTTGGTATTTGTTCTTTTGGCCAGTAGAATGAGATTTACAAATTTTCTTACTCATGCCCTAAAAAACCAGAGTTGCAATCACAAGTTACAGATCTACCATTTTTCCTGGAAATCAAATGTATTTGATGAAAATACAAAAAAAAAAAAAACATTAAAGCTCAAACTCAGATGTGAAAAAGAGGAAAAGGATAAGGGCTGTTTGAACACATCAAATAATATTTAATCAAAATTATCCGATATATACAGAATAAACATAACTTCAAACTTTTTACATACAATAAAATACCATCTTAACAAACAAACAAAAAGAAGGATTCATATCTCAGTCCAAAAGTAAACTTAATGGACAGTCGCATAAAGTGAACACTGACATTACACTAATCTGTACACTTAAGCCTTTTTTTTGTGTGACTGATCGTCCCAACCACTTTAACAGTGTCACATGTAACGTGTCTGCAGCAGAATTAAAATCAAAACTGCAACGTGAAAAGACCTACTTTTAATATTTCCATGAACGGTGGAGGCATCAATAGAAGCCATGGCTGATCAACAGCATTCTGGGCACAAATAAATTACATACACATTTAGAGTTCAAACAACAATTTCCCAGCAGCCTCAATAAATTAACAGGATAATATTTTCTGGTGTACAAGTGATGTGTTTGACGAAGCCACGTGTAATACCACTAAGCGGTGGAGGCATTTAACTGACATTCTTATTTCACATATTATAGATACAGGTGCATAGAAGTGGAAAGCTAAGGCCATTGGGGAGGGGAAGGGGGGGGAGGGTTTGAGGATGAATAGGAAAATATATTTGGAAAAATTAAATATGTTGAATGCCGACCCTCCTGGCTGGAAAAGCAGACTTATCATACACAGTGATGTAAAATGACACGAGTCATGATTCCTTGATGATTTGAAATCACAAAAATCTTTGAAGACAATGTCATGAATGTTCAAAACTTAAAAAAACTCTATGGTTTCATGACCTTCATGCATGTTTGCAAATATGGGTTTTAAGTGATGAGGTGCATGGGTAAAGAAAGGTACACAGATGACAGTGTTAGTTTCCAAAATGAATGAACCTGAAACGTGTTAGTCCCTTTTTTTTAAGACACATTCTGTCAAACTGCCTGTTTCTCTGATTTGTTACACGTTTTTAAACTGTGTGTCAGATATTAGACAAACATACATACTGTGGGAATGCCTATAAAAATGTAAGCATGTATGTACATGTGAATCTCTTCTCTGTTCTCCTCTGGGAGAGTGAACCCCAGCCTTACTCAGAGAAGTTGGCCTCATCTATGCTGACGATCTCCTGCTCACCAGTACAGGTCAGTATCAAGCTGGTTTGTCTCTGGTTAATCCTAATGCTGCAGCATGTTTCAGGCCTCCTTCAGTAATGGCATATCTGTAGGAAACACACAAAAGCCTGCATTATTTAAAAGCAAAGATTTAAATAACTAAGGATGTGTATTCTTAAAAAAAAAAAGAAAAAAAAAAAGACCTTTACCATCAGAGTAGTCCATCTCAGAATCTAGAGACAGACTTTGCTGGTCACTGCCTGCAGACGGCCTTCTATGTGAGGAGGAAGCGCCTCCGCCTGCACCTGCATGCTCCAGAACCCAGGCAGACGAAGAGGGTGATGAGGAAGATGAGGATGGTGGCAAAGGGTGGACCACAGCCATCTCTGACTGCTGCTGTTTGTGGGACGAGGGCCTAGGGGGGCCAGCCTCTGTTGCTGTAGCATGCTGACCCTCAGCCAGTACAATCTGGACTCGGGACTCAGAGCTCAGTGTTGAAGCTCCACTGTTGCTTACAGCCTCCTCATAGGAAGGTAACATCACCTGGACTCCTTCCACCATGAGCGACACGGGCTGCCCAGACACACCCTGATCACGTCTACACATGGTGGACAATAAGAAATTAAGAATCTGTCTGACTAGTCTTCATTAATTGACTTTAGATGTAAGAGTTGGAGGGAAGACTCACCGATGGAGGCTCTTGAGTTTTGGCTGCACAAGTACAAACAGCACAACCAGGAGCAGAATGAGAGCCACTGAGCTGGCTGTGGAAGCAACTATTGACAACGCAGGCATCCCCAACGGCAATGATGGATTGTGGTCTGTGAGTCAGATAAACAATTAACATGAATATTTGCCCAACAGTTTTATCTTAACACTTAAAACATGTCATCTGCTCTTTACCCTGTTCCACGACGCAGCTCAGTTTCATTTGGCTGTCCCATACCCCATACTGACAGGTAAGGTATTTATAGTCTCCCTTCAGAACATAGCCTTCATCACAGAAATATTCAATCACAGTGCCGTGAGAGAGTCTTCGGCACGGGGAGGGGTGGCATGTGTAGCCTCCATTCTCTGGCTCATATGGAATCTGGCATACTGTCCAAGGAAAGTAACAACAAAAAACCCAAAATTATTAATTGAACACATCAGTGATCGGTTTTCCAAATAAAATATTAATCAGAACAAAGAATAAAAGTGAGGTTTAATTTTTGGGGCCCAAATAAAAGACCAATCTGTCAGTGATAATTACTAAAACTTAATATCTACTGAAAAATATGCAGATACTCAAAGGACTAAAGTCACAGCAGAGCTGATGAAAGTTGTCCATGTAGGCTATCTAACTTCATTTTAATGCCTTCATTCAAATTTGGTAGACAGTGAAGCTTGACAATCGCTGTCTACTTAATTGGATTTGGCATTAACATGCCTCTTGTGAGTTGTTTTATATTCTTTCAGTTTATCAGTCATAAAAACTTGCATTGTCTGCTGTCCTGTGGAGTGGGTTTGTGATAAAATCCCCATTATGTCTCTAGATGAGTTCATAAAAATACAATAAAAATCCCTAATTATATTAGACATAATGCAGATACGTCAGTCAACCCATTGAAAGTGTTTACCATCACTGCGTAAACAGCGAGGAGGTTCAGAAGTCCAGTGTCCCAGTGTAGTACAGGTGAGGATGCCAGGCCCCTCTAACAGGTAACCACTGTCACAGTTGTACTGTAGTACTGTGCCCACTGGGAACAAGCTCCTGTTACTGTCTGTCAGATTAGTTGTGCCATACTGCACCATCGAGGGTCTTACACAGCCTTAAAAGGGAGAGAAAAATAAAAAATACTTAACATAACTACAATTAATAAATCTAAGTTCCATTTATGTCGCGTTTATCTTAATAAGTTGACATAAAATCAAAAAGTTAAACATGTTTTAGCAGATAAAAGTGAGTTAAAGGTTATGATCTGTTTATCTGTACAAACCTTTTTTAATTATTATTAAACGTTACAAACAATCTACATATACATTCACCTTGTTCGATGACGCAACTAATTGGCATTTGGTTGTCCCATTTTCCAAAGCGACAGGTGCGGAACTTATAGTCTCCTTTCAAAATGTAACCCTCATCACAGAAGTACTGTATCACAGTGCCATGAGAAAACCGTCTGCATGGGGAAGGATGGCAAGTGTAACCACCATTTTCTGGCTGATATGGAGGCTGGCACACTGCCCAAAGAAAGAAACAGTTAATTAATGTACATAAGCATCAGAGATGTGTGTAGCTAATCTAAGGTTCCATAATGTGTCATCTTTGCATATCTACTTGTAATAAATACTTTCTTTGTATAAAACTGCAAATATAATTATCCTTTAATTAAAATTCCATATAATGTATGTGATTCTTAGAGGTAGAATTCAGAAAAGAGGTCCTTGTTTACCATCACTGCGTATGCAGCGAGGAGGTGAAGATGACCAGTCTCCCACTGTGGTGCAGGTGAGGATGCTGCGTCCAGCTAAGAAGTAACCAGGGTCACAGCTGTACTGTAGTACTGTACCCACTGAGAACAAGCTCTTGTTGGTATCTGTCAGATTAGTTGAACCATGCTGCACCATAGAGGGTCTTATACAGCCTTAAAAGGAAGAGAATAGTAAAAAATGCTTGTTATATTTTTGGTTTTCTTTCCATGTAAAGTGCCCAGAGATAATGTTTTTGCAGCGAGTTAGTGTTAGATAATTAAATTCAAACTATTCAGTGCTGAAACGGAAAAATATGTTTAACCTATCTCTTTTTACAAACTGATTTATCCACAAAATAAACTTTTACTGGCATCCTTTTGTTGACAGATGCTCTTTTAGGGCTGGGATATACTTGCTGTGTATACAAGCGTACACGCTAATGTTCTGCTACATCTGTGTGTATACTTGCTGCAAAATACGAAGGCACAATACGGCCAAAGTAGTCAATACTGGAGGCACCGCTAAGGGGAGTATGCAGCACTTGTAATCTGAAAGTGTCAAGTTGCCGGTCCATTGTATTTCTGGGGTTTTTTCTGCTAACAACAGAGATCTCGTCTTGAAAATAGACTTTATCAACGAGGAAAAAGAATTGATTATTTTACTTTTACTGTTGAAACTAAAGGGAAAAGGTCTCATCGCCGTTGGAGGCGGTATATGCAGCCGATGTGCACGTTCATGCGGTATGTGCGGCCCATTGACAAAAATGGGGCATGGCCACCTCTAATGTTCAAGTCAATATTGCAGCTCGCATGCGACACGTTACTTCGCGTCAACGCGAGCGGCCAACGTGTCAAACGCTAGGAACGCGTGGCAGCCACGGACGCGTCACCAGCAGCAAGTATATCCCAGCCCTTACAACTGATAAAATAAGGGCTCACAAACCTTTGCTTACACAACTGATCTCCATGGGGCCATCCCACTCTCCATCTTGACATGTCAGATAGGGATAGTCTCCACTGAGAGCAAAGCCGTCATTGCAGAGGAACTCAATAATAGTGCCATGTGAAAACAGTCGACAGGGGGACGGGTGACAGGTGTAACCCCCGTTCTCAGGTTTGGAGAGGGGTAGACATGCTGATGAGGAAAAAAAACACAACACACAATTTACCAGCCCACCTATAAACGTTGCTTAGTTGTAATACTTAGAAACTTTGATGTTATAACTTGTTTCTTACCACCACTGCGGATACACTGAGGAGGTTCAGAGGACCACCGTCCGAGTGTGGTGCAGGTGAGGATGCTGGGTCCATCTGGAAGGTAACCAGGGTCACAGCTGTACTGAAGAACTGTGCCCACAGGGAATGAACCCCTGTTGGTCTCTGTGAGGTTTACCCAGCTGTTCTGGACCATGTATGGCCTCACACATCCTGGGGTAAAGAGGACCAAAGAAGGAGAATTTCTGTCCAGTTTTTCATGGCAATCAATACAATGCATATTAAAGGCTTTACAGTGGTTGTGAGCATAGCACCTGTATGATACACAGCCCTCCACTTAAATGGCATAAGATTCTACAGCTTTGAATTAAGACAGTTGGTCAGATATGTGTTCAAATTACATTTTTATATTTTCATTTTTAGTGTCCACACTCTCTTTTTTACATTAAATTGTAAAGTGTTCCTTAGTTGAAAGAAACATAATGGTGAAACATGTTTTCACCAGTCCTTGTCCAGCTAAATCAAAATTCTAATTGACTTTACAAATTGATAGATGTGATTTCGGGATTCATGAAATAAAACAGATACATATCAGACAAGAGAAAGGCAAATGTAACTGAAAAAACTATCTCAATGACCTTTTAATATCTCACTTCCAACTGGCACTTTAATAAAAAGTAGTGTTAAAATGCAGGGTTTTATACATGTCCATTGCAGAAACAAAATTAAAGCAAAGATCAGTATCAACAACAGTATTACTCTCAGTTTAGCACCTTATTAAAAGCAAGGGCAACTCATTTTTATTTCTTTATATGGAGAAAACTATGGAGCCACAGCACACAGGGCCACAGCAATCTTCCTTTTATATAAAGAGCACAATATTGTAAGTGAGGAGTATGTTTGGTGCAAGATGTGGAAATGTAATCAAAATGATTTTAAACGTTTAGTTACCACTGACAAGACGAACACAACAAATTATAGGCTATTCAATCCATGGTTTAATAGCAAATGATCTCATATTTGTCAAATATTTTCTGCTAAATATTCTACTGCATATAAAAGATTTTTAAAACATTTTGTTCTTGTTTATTGTGTCATGGGAGGAAAATGCTATGTGTTGTCTTTAATTAAAAGTCACTCATTTGATCTAATTCATGCCAATGCTGATATATTAATGTATAATTAATGGATGACATGCAACTGAGTTTAGTCTCTTACCTAACCCTTGCCCAGTGGACACTTCAGTCAGTACCAGCATCAACAACAAGCACCTTTTAGTGGCTGAGGTGTGGGTCCAAAAGCCATTTGAAATTGACTCTATCATTCCATTGCACATCTTCTCCTTCAGAGTCAACTCGACCTAATATAATTGAAAAATGGGACGGTTACAAAATGCATAAACTCATAATGGTAAAAAGGCAATCCTCCGTCGGCTCCATATGCCGACACCTGCCTGATGCAGGTACACTGCAGAGCTTGGGCAGCTGCCAATGAAATGGGTGTGATTACAGTGCTTAAGTGATGGAACTGAAGACACAAAATAGTGACAACGCTTTAAATAGTCGACCGGCGAGCTTTCAATAGGAAAAATCACTAATTCATCACGTTTAGATTTAAAATATTTAGTTATGACGCAATAGTTAAATGCCCAACATGTACAATATGAAACTGCCAATGGTCCCGTTACACACCCATTGTAGCGACTGCTGTGATAACGTTACGGGGAATAAGGCCCAAACAAAAGATACACGAACAACACATAACGTCGACGCAAAGGAGCTAGCATCTGGGCTACTAACTACAGACAAATAAAATCACAGAATGCATTTCCCTGTATGACTAGGACCTATCAGACTAAGCTAGGTATCTGCGGTAATCAATATTATTATTCTTAGCTTGCTAACGCTACCTGAACATTGAAACGACTCGTTACGTACCACAAAAAACACGGCCTCGGAACCTCCACCGTCGCCACCTTAGTCTGGAGACACTTATCAACAATATCTCAGCGATACCAATACCCTTAAAATTTATCGCGTGAAAAAAAAAATCCAACCTGCCAAGCGGTATTATTTTAACCGCTGGCTACGTCCTAGCTGGACCCGCTACCCCAGCTAGCTGCATTGATTCAGGCATCAGCTGAGCTACCTCGATTTCCTACGGTACCCATAGTAACAAAAAGTCCATAGTTACAACATCCGGGAGTGTTTGCGTCCGTAGTTACCAAACATTTGGGAGAAGAAAACTATTAACAAGTGGTTTTTGCAACGTTAGCAATTTAAACGGTGTAGATTAATACTTTTTGCTTTTTGAAATAAGAAATGGAAATTATTAGAGGCAATTTAGATGACATATCTCGACCTGCATCGAGTGAGCAGACAGGTAGCCGTGTTTCCAGCGTATCCTTGTCTCATAGTGACAGGGTCTTTCTTACAACGCCATTTGAGCTTGTTGTTTTGTCCAATGATGCCGCTTATGCACAGGTAATTGAACATAATGTGTTGACTTTAAAAAAAAATACATCTGAATATTTTTAAGTAACATCAGAAAACAATTTCCTGTAGACCCAGAGTTGCTTTGGTGAAACTAGTTCAACAAAGTCTTCAACCAGAGAACCTTGCAAAGGTGAGTCTTACACTTTTACACAAGTGCAGAAAGATGTTTCAGCTAAATTTTAACGTATGACTAAAAATTTTTTGCTTCTTTCAGACCAGTATCACACTGAGGTTACAGAGGATGAGGATTCCAAGCTACTCAGAGCCTTTGAGGAGATGAGACGACTTGATGAAATACTGGCAGCAAAAATTAGCAAAGAAAAAGAAATACAGCGTCAAAGAAAAGAACTTCAAGCTAAACTCTGGCAAGAGCTTTTGGTAGACATATTCTTTTTTTTCTTTTCTTTAGCATCTACTGTCTTTGCATTACTAACTCAGTTAGCTGTTTTTGACCAAATATGTGATTATTTGTTATTGCTTAGGGTGTGATGCTATGCTGTGCTTCTTTCTGCTGTAGAATAAACCCGAAGGGCCATCTGAATGTGCTCATGAAGCTTTGAACACAAAGCTATTTTTGGCTTTGGAATCACATACTGGTTTGTAGAGTGTGGGCACCATAAATGGATTTGTAACATTGTTGAAAGCATAGTTGATATAATTATTGTGAGACACAAAAAATATATTAATACCATGTTTATCTTTAAGGAACAAAAGAAGAGGACGACTTTGTTCCTGTGTTTGAAACTCAAATTCCTGATAGTGAGCATAATGAAGACGACCACTGCCTGGAGCAAAGTGAGCTTTTGGAGATACAGTATTTGGTTCTTATGTGTGCTGCCAAGGTTGTGCACTTGATGGCACTATAAGCTAAAGGGAACCTCTACTTATTTGGGCTTCCACTGGTGTAGATAGCTCTACACCAATGAGACACAACAGCAATTTTTGAGAGATGAATGTGCAAGTTTGCAGCTTGAACAGTTTACTAAAGAGACTCAGGTTTTTTCTGTAATTGATTCTCAAAAGAAAAATGAATCTCTTATTTTCATTTAAACATACCATGGTTAGGAATCCTATGCTTCATGCAGAGACACTATGGCACATAGAAATGTTGACATTATTTTTTGGTTTTACAAATTTAAAAACTGTTTAAAGTAATCTGGGTAGCTGTAAATTCATATGGATTATGTTGTGTCAACAAAGTACAACATAAGATCTGATACTGTCAGATGGTGTAGGGATTTTTCAGCTGTCTAAACAGGGAAAAAATATAGTTAGACACTAACACAACTCAGAAGGACCGACAGA
>JBBBVU010000021.1:9355998-9394926 GCA_037177055.1 Atherinosoma microstoma | reverse complement strand
CTTATACGTCATACTATATGCTACACTTAGATTAATAATATCTACTTGCTACACTTAGATTAATAATATCTACAATGGTTATCGTTATAACTTACTTTTTCAGTATTTACCTACAGAGACTCAGAGTGGGCCTTTCCTGGCAGAGGCAAAGAGGCCTTTCAGCTTGACTGAATCATTTGAAGTAAGCTATTCTGGGAAACGTCTATCTCCACGGCCCGAAGATGTTGAAGGTGACCATTTTAAAGGTAACCACTGCCCAGCTTCCATCAACAAGAATGCACAAAAGGACTTTATCAAGAGAAACATTGAGGTGTGTCAGAGTTTGTTTGGTGGAATGCAGGGCACATAATTGCAAAACTGTTGGTTTTTCCAGAGAAGAAAATATAATTCCCCTTGTTTACCCAGCAGGCCACATTAAAAAGACTATAAGTGACAATGATAGTAATTTTCTCCAATGTTGTTCAACACAATAGCTAGTAAGTGGAGAGATGGGCCACGTGCTTTTGGCAAATGCAGAGAAAGAGCGTCTGGCTGAGCTCCTCCGAGAAATAGATGAAGAGGAAGAGAACGGCACCAGAGGTGCCGACAGCGAGGTAAGCTGACATGGAGCTATAACAGACAACATATGCTGCAGGATGAGTTTTATTTTTCGTTTCTTTTTTTACATTTCATGTGTAGAGGTCCTAAGGTGCAGCAGATAATCACATTCACTGCTTCTGCATTCACTCGACTTACCATAATATTTACATTTACTATCAATCTTACATTTAAAAGTTCAAAACATTTTTTTAAATATAATTTAAATGTCTACATTGTATGATGAAATTTTTTTCTAGCATTTAGTCACGGCTTTTTAGTAAAATTTTTGCATTTATAAATAGTTTCTTTTGTGATCTCTTTTGAATTAAGTTATTAGTTCCCTCGTTAAACAACCCAGCCAGTCTTTGGCTTTTAGAACAGTCTGTAAAGTATCATTGGTCAGACATTCATGTTTTGATGAGCTCTTGGCAACTGAGACCGTCCCTGGGCGGAAGATTCAGACTCCTCAAAGCACTTCAGATTATGAACCAGATGTCAAATGCCATATGCGGTTCACTTGGAATGCCGCATGTTATGGATTAATTTTATAATCTTGTTTTCACAGCAATTCCCTCTGCTGTGTTTCAGCAAAATTAAGAAGCAAGGATCTTTCATATAGTCATACAATAAGCTACAGCTGCATTCACAGTGAGGATGTGCTGATGGAGCTTAAAACCAGGAGAATGAAACCTTTTGTCTCCCTTTGAGGACTGATCTGAGACCCTGCCACCTGGAGCAGTCCAGTGTTTTCCTGTGAACCTACCTACGCCATCCTCACATTTCACATGATTTTATTTTCACATTTAATTTGCCTTAATAACTCCTTTGGCAGCTGTGAAGCCAGTTTGAAGTCAGATGGGATGAAACCTGTTTGAAAGCGGGAAAAAAAATATGGTTACCTTTAACATGCGGTTTCATTTAACCTGACCCCGGCAGCGCCGCATGGGTAGAACATCTTGCCAGTTTTTTTTTTATGTCCTGGTGCTCTTTTTACGATGTCTGCTTCGACTTCAGAACAATACTGCAGTGATTATGGTGGCAGATACTAAACTGAGGCGAGTGCAGATGCTCTGGGTTTTTTTATTGGCAGGAGGAAGACTTCCTGTTATTGCGAGGCATGCTATTATGAATTGTCATGATGGCGGGAGCACATTATTTATGTCACCAGGACTTTGGCAGCCAGGCATCCTCAGTTCTTAGGACTTCACGCAGTTCTTGGCAGAATCTCCTGGGACACATCAACCAAAAGCTGCTGTTTACCTCACACACTTTTTTCTTTCTCTTTTCATGTTACTGACTTTGGTCCTAGCAACCTCTACAGTTTGGTGTAGTTGTGGTAACCTGAAACACTAAATCAGTAGCCGTCAGTAATCGCAGAACACCGCAGCACAGGAGCACAAGCATTCATTCCTTACCTAAGGCCTCAGAGGTTCCCAATGTGGGAAAAACATTTCATGATTAAAGACATCCTGATTTCACAAATTTATGCTGCAGCTGTGTAAATAATTTCCACGACTTTCTTACGTACAATACAAGTAGTAGCTGATTATCCTCACTTAGCTTAAAAGCCTGATGGTTAACTGCTTCCAATAAAAAGATAAATTTGATTTCACATAAATTATGGAAATACATCCAAATCATGATTTACATGTCTTAAAGGCTGGAAAAAGGAAAAAAAAAAAGGAAAAGCTAAGCAGGCTCTGACTAAAGTCCTTCTGATAGCAACTCCAAAGCTTGCTCACTTTCCACATTGTGTCTTGTATTTTTTATTTCATCCAGACACAAACCAAAACATGAAAAGCATCAAGTCATTTTCCAATATTGATGCCAAGCAAAACACTAGAATGAAATTTATGTCAATATCTACGCTTCAGCAAGAAAACAAATAAGCCCATACCCCAAAATTGATTATCATGCAAGCAGATTATGTTTGATCGTCACTCGATTATAGTTCGTTATTCCATCCAAACAGCTTTCTGTAAATGGTGCACACATCCACATTCGCTAACATAACTTGATCATCCTGAGGACAGATTTAGAGGAGGCTCGAACACACCGAAGAGTAAAAGGTAAAGCTTTTCCAAGGCTGTGTTTTATGTCTTGTCCATGCCTGCATTTCTCATATAGTGAGTGACGGCAGGTTTAAATCATCCTGTTCTTGATATTTTTATTTCACAACTGTCAGAAAACTCAACTTCTGTCCCGCAGTGGTTGAAAAAAAACCCCCCAAAAGCATGTATGTGAACCAAAAGGCCATTCTCATGTCTAGGATTGAAATATTTTTCAGAATTTAAATGAATTGCTGTGAGGTTGAAACCAAAAAAAAAATAGATCCACACATAAAGTAAAATACAGTGTCATAAATACATTATGGGATTTGTGTTGTGCTCCACCTTGTTATTAAACCTCTATGTTTGCTGTTTACCTCTGCCAGTTTTCTTCATTACCTTCCTCCCAGCAGGCAGAAGCTTACAGTTGTGTTCTTTGTGTTATGATTGGCATGAGAGCATTATTATTGTCTCATCACTGCATCGTGATGAGCTCACCATCAACCAAATGTTTTCCATACGATTTAAAATGAGTAACACTGCTATCGAAGGTCATCATGACAAAGAAGCTGTTGACATTGGATTAATGACGCTCTTAAGGGCTAAAGTCAGACTTGCATCTGTTCCCTGATTCAGACATCATTGACAATCTTGCAAACAAAGAAATAGCTAGATAATGTTTATCATAGCTCTGTTTAGGTTGCTACAGAGAAAATCAGGCTTGTACCCAGTGGAGCATGACATATTCTACTGATGCTTTTCTTCCAGGAGGTTATGAGGGCTGTGTCAGTCTTGACAGGCCAAGGTTACACCCCAGAGCCATCTGATTTGGAGCAGCTGATCGACATCGACTCCAAAATTGGCCTTCTCCTTCCTGTCGAAGAATTTCACTCTCTGCAAAGCTCTTACACACATTTAAGCATATCTCAGGTTTGTATTCAAACACAATATTTAGAGCTGTGGATATCTGCTGTATGGTGTGGTGATAGTTCCTCTAGAACTGCTATGAAGTAAGATTAGGAAAATTTGATGTAGAATATCTTCTTTAAAAAATTCATACTTATATATTTATTTATTTAGATTATTTTTTATTATCCTATTCTGTACTTTCCTTGAACTGCATATGTATTTCTAAAGCATTTTCAATTTATATTGAAAATGCATAGAGTGTTAGCATAGACTGCCAAGGCTCATGTTCTGCTTCACAGTTTCCTGAGTAATCAGGTTCTGCACCAAACTGGATGGGTTCATCTTTTGCTTTGCCAACTTTATAAAAATTTAGCCAGGGGATATTTGTTTAATCTTACTTAGAAACACACAGACAAACACAAGGCACTGATGGCAAAACCTACGGGTAGTGCACATTCATTTAATGCTGTACACCGAGTTTCAATTGTGATCTGTAAACATTACTTCATCAAACATTTCAGAACCAAAATCAGAGATATTTGTAACATTTGTTCCAGTCTTACAGGGTTACTGGGTTTCGGCCTAAATCTAGATTTAAGCTCAGTGTATCGTCGAGGACTTTATCTCATTGTTTTTCTTGCCAGATGGCAAGCTCTTTATTTGCAAAACCTGTCAGTGGAAAATGATATTTTCAAAGTCGGTAATGCTAAGCCAATATGCTGATTTTTCCTATCTAATTGCTGTACTTGAATCCCAGTGCTGGAACAGCATATACTCTACATATTGTATGTCATATTGTCCTGACCATTGTTCATTGGCCTGATTACTTCATTTTCAGACTGTGGATTTCCACACTTACTCAACTGATTTTATTGAGAGATGGCAGCTAAACTAATCATAACCAAGCTTAACATATTAGAAGATTAGACACCAAAAATTTCATTTTCTGCGCTCTTTTCCATCTATAACTATTTGTAATGGCTAAACCAGTACTCAGGATAAGTGGTGGTGGTTTCTTTAGATCCATCAAAATAAGAATCAGCTCTTGTGCCAGACTCTCATAATGATGGAGAGTTGACTATTGGTTGATAGTACAAACTATGATAATGATAAACAGCTGCATGCGTTGTGCAATTTAATTCCCCTCCATTTCCACTTTTTAATCACCTTTTCCAGTCAAAGGTTTTTTGGAAAGGTAGAACTGCTCATCATCCACCCATCGTCTGCTTTCTATTTGCACTGACACAGGGAATGCAGAGAACTTTTCACTTTCAAGCTTCTAAAACAAACAAAAAAGGAAAATCTGTTTTTGGATGCTTACATTTTAGTTAGAAATGAAATGCTGGTGAATGTCACACCTGTTGTGGCACTGATTGAATATAAACTGCCTGCACAGTAAATCTCTTTCAGAGCCAGTCATTCATTTCAGGTCAGTAGCTGTAAATTCTTAAGGAGGTCATAAAAGGAAGTATGCTTTTGTTTTGCAGTTACCCTTCTTCTTGGTAGTAGTTTGAGTTCCTAACTGGAACCATTTGGAGAACTGTTCAGAAGCCTGCTTGTTTGCCTGCTTATTCCAGGCTCTAATAAATACAAAAAAGAGAACATATTTCTGTTTTAAAACCACCTAAATGATTTTTCCCTTCTGACATTAAATCATGACCTAGATTTCCCCGTTTCCCCATGTCTCGTGTTTTCTTGACGTCTCAGATCGACGATATGTCACATTTTACATGAAAGAGGGAGTAATTCAACCCTCCCCAGTGCACACTCCCTTATGAAAGACCTTCCAAGATTTAAATCTGCATCTTAAAAGCTTGTTGTTGTCTTTTTTTTTTTTTTGTTAAGCTGTCACTGATATTTTTCCATTCCTGCAGTCACTTCACTTGCAGCTTCTGACTACACGAGTCTGTTGTTTGAGCTTGCGAGGGTGGATAGAGTCCGAGAGGTCTGGAACCAGCCGGGATTAGGCCACAGAGGAGAGACAACCCCCCCAGAAAGTTTAATTACAGACCTGGTGTGGAGGTAGAAGAGTGCCAGTTCCAGAAAAGAAACTTTGCTTTCCCTTTCATTTGGAGATTCTTGACACGAGAGATCAAATGTCCACAGCCAAGCATATGCAGAAATCCATTTTCGTGCTGGACAGAAATAATCATTTCAATTTTAACCCCATATCTTTTGTAAGAAAACAGATATCAATTAATCAAGATTGGTTTTTTGTTTTCGTTATTTATTTTCCTGGAAGGTGCAGTTAAGTTACACTAAGAATCTCATCCAGAAATCCAGGTCATGACACCAAAAACTACACGATCAGTATTTGTGGAAACATAGCATCACTTATCACAGAGCCAATCACTGAGTCATGAAAGCATTGATGGGAAAACGCTTTGTTTTCTTTCCCTCAAGCTCTTTTTTTTTGAGGATTTCTGATGATCGGAAAAAGGTAGCTGTAGGGCCTCTGTTGATTTGGGTTGAATGGAATCAGAATAACTTTAAACAGTTTTTTTTTTTTTTTTCACATTTGATGTTGTGCTTCTGATAGCATTGCTGTTTGTGCATCCTTCATTCTTCTCTTCTTTGTAGGTTTTAGCTGCACTAAGCCTTTCTGTCATTAAAAACATCTGTATATGAGACATTCATGTACAGTGCACCCCTCCTACTGTACCACTGTGTGGTAATGCCTGCACCACCCACAGCTTGAAGCCCATAGAGGTTTCTGTCATCCGAGTTCGCTGGTGTTGGTGACATGGGCGTGTACGTGTTGCACTGTTTCACAGATCAGAAATACATATGTTGTTCTTTTAAATGTGGCTTTTTTTTTGCAAGTGTAGCTGCAATAAAAACTAATAGATAGCGTTTTTGGTTTTCAGTCAATGTCACAGTTTGATTGTGCTGCATCCTTCTTGTAATCAGCGGGGCTTTAGCTACTTCTGTATTTACATAGTAACTCCAGCTGTGTTTTGTTGTGCATCGGTTAGATGTACGTTTTGGTTGCGACTATGAGGTCATTTAGCCTCACTGTGTGGTTGCTGATGAAAACCCATGATTTTAATTTCAGCAAATGTTAAGTCAGGGAGCAGAGCTCAATGCTGAAAACGCCCTTGTGACCAATATGATGTGGTCAGCGGATTGTTTGCAAATTTATCTTACCCAGTCCAGTCGTGTTATTAAAGCCATGGGAAAGTGTGATGATGGGAATAACACATATTATCCAGCAATTTAGCATTCACTTTGTACACTTCATTAGAATTCATGACAGAAAGTCTGGAGACAAGATGACCTCTTTTACATTTTGATACAGTTAACACCAATGTTAAAGCTATACTGACATATGAAGAACAGAGATTGTCTTGCCACAAATTACCCACAAGTACCTACTAGAAGTGGTCAAAAGAAGGACATGTGGTCTGATCCCACTGAAGAGTTTCTAAAGAGTGCTAGCTCTAGAGGAGTGCCAGAATGCACAACACTCAACATTGTGATCTGTTTGAGCTTTCTGTTTGGGTTTCTAAGTCAGTTTTACAACACTTATTACTTCCAGGGACCTTTTGTCCCACACCATTAGGAAAATCCTGGCCCTGCCTCTTTCCAATGTGCCTACAATGGGCACCTGAATGTCAGGCGTGCACCATGGAGCAATGAAAGAAGGTGGCCTTGGGTGATGCTTCCTTTTGCATCGTGTGGACATTTGGATGCATGTACAGCATATACTGGTAGAAAAGATGGCAGCACAATAAACTATCTGGAAAAGGCATTGGACCCCTGGCAATGTTCTACTAGGAAACCTTTGTTCCTTTGATTTATGGCGGTGATATTTCAATGTATACCCCCATCCTGAACATTGTTGCAGACCAGGCACAACCCCTTTATGAGAGTAACATCTCCTGGCAGTGGTCTCATACATGCTTTAAGCTAAAAGGCCAGATTCAAAAGTTTTTTTTTCTCATTCCAACAGAACCATGTTTCTGTTTAATAGATGACAGCAGGGATACATAAAAGAGGGAATAAATGATCTTCTCTAGAATACAATGTTCGTGTTCCTGCTGAAATATTAAAACCATGCTAATAGAAGACAGATAAAGGAGTTGATTGTTTTCAACCTCATCAAAAGCTGAAGCTTTGGATAATTTAGCATCAGCAAAAGTAGTGTGTGAAAAATGAAGCACACCCACTGATTCAGTAGCTTGTTTTATGTATGATGTTATCAGTCTGTCTCTTCTTTGTGGAGGAATTTTGGCTCACTCTTCTTTCCAATGTTGCTTAAGTTCACTGATGTTTGCATATGCAGGTCTCTTAAAGTCTGACCACAACATTTCAGTCATTGTGGTCTCTGAGTTGGTGATTACAACATCTTCATTCTTTTGCTTTTGCAATTTTGTGATGGATGTACTGCTGTGCTTGGTATCACTGTCCTGTTGCAAGCTCATTTATGAATCTTTAGCTGTCAAATTTTACAGTAGAATGCTTTTATATGTAGAGGAATTCATAATCAACTTGGTGACTGCAAGGTGTCCAGGTCCCATGGCTGCAAAATAAGCCCATATCATCACCTCTCCATCACAGTATTTGACAGCTGGGATGAGGTGTTTGTGCTGATCTGCTGCATAAAGTTTGCTTTAGGAACACAATATACTGTTTAGTTGTATTATGTGTTATATGTATTTATCATTTATATCATTCATCATGTCCTGAAAAGTAAAACCCCTTCAAAATGAAAGAGGGTGTATTGTTTCTTGCATATGACTGTATATTCCTCAGATGGCTGGACGGTGGCATGGTGAGATTGGAGGTGCCGGGGTTGTCATGTGTGCTGCTGTTTTTCACACGATTTAAAAAGAATCGGCGCCACACCCTTCCCCCACCCTGTAATTCCCGTGAGACCCAGTTTATTGTCCTCTTATAAACGCCTCTCCCACTGGTGTTATCCAAGGTCCCACTTGTGTTATGTGGTTTGGGCAGTTTTTTCCCTTGTCATGGTTAAGATCTGACTTTGGACTGTTCTGCTCATTATGACAGCCCATGATAGATCATTTAGTTGCATAGTCATCTGTTAACAATTAACAAACCTTTATACTATGTGTTGTCTAATCTGTTTGTATGAGCCAAATAAAAAAACAACTGTTCTTTATAGTTCATTGAATGGATAGAACTCATATTTCTAAAGAAAAATTCCACATTGTGGGAAAATATTCTCATATATTTAAAAAAAAGTCACAACTACACAACAACAAAGTATGCTAGTCTTTTAAGGACTGCCCAGTCTGACAGTCTTACTAGTGCCTATAAGACTCTTTGTAGCTGAAGAGTAAAGTCACTCATTTACCACTATAGGAAAAGATGTGCAAAAGGATGCGGGGATCATTTTTCCATCCACATGCTTCTGATAAATATTGATCTAGAGTCGTTTTTCAAGCTCTTTGCTCGCATTTCTCTTTATTTGTGTCATTCTTTGGCAAAGACTGGAATTTTCTTTTTTATGTTAGCAAAGCAATGCTGGGTGGAGATGATCCTATGAGGGTCTCTTAACAGTAAAAGCAACACACTGTGAAGTATTTACAGTGGTTTGGAAGGATTACAACTGCAAATTTTTCTTCTGCAATCTACAAAGTGAAAACTTCAAAAAGATGAGACACTTAAAGACATTTAATACTCTTTGGGTCAGTTTCTGAGAACACACAGGTGGTGCAGATATTGCAACCTGGTATCACGTTCAGCATGTTTTTTTGATTGTTGAGCACACTAAGAGTTTGATCTATGCAACAGTGATTGCTCCAGACCACCCTCAGTTCTGAAAAAAGAAAGCATGTATAAAGTCCAGATGACCCACAAGTGGATCTTCTAATACTTCAGGAATGTTCACCAGTCACCAAGACAACAGGTATCCAAGATACTGAGGCAAAAACATGACCTTTGGAAGAGGAAAAGACAGCTTAGATACAAACAGATTTCATATCTGAGACATTTTTAAGATTGGTTGATATACAAACCCATTATTGTATCTTATGGAGCTGCAGTAAATTAATTTGTGGTGCAACTTTATAGAGGAAGAATTGACATGCAAAGAGTTTTATGCCTCTGTTTGCATTATCTTGGCTTACCAGTGTCAGCTGTAGATAGGCAGTATATACAGTATAAGGCATGCAGCTGTGCTGCAGCACATCTGCCTCAAAACAGATGACTATAGGTCACAGCTGGGCAAAATGTCTGACTGAGAGACATAGAAATAAATAAGAGACAAGTCAAGAGACTATCAAGCTTCCGAACAGCTCGCTCACAAGTAGCGCTCGTGGCAAGGCATGTGGACAGGCCTTGGCAGGTAGCCTGAGTCCACGTGGCACAGCCAGAGCTCATACTATACTTCACTTTTGAATAGATGCAGAGGGGAAAAAAACAGAGAATCAGACAGAGAGGAGTGTGCTGTCCTGAATGACATTAAGCGTCTACGTAGTGCTGGCTTTCTTTCTTTATAGCATCGTTGTCCTTTTTTATTGTTTAGCATCCTGTCATAACAGGATAGTGTTATTTTTTAATCAACAACCAATCCGTTTCTGAAGTATTTTGTCACAATTAATGAAGTGCATACGGTCTAAATAATCCCGAAACGAAACCTCAATTCAGTTTATGTTGGCATTATGTCAGAGTTGTGTCATTTTTAACTGCATTTAGCGTTTCCTGCATTTGGTTGAGTAAAGTATGATTTCATTGTCAAACAGTATAGTATCACAGTGCATTTCCAGTTACTTTTGCTTTTGTTGTAGCTTTTATATTTGGCCCATTTTGTAGCCAAACAAGCTTGCAACTCAGTAAAACAAAAACATGTCATTTTCTGTGCCTGTGATTTTAATGACTGAGTGACTTAATGTGACTAACGATGGCCCCCAGAGTCAAGGTCAGTGAGCCATTTTGTGGCTACAGCATGCTAAAAAAAGACTGTGCTTTGAAATGTTGGCTAGGATTCACATCACTAAAGTCTTTTCCAGGGAAAAACCCAAACAGTGTTTTGTCATTCTGTGATTTTTGCATGTCATTTACAAAATACCTAGCAGACATTTTGTCCTATCACATGGTCACATGTAGCTTCCTTCCCTATAAAACATAAAGACCACACATTGTTTGAAGTGCTAAAATTTCTGATTTCCTTGTTGTCACTGCCATAGATTAGTTGCCACAAAGGAAGCTTTTACCATGTGTAGTTTGTTTTGAGTTTTTGACTAAGCGTATTAAGTTATCGCCAAGTTTTCTTTTTTTCTTGTTTTGTTTTTTTGTCTGACTTCATGCTGTCCCTCTTGTAATGTAATGTAAAACATAACCAGTGAGCTGCTATAAGCTGACGCAGTGTTGAGCTATACATATTGCTGACAGCTCTGGGAGAACACCAATGCTGGACGTTGACATAAACATTTGTCTTGTGTCCTTGCTACATATTAGATGTGTCTGAGAAAGGATCTGCATTAGAGGGATCCAGCTGTTGTATTTGGCGAGACACACCACATATGCAGCCCACATTGGAGTGAAGAAGAAGCACCAGAAGATCAATTTCAATGGCTCCTTCCACTAACAAACAAATGCTATTGATGTGATGTCATATATTCCACTAACATGCAGCCTTGTTACTCTGCTGAGTGTTAGACAGCCAAGATTTGTTTGGGCTTTATTAAAGTGTAATGTTTGGCTTGAAACTACCCGCATCATTTTTTTCTGTTTCGTCATGTTGGACATCAGCGGGTTCATGCATCAACTGCAGCAGCTGTTTAACACTCAGTTGTCTATTTAAAATCGTAAAATTAAAGAGAATTGAAATGAAATGAAATGAAAAATACTTTATTTATCCCTTTGAGGGAAATTATTGAAATTGCCTGATTTAAGTAATGTAAAAGGCAAATATAGCCTATATTGTAAAGCAAAGACAACTTCTCAGCCACAAAACTGAGCCATAACATGCAAGAATGATGTATTTGTTATTGATATTTGGTATTCTCGGTTGATACTGGCTCGGTTGATATTGGTATCAACAGTTGTGCAAAAAATAAAATACAGTTTTGTGTATCAGGACAAAAAAGGAAAATGATTTGGCCCACACAGGGGATTAGAATAAGATAACAACACTTGACATATTACTTATCATTATTTGACAAAAGCTGAGGCAAATTGCTGAAACAATTTGTGAAAAACTAAGTACATCAATCAATAGCTTGTAAAACCAACTATAGCAGCAATGAATTATTTTCTGTATTATATTATGAGTCTCACATCACTGTGGAGGAATTTTTACCCCGTCTTTATGTTGCTTTAGCTTATTAAGATTAGCAAGCACTGGTTTATCCACAGCTCTCTGAAAAGTCATAGCTTATCAGTCAGGTTGAGGTCTGGATTTTTGTTGCAACACCTTGATTTTTCAGCCATTCTGTCGTGGATTGCTTCTGTGTTTGGGGATATTGTCCTGTTGCAGGACTCATTTTGGGCTAAGTTTTAGATGTTACACAGATAGCCTTCACATTTGGCTCTGGATTATTTTGGTATACAGATCATTTTATGGTGTCCAGATCCTGTGGCTGCAAAACAAGTCATGACGTCTTCACTGCTTGGCTTCAATGTTAGTATGAAGCGATGGTGTTGATATGATGTATTTTGCTTTTACCAAACTTGGTGCTATTCATTACGAACAAACATCTTCACTTTGATCTTGCCTGTCCAAAGGACATTTTTCTAGAAGTCATGTTGTTTGTTCAGATCCAACAAACATGTCACTATGTCCTTTTTTGGAGAGAGGATGCTTTCCCCTTACAACCCTTCCAAACAAGTCATGCTTGTTCAGTTTTTAACAACTGTACTATAACAAACTTTTATATACAAACTGAGGCCTGCAGGGTCTGAGATGGAGCACTTGATTTTTATTTCATTTGCTCTGAGCATTGAAAAAGTCATTGTGGTGATCTTGGGGTGACATCCACCCCTGGAAGACTGCCAACTATCTTGAATGTTTTCCACTTGTGAATAACGTTTCCCACTGTAGGAGGATTGACTCCAAATTGTATGGAAATGGCCTCGTAAATTCTTCTGAGATTGAAGGCCACCAACAATTGCTTCTCTAACAAAATTGTTGATGGATTTCCTCCTTGGATTGTTTTAATACACACCTGAAGGTTCCAGACCAGCAAACTGCAAAAAAACCCTGCTTTTATGGCGGTGCTTACACTTGCAGTCAGACAATCAATAAATAAGTGCTTTTGATTACAAGCATCTGTTGGCTGCTTTCTCTCTGAATTCCTTTGAGTAATGTACTTACTTTTTCACACTGCTTCTGCAGTGTTGGTTTAGTTTTGTTAAGCAGACAACTACAGTGTAACATGTGATGTTCTCTTCTTCATATCATGCTGTATTTAACTTATTTTATGACCTGATAAAGACAATTTAAAAAAAAAAAGAAAAAGTCCAGACCCCTAAAATCAATGTTTTACAGAGTTTGCACATGCTTTTTCATACCTATTTGTCCACAGATTGTCATTTCTGTTTATAATAATGGATTTGATTTATACAGCACTTTTTCAGGACACCCAAAGACGCTTTACAGTGAATCCAATTATTCATTTGCACTTGGTGGTGGTAAGCTATGTGCGTAGCCACAGCTATCCTGGGGCAGACTGACAAAAATGTGGCTGCCAATGTGCGCCAACGGCCTCTTTGACCACCACCGAACATTCATGCTCATTCATACACCAGTGGTGCCGATACTGGATGCAAGGAGGGTGAAGTGTCTTGCCCAAGGACACAATGACTGGGCGGAGCAGGGTTTGAAACGATTTGCCAATCTTCTGGTTTTTGGACGACCTGCTCTACCACCTGAGCCAATGCTGCCCTCTGTTCACAGAGATGTTCTCATAACCACATCTTTTTCTACGCTACATTTCCAACTTTTCAACAGTGTGTCAAGTATTTTTTTTCCTGTTTTATTCTGCAACACTATACGTTTCATTGAGGGATCAATAAAGCATTTAACTAAATTAAATTAAATTGAATTAAATTAATCAATCTTTCTGGGCCATCTTGCATGCATTTCACTTAAGTAGTCTGCTTTTTGATTTTCAGGGACATCTAGGTCAGAGGATTCGACTTTTCAAAGGGTTTAAATGTGGAAATTGTGATTAGTTTATGATCGACATCTTGTTTTAGAAGCCAATGACATCTTTACTCCTTTCTTGTCCAGACATACTGTGGCTTTGCTCACTGCTGCCAAACAGTCCTCTTAGTTTCATCAGTACGTTGGTCTTGTTTTCTAAATTCATTCAACTTGTTTGAGTTTTCATTTGCAAACTTCTGATTCTGAATTTTGGGGTGAGGAGGCAGGAAAGGTTTGCTTTAGATCTTCCACCGTGACCTAATTTATGCTGGTGTGGCTGCAGAGTAAAACGGTGAATCACCACTCAAGGATCTGTTCAGTATTACTCCTAAAAAATATTTTTTGCAGTTAAACAAAGACTTTGATTATCCTTTCCAGGAGTCTTACGAGCAGTTCTAAGGAAATTGTATTTGTCTTCCAGACCTCCGCTTGACCCTATCTGTTTCTGTTAAGTGACATTTGTTAACAAGTCTGGACATAGTACATTTAACATGTGCTGTTGTCATATAACCTTGTACTCTATCAGTTATTTTCATCTTCAGAGTACAATGGAGCTGCTTTGAGAAGCTTGTATTGGTCAGTATATTGACTCTAATACTGGAATTTTTTACTCCCTCAAAATAAAGCAACGTACAGGCTCCGCTCTTGACAGCAAAGTGCAGTCACATTCCTAGGGATTCATCTCATACTTAAACAGGTTGACATCTTTTTTTTTTCTTTTTTAAATCCATAACTGTAATTATGTTTGACATGTTTTTCATACTTAAGGAAAACAAAGTCCAGGTCTTTGTGGCCCCCAGATGATCCTGTGACCTAGATGATGTGTTTACTGGAGATGCAACATGTCCGCTAGTAACAGCATGGAGAGTCAATTACAAGTACTTTGCTGATGTTCAGATAAGCAGAACCTTTTTCCCTGCTCTGTTTGGAAGTCACTCCATCTAACCTCATTCTGAGCTGAAGTTGTCCAACGTTCTGGGAAAAGAAGCACAAACACTGAAATGCAATAGAACAGTTGCTGGAGTCTATTAAAATCAAGTACTTTTGTTCCTTCTGTCTTCTCCAAGAGGTGAATCATCAGTTTAGCTGAAGAACAAAGACTATTTGACTGTGTGTCCTAGCCAGTGTCTTGGAAGTGGATCTAAGTGTTAAATCACTTATACTTTAGGAACATTGTTGACAAAGCAATATGAATAATAAGTTGCAGGCTGTTAAGTATTTCAGAGAACAGAAATGAACCCTCTGTCAGCTTAACATTTACAACATTGCAAAGTTTTTGGGTGGCTTATTATGAGATTTCCAACTATTTTTTATTTATTTAATGTCCAGATGAACTGTGCATGCCATTGACACATTGCAGTTACAGTTTACTCTTAGAATAATTATGAGATGGACCGCCATTAAAATATTGTACAGTGGATTGTAAATTCATAATGACCTCGAAACAATTCTGCCATTTTTTTCCCACACAAATAACAGTTTTTAGTTCTGCATATCTTGTCATAAATCTGTATATGGATGCAGATCTCAACAATCACATCTGCTGACAGATAAAGTGGGAAGATGGGACAATAGGAGTCTCCTCCTTGTCCGTGAATTCAAACAAAAGTAGCAGTAATACTAAACAGTGCTCTGTTGTTGAGTTAGCTGTAGGAATTGTGGATGTGTAGGTTTTTATAGTGTCTAGTGGAAGATAACTTAAGCTTCCTTCTAAGTAACAAAGCATCTATTTGTACTGAAAGCTCCAGATCAAGATGCAATTTTTGCTTCTGTGTCTGACGGAGAACGGTCTGTTTGCAGTCTTACAAATTCCTGCAGTGAAGCTCCAATGCAGAGATAACAAGGCTGAGAAAAATGACATGTCTTTGCTATAATCAGGGTCAGATTAGGGATTTTTTTTCTTAATATATAATTCTTGGCTTTCCACTGACATTCATTGGAATTTTATTAGGTGTTTATTAAGACAAGGAAAACATGCAGAAGTCATCCAGACTGGTCAGTGGAGGTTTTATCATTGTTAAACCTTGCAGACACTTTTGAAGTTTGCAGCCTATAGTTTATAAAAAGTAGGGCAGCTGTCTTTTCCAAATTAAATAAACCGTTTCTCCCAGAGATTTAGGCTTTTTTAGCAACATGCATTTAGTGGTGTGAGGACGTTGGTAAAGCTAGACTTTCATTTTTATTTTTCCTGGTTGGAAAACTGTGTTTCTCACTCTGGTGAATGGCAGGAGTCTGATCTTGTTGTGGCCCTGGCTTTTGTAGTCGAGGATGAGTGAGTCTTAACCAAAAGGGTCTTGTAACGACCACTTGAAAGAGGCTTCAGATAGAAGCTGTCATTATTTCCATGTCGGCCAAAACGAGCCACTGTTAGGTGAGGCCACACACAGACAGTCTTTTGAAGATTTTGTTTTTGCCAAGTGTGGAATATAAATTTAGATCATATTGACGCTATTCAGTTACCTAAGATTTTTTTTCAAATGCAAGACATGACATTATCTGAGTTGAAACATCTGCTTTCCTCATTAACAAGAGCAGAAGCATTCAATCTTCACTTTATACTTTTCTAAACTCTCCTCCCATCCTGGGTTTAACTAGGATTACATCCTATCATAAATGTGTCATAACAGATTTAGAAAAGGCTGTGTTTCGGTTGATAATGTCTGCTGGATCGGGCTGCTTTCAGTAACCTACTATTTTGTCATATGCAAGTCCCTATCGAGATGTCCACATTCTTTGAAATATCCATCAATTTCAACATTATTAGATCACACGCATGGCTGCCTGCCATCCAGACTAACCAAGACAGATGGAGGTTTCAACCACATGGCGCTGAACTGACACTCCAAAACAATCTTGCGGTTGGCAGCATCCTTTCAGACCCAACAATATTTTGACTTAGCTGCTGCTAAGAGTATTTTTGTTCTTTATATGTTGGTTAAAATATAACCCCATGTCAGGTCATTCTTGACATTTTTTGCATCGTAACTCTTTAAGAAATAATGGCTAAACAGGGTGGGGAGGTCCAATTTGAGCACCTACTGTCCATCATGCTTCAGCTGCAGAAGCATTCCTTCATTGGGCTCTCAGTATTTGTGGATTGCTTAAACATAATTCAAAAATGGACGTAACAAAGAGCTATGCCATTTGCTGGTTCATTGACTTAAGTTTTAAAACAATGAATGCTGCATTTGGCTGTCTCTTCTTTGGGTTTTCCAAGCCAAAAAGATCATTTTTGCATAAGAAAAAGGAAGGCTAAATTATTGGCTAATGCTCGTGCTTGCTTGATTAGCATGGTGGATCTGTATTTAATGGAAACTATGAAGTTGGTGCTGACTGTCCCATTTGTTTTTGTCAGCATATTGAATATGATTAAAGAACAAATGACAAACATCCAAATATTGATAAAAATCATTAGAGGCACTGTTAAACATGCAGTCAAATCTAATCAAATTATCACCCAATTCAGTTCAATTCACTTAATCCAGTGTTGCTCTTTGATTTAATCCCATTTCCTGAACGTTTATGGGACGACTGAAGATAATGGAGAGGAGAACTTCTAGCAGAACCCCTTTTGTTGCTTTCACTCTGCACTGTTAAAAAAAAAAAGTTAATGTATTTTAGCTGCTGGGGATCCAAACAAATAGTGTGAAAAACAGGGAAATAACAATAAAATTCCGTAATAAAAATAGTTAATGCTTTTACTTTTACATGGGATCTTTTGTTATATTTTGGATTTCCTAAAAAAGCCTTGCATTTTGCCAGGCTGCAGCTGTAAATAAGAATTTGTTCTTAATCTGTCTTTCCTGGTCAAAATAAAGGTTAGATAAATGCAAATAGAAATAATGTTTACTGAAAGATGTTAGTACATATAATAACAATTAAATTACCAATAGATTAAGTTGAAAATGGCAAAAGTTAAATAAAAGGTGTCAAAATGACAGAAGATTTCTATTGTTCATTGATGTTATTATGCACTTTTATGGAGATTATTGTGTTTAGTCCATATGTAATGTAATAAAATGATGTATAAGAAATAAAACATTTTATTTGAAATATACTTTATTGAACCAAATTGGGGAATTTGCCCTATGCTCTTAACCCATCTCTAGCTATTACTAGGAGCAGTGGATACCTGGCATTCCGGTGCCTGAAGAGATGTGGGCCTTGGTCAAGGGGCCACAGTGGTTCACCTACGTTACAAGTCCAGGGCCTCGAACCTGCGGTTTTCCACTCAAGTCCATCTCTTTAACCTGTAGGCCAACACTATATGTACAGTATATACACACGCTTAAATTTAGTATAACATTGATAAACAGAAACAATTTTGTGGTAAAATAACAGAATTAACAGTTAAGTATTAAACTTGATTTTAACTGTTTATCTATTTTCACACTCCACAAAGAAAGACAAAGCTTTCATTTATCAGCTGTCTGGTGATCTTTCTTTCAATTGTGACTCTCCTTTTTCCTCCTGACCCATTTTCAAAGTTAGTTTTGGATGCAGTTTGTGGTTCTCTCATTTGACCCCATTCACGTGGATGTCATGAATGGGATTTATGTTGCACCCCATGTGGACTTGAGCTGAGTTTTCAAGGTTTTTATATGGAGTTCCCGGTTCTACTCTGAGTCTGTCAAAAGTAGGTATAAACAGCTGGATTATGTTGACCACAGCATCTTTAGGAGTCTTAGAGAAATGGAAAACTTCACATGAATTAATTGTGTTGAACTGTAATATAGTTATATTCCTATTCAAATCCTTCCAAGTGCACCGCATAAGCTGAGTGCTGCACTGGAAGTGCACCCGTGTGAGATGAGGTGTTTCTTCCCTGTGAGAACCAATCATGTCTGTTGTGTTTCAGGGCCTTGGCTCCAAGGTTGGCTGGAAGTGCGATGGTGTCCGGCAGCCAGGAGAGAAGGTCCTGCAGGATATAAAGGAGAGGCGAGAGCAGGAGACGCGGCTCCAAGAGATCCAACAGCAGCTGGAGAGCCTGGGCCACCGCCAAGAGATGACTGTAAGTTCAAAGCAGCTATGTTCATTTACACACACACTTACAAGGAAACACATGCCCATATTCACACCAGTACATCTGAACAATGTCTGTGTTGTAGCACTCCGCAGTGTCTGTAGACACGTGTGTGACAAATTAGTACAAGCATTCAGCTCATTCTCAGTCCTTCTCACAAGGGGAACGATGAAATCGCATGCAGTATTCCTGCCTCTGTGGACCCATATTGTTTCCTCTTTCTTCCCATCTTGCTTCTTGCGTAGCCACACTAGCGCGCTCACTTCACAGTTTACAACATGGTCGTGTTCTTTCGTGATAGGTTTATTTCCTTCACTGTGTTTCATTGCCTTTTAGCATTCTTTGCCGAGATTCATGGTCGTCTGTCCACAATGTTCCTTAGAAACCTTTGAGCTCTGTCTGGTTTTAGGAGCTTCTGCAGAGTTACAACCAGAGAAAACTTTCTCCAAACACTGTAGCTAAAGGCACAAAAGAAGAACATTCCAAGAACGAAGGTGAATACTACACCTGATTTCTGCTTCTCTGACATTTATGACTTGAAATTCTGTGTGCAAGGAAAGCTAGGCAGTAAAGATAAATTTAGTGGTTTGATTTTGTCATTGGGGAACATCTCCTGTTGTTGCATAACAATCTAGCTGTTCATTTTGCCACAGTGTCTCTTTGGAGCAATGATTTCATTATATTGTGTCTCTCACTCTGATAAACCACCACAGAATGTATACATGCCTAATTTAAACATTAAAGATGGCCTTTTCAGTCACACAGTGAGGTAATAAAAAATATAAATGGAAGTCACACCCTTAGATCAAAAGGAATGGTGCCATGCAGCCAGGACCTATTCCTGGCCTAATTAAGGAAAGAGAAGTGGATTTTTTTTTGCTAATTAAGTCACTCCATTTCAGGAAACTGTTCTTTCATGGTGATCACAAAACATCAAACCCACCAGTATCTTAGCTAGTGCTGCAATGCACTCTTTGCATTTAGTTGTAAGTTATTGCGTTTTGCATGTTGTCACTTAATGACTAAATCCAGCATGAACAGCATACTCAGTGTATATTCTTAGTGCCAGCGGGCTTGTTTTGTGGTTTGAAAAGATTTATTGGCGCAGAATTTGTCTGGGAGGACATTCTTACCAGTCTCACACAGCTGCAGTATTCTCATAAAGTTGATTTGTATAACATCCATAACTCACACCCTCTCTCACAGGGTTTTTACACCTGAACAGTTTACCTGTTATGCAAGCATCGTGAATAGTCCCCTGTTGGAAAAATAAGAGTGTGATAATGAAGACGAATTCATTTTGTCAAATTTATGTGAGTTACACTCACAGGCTTGTGTAAAAGAAAGTATAAGTACACCCATGTTTGGTTTCCTGGTTTTATTTATCAGGACCCGTACCTGTTTGTCAAATGAGATAAATGGAACCTCAAATAAACAACAATGTATCACATATTACCCTGTGTCATCATTATATATGTAGCAAAAAATATAAATAGATTATGACACATCTGAGGTTATATTCATTTCATTTTACGATACGATAAGATGCAATGCGATGCAATATGGTACAATACGGTATACTTTATTGTCCCCATAGGGGAATTTGTCTTAGGTCTGAAGCTGTGACCTTTGATGCCTTCACAATACAACAATGGCCCAGTATCACACAGTTTACATAATGGCAAGAAGTAATTAATTCTTCTTGAAGTGAACTGTGCTTAATACCTTTTAAGGATATTTAGAATATTTAGAACTGAAATATGGTGTACTTTCATTTACACCTCACTGTATCTATATTACAGAGTGCCAGCAAGAGCTGAATTGGCTGCTCTTGTACTGGTTTAAGCTCCAGTGGTTAGTACCCACATCTCCCGGTGGTTACAAATTATTTTGTCTTGAGTTTGATGGACTAGAGAGTCAGTGATTATAAGAATTTAAGTGTTAGTTTGTACAACCACCTGATTTACGGTTTGTTTTTTCTTATCAACATGGATGACTTTATTGACTTGGATTCACATGTAAGACTTTTGTGCGTCATCCCTACTTCACCCAGGTTTCAATCAAAACAATCCCTTTTCCAATTAAATTTACCTCTGAGCCAAAGAAACTGATCTCGACTCTCACCTTTGATTCCCATTGTTCTCTTAACTCGCCTGTGCAGCGAGGCCTTGGCCTCTGTGCTAAAAAAGTATTATTAGTATGACTGCCTTTCTTTTGTGTTAATAACGGGGAGTAATATAAACATTCCACGGAGGAGGAGATAAGACAAGTTCAACAGGGCTATTTTGAACCGCTGCAAATTTTACTGCACTCGACAGCTGATGTGATTCTAGTTTTCCTTCAACCTCATTTGGCTGTATTCCTACATCAACTGCAAAGGGAAGGACAATTTTTGCTTTTACTGTAAAGCAGGATAACTCCAGCAGGGCAGTCTTGTTCTAATCAGGTCAACACCATCCGTCATACTTCCTTTTACATTATCCACAGAAGTATTCCTCATTGCAACGTAACCCGGCAGCACGCAAACAGAATTCAGCTTCAAAGTGTTGACAGCAGAGCAGCATATTACATGCATAGACATATACGGTCCTCTAAAGGCAAAGGTGAATACCCAGCCACTATGGCAGGCCACAGCTGGCACAAATCGGTGAGGTTCATTGTTAAAGCACAGTTGTGTTTCATCATTTTGCCAACTTGGCTGTTTTTGTACCTTTTTTCCCCCATAGAATTAAGGTCACATCCGTCAGAAAAGAGAAGCTAGGAAAAAAAGTGATCTCTTTCTCAGCAGCTGTCATCACCTTCACTATTTCATTCCATTCATTTCACTGGCTGTTTGCCACCAGCTTGACATGCCGTCCGCTTGGGTTTGCCTCTATATGAGCTCTTGAAACAGAAACAATTTAAGAAATTGTTGTTTTGTTGTCATTTTGTGTGCTGGGCATAGAATAAAAGGTGCTCCCACTCTCTATAGAGGAATGTGTTTGTGAAAATTGTAGGAATGCGACAAGTGAGCTGGAAGCTATGAATACTCTTGGGCATGTATTAATCTTTACAACAGTGCCTAAATTGATAATGGGAAATTTCTTTGCTCTTTTAGGGAGGATTTACACCAAGATAGTCTGGGGGACTTGGTTCAAATGAGCAGGGAATTCTGAATTTCGGACCTTCATTTGGTTTGGGGGAGGTGTGATTGCACAAACTAACTGATGTGGATCAAAGAGGCAAACTCCGTCCGTGTACTAATGGTCTTGATTTGCTTTAATGTAACCAAATACAGGAACTAGACTACAATGCAGAGCATTGTAGGTAAATGCAACCAAAAAATATGCATGTGTAGGACTACTGCTGGTAGAAACAAGATGTGGTCAGATGTGAAAGAAAGGGTTAAAGTTCTGGTAGAAACTTAGGTGATTAAGTATTCCCCCTCATTATTTGTCTCGTCCCCTCCTTCAGTAATTCTTGATGCAGTGCCGCCTCTGCTGAAGACAGAAGACATTATTTAATAGATCCAGTTTGCTTGAGTAAGTCCAATGTGAAAGCAAACTCGGACCGACAGAATGTTGCAACCCCCAATCATATAGAGACCCCAATCCTACCGAGTCTAGCAGACTATCTGGTGTGAATGCAACCTTACATAGACCTGAAATGTTTTTGACTTCATAATTCCTTTGATTTTCACTGTTATAATACCTGAAGATTACACTGCTTTTGGATATATTTATGGAAAAGCTTCAAGTCTCCAGATAGATATTTACCTCTTACCTTTGCAGCTCCTTGACTGACATGTGAGAGCTTCTCTCATGATTTAATGACTGGAGCCTGTCTCAGCTTGTTTGTGTCCAAAGATTTTTTTCAATTTAGACAGTTAATCCTTCTGCATTTTGCATTTGTTTTAAATTAGCAGGCTCAGAAAGTGATGAAACCTTTTGTGACCTCACTAACCTGTGATTTAGTCTACAACATTTAATAATATATGAAATTAAGTGCCTTTAGATGGTCACATTTAATCATTTACAAGAATACTTGCGAACACACCTTTTAAGTGGAAATTTTCAGAAAGCGCTGAGCCCCTGAGCTGTGATGTGATTTCTTAAGGGACACTTACTCTGCTCTGAATTGGGTGTTGAGGTTAGAACAGGTTGGGCCAAACAGCTCTACTGATTCTGTCTAGCATCACCTACCACTAAAATACCCAACATTTTGCACACACAATTTCCAGTGTCATAAGCTCGAAGTTTAATTTGAAAGCAGAATAAGCAACAGCACTGCAAGAAAGTGTAAAACTAGACTTGAAAGACTGTCAAATTCAGTTATTTTTAGGGCTGGGCAATTAATCGATGAAATCGATTGATTGAATTTTCAGTTCATGGCAATTTATTTTTATGAAAATCTGGATTTTTTTCCTCTTTTATATGCACCACAATCTCCTTGGGCTTCCATCATTGATACTGATTCAGATGGAAAGGGATCACAGATGCAGTTGCGTTGCATATCACTATGCAAGATATGAAGCCGTTTATACAGTGGAAAAGTTATGACGTTATTTACCTTCCTTGTTGTCCTTCTTTCATATAAATAAAGGCACATTAGCAAGCAAAAGCTTTAATAAGTTTAATATGTTTTAAGAAAGAATAGGGGGGAAAAAATCCATTAAAATCGGGAATCTGATTTTGTTTGAAAAAATCTGAGATTAGATTTTTAGGCCATAGTTATTTGTGTCAAGAAACCCCAGAGGCATCCTTCAGCGTCATCATTTCACACAGATGCATGAGAAACGACATTACCGTCAGGGAACTTTCTGAACTCACAGCTCTCTCTTCTGATTCTTTCTGTATAAACTTTGTTGTTCCAGTTTTTCTCTTTTTTTTTTTAACAACCATGCAGGGAGTTTTAGGATGACTATGATGAATAAAGGACGTTGCCCATGCAGGCTGAAAGAATAACCCAACAATGAAGTGGCAAATCTGCAGTTCCCTGAAAGGCCACTGGAGGCTGGATGTGAAAGCAAGTTCATGCTAATAATGTGCTTTTGGATTCTAAGAATAACTCGTCTTCTCATAACAGCTACATGGGAGTTAAGAAGCAATTTCTTTCATATTTTTCCTCAGATAATTGTATTAAGAAATTAAATATATGTATTATTGCTTTACTTATCACTTTCATGTCATTTTTAACTGCAAAATTCCAAGATATCGTTGCCTAAATACTAAATTTGAGGCTTCAGTAAAATGCTATGTTGATCTTACATATACACATGTACAGGTTATGAATCAGCTTTGTAGATATGCTGATCTGACACTACCTGGGCAGGGGAGTAAGTGATGCATATGACTATTTATGGAGTGAGATAAAGCCGTGTGGATGCTGAGTGTTTTTTAGAAATAACACATGATAAACAAAAAGAGAATTTCAAAGACTCAAATGCATGGAGACACGGAAACTTTCTCAAACTCTCTGTTTTCATTCATATGCTATATACATATAGTGCTGTGTGAAATAATCGGGCAAAGAGAAGATATTATGAGTAATAACACTCAAACAAACTGACTTTAATCTGTCTATAAGTTGTGTTATACCCATAATTATCCACATTATCTGGCTTGGACATCACATCACATCACATCACATCACAATGTAGTCAAAGGTATATCATAGCAGACGGAATTGCAGGCTTTCTTCATGAGTTATCTGAATGGGAGTGTAATGAATAAAATTCCTCCTTGTATTAGCTGGCCTCTGGGTATGTGGCTGATAAAGCTCAGGTATGTGACTGAAGTCGGAGACCTTGAAAGTTGAGCAGCCCACGCTTGTGTTAAACTGGTCCTGCATCGTGTGTGTGTTCAGGAGCCAAAAGTGAGCTGTGCAGAGGTGGTGGTCCACTATATGGTAGATAGCTGGAGGGCTAAACAGCCCAGTCTTTGTAAGATTTATTCATTGGAGGGAACCTGATACTGAAGAGTGACTGAGAACCCTTTAACAAAAGGTCTGAAGTTCACCCATGTTGCCATTGTTTGGAATCCCCTGTCTACAGGGCAACATCACACTGAACTGGATATCATTTTTGAGACAAATGACTGTTCAGGGATTCAAATTGAAAACAATGTTAAGAGTTGCCAAACATGACAGAGACAGACCTTTTTCTTTAGATGAGGTGGTTCAAATATAACAATAGGACATATCTGAAGCTGGCCAGCAACATCCATGTGACATGTTGAACTTAAAGAACAATAAGTCTAGCTGTTTTGATGATGAGTTGTCATTTTGAGGGGCTTTTAGTGATGTGTTTGTGTGTTTAAAAGTGTGTTGGGTTGACAAGCAGCCACCCCAAATCCATTTCTTCAAAGAGAAGCAGCAGACAAATAGCTGAATAGTGTTCAAATAATGTCAGTTTCATTGGGCTGACAGGGGACCCATACTTTCCTGACATAACAGTTAATGTTCAATGAATCTTTAGATTCTTCATCTCCAGTTTGTTGTCCACATGTTTATACCAGAAGGCGTATATTATAGTTTGGTAACAAGAGCAGTGGCAGCCCACATAGCTACTCTTCCTGCTGACCTGTCTGGTCTATAAAATGCACATTCATGCATTTAACTCTTTTCTTGCATTTTGCAAGACTGCTTAAAAACAAAACTTTTATCTGCTCTGCATCTTTCATCCGCTTCCTTTTGGAACAACTCTGTTTACAAGCTTTCAGTTAAGCTCAACATCATTGTTCCTGCCTCGCTGATAACTCAGTGGAAGAGGGATAGTAGTTTTTATCATGTATTTTCTTTGGACAGCCTTTTGTTATAGCAGCAGTTTTCTCTGCCTTTCACTAAAATTAGCATGGCCCCACTGGATATTGGAAGTAATTACCAAAGAAGAACTGACAGACCCCTAACTCTTAACTGGCTGCGTAACATTTATTCAGGCAGAAGAGCACATATTAGTTACTGCATCACAGCCACCATTGGTCTGCCCATCGTTGAGGACACCTGAGCTCAACACTCTTATAGACTTGTAGCATTTTATCACTTTCTTTTTCTTCTATGTCTTTATCTCTCCTCTCTTGGAAAATCTGACTGACTCCCATCTTCAAGATGGCTGGTATTTTTTAAAGGCATTTCTTCCCATTAGTACTCCAGCCAGCAGATTACTTTTTATTGTCCAATTCATGTGAGCTGAAAATACTGACATGCTTGTTATAGACCTATGATTTCTTTTTTTCTGTTTTACTTCTGGAGCTGCAGTTATGAGTCACTTATGCTCATAAAAATCTACATTACATTTGCCATTCCAAGTGAATTCTATTATTCTCTGAGTTTGTCAACGGCATCCAGTAGGATAGAATAAATCGGATAGAGTTGTGTACCAAAATCCTTCGAGGCAAGCCTTGTCGCTCCCTCAGCAGACTTCTTGGAAACACCTGTTAGAGGTCATTGTTGGTCAACCACATGGATGGACATTTAAATCCCATCTGTGATTTTTGGCCCTAATAACACATATAGATTTGTATACACTAAGATCATTACTGGACATATGAGATATTTTCTTTTTTGTCAAGAGTTGAAGGTTGTATCAAAGAAAAATAGCCATGTTTCGCTGTAGATGTATGTCAAAGGACAAACACACTGACAGCTAGAATGCTTGACAGAAGATCACACTGTACATGTAGGGACTTTTCAGAGTCATAAATATTTTCAAAGAGTAGCACAGACCAACATGCCATAATACTTTGAATGTGGATGGGATAGTATGGTGGAGATGTCTATCAGCAGCCGGTTTCTGGCAAATAGCCGGAGGGCTTCAGAGGGTGGTCTGGTCGGGAGATGATCGATGTAGAGTCTTAGCTTCAGCTAAAGGGGATAGATGAGACAGAGGAATGTGATTTTTTTGCCTTGAGTTACTCAGCGGGGTGTGGGGAAGAGGTGAAAACAGCTGCAACGGGTACAATATTTTCTCAGGACAGAGCGCCTGTGATGGGTCACACTGAGACGTCTGCTCTATTTTCCTGAAGACCTAGTTTCGACACAGGTTCTTTCTTTATTTTAGGGATGTTGAATTAATTGGGAATATTGTAATTGTCTGCAGCTATAACATGTTTGCCAACATTACATTACCTTTATACGGTGATAATGTCAGTGTTGTATTTATAGCTTCTCCTGTCAACCACAAAAGTAAAATAAATCTGTTATTATTGGAAGACTTAGATCAAGTTTGAAGAACTGGGTCAAGACAGCCTTATTATAAGGCCAGGGACATTCTGTTCAGTGTGGGATGACAGCAAGAGACACAAACTCACATGCTGAGAGAATGATGACAGTGATGGCTATTCAAACTCAGAGATTTGCTCTTCTGCACTTGGTCCATGCATAAGTCCTGTGTTATAAAAGATAATGAGTTGAGCTGTCTAAATAAAGTACAACCCTCTCACACATGGAGATGGCGATTGCCTGCGAGGCCTCACGTCATCCTCACTGTTAAGGAATTATAGATTTGCACAGCCACATCATCCCCAGGTACAAATACTTACTTCTTTTTTTTTCATCCAATCAACTTTTCCTCATAGCCAAGTTTAAGAAAGTTGGCTTTCATCCTTGAGCTCACATGGAGTCCCACACAGACGGCATGTGAGGAGTCTGAGTTATCTGTAGAAAAACAATACTTACATCCAACTGGAAGTGTTTTTTTCCCGAAGAGCTTCCAACTATAAGCTCAAGGGACAGCATCAACAGAGCGGCATATTAGTATGAAGTTCCAATTTTGTGTCAGCTCATAAATTACTGCGACACATCATCTGGATTTGTCAAAATCTTAAGTTTTGACCCCAGTAAATTAGTTGGGAACAAATTGTGGGGTGGTAGAAGGCTCACATGATGACTGCGACATTGACAGCCAGATGCAATGTGTTTCTGCATGTGCACACGTGTGATTTTAACCTTAAAGTTAAAAAGAATACACACGATTGAAACGATGCATGTATTTGTGTTTTTTTGCAGGATGAGTCCCCAGATCTTACTGAGGAGCAGTTAATAAGCCTGCTGGATGAATGTGACCTGACAGAGAGCTGGAGCCAGGACCATGAGACAAATAAAACAACACCATGAGATCCTATAAAATATTTCACTACTTCATCTGAAGTCCTTCTGCCAGAACATCCTTACTGGTTAATAACTATGAATTCCATCAGAAAAACTTTTATACGTTTAAAAATGGTGTAATTATTTCATAGAAAATAAACTGATGAACATATTACCAAATGTGGTGGTAGTGGAAAAATTATCCCAAAATGTTGTCAACTGCTAAAGAGAATTATGATTTCTAGTGTAATTGGTCTACATGTTCTTCATTTGCGGCTAGATTGCAACCCATTGCTTTTATTTGTGTTTGTGTCCCTGCATGAGGAAATAGAGCAGCAGGGACACCCTTTGTATTCACCTAAGTATCATCAACGGGAACAGAAAATTGCTGTCATTAAGTCTAATAAGAGGTTGAGGTGGCCACAGAATGTTCTGCTGCACACATAAACAGCTAACAGCAGCAGGTTAACTCTGAACTCTATCCTGTATTAAAATAAAGCATACTTTCCTGAAGTATAGTATGCTTGTGTTCGTGCTGTGTGGTCAGACATTAAACATGGCAGAGAGATGATCTCTTCTCTGCAACAGTGGTATTCAGTTCCAGTTTAGCTCCTAGCATTCCAGTCATTCCTGCCTCTATAGGTGATCTTTTCAGAGTGGCTCAGATTAGTTGGATCTTATGAAACTGGATCCTTCGTGAATTTAATTTGAATTCAAATTAGTGGATTCCACCAACAAAAGAAGAACGGCTTTGAGACTGATGCTCTTTGGTTTGTTTGAGAGATTTGTGGAAGCTGTTGACATGATTCCAATTTGCTCCTGCTCATGCGGCCTGCACCTGGCTGACCTCTGCCCAGAGGCCTCGCCTTTCTGCTCTCCTGGCACTGGACAACTTCGGGCGTGCTCATCTCACTCCTCACCTCACACACACATTCTGACCCCACATTCCTCCTCACTAAAAACATATCAACCAAATGAACTAGACAATTCCCATAGGGGGGCCCTGCTACCAGTCTTGCACGATCCGCATGATCTGAGCGACCACATGCAGTCACTCTTCAGACTGACTGAACTACATGGAACAAACAGTTGTAATTTAATCATCACGTGTTGGATTTTTGTCTGTTTTACAGATATCATGTATGTAACCACCACAATGTGTTCTCAGAAAGGACGACGCTGTTTACTGCTCATATAGGGTAATGGAAACCCAGTGAGCTCATTGTGGTAAGAATGAGGTCACCTCAAATGTAAAGAGACCTGCAGCAAACTAAGACTCTGGGTTTTAGATAACAGCTTTTTCTGACTCTGTGAAAGACTTAGATTAGCTGTTTGAATTCTGTTTGCAGATGATTTACTGGTGGAAGACTTTACAGTGTGGATACCCCCTCATTTGTTTAGTTGTATATAAAAATTGAGGAATTTCAGTGCACATCCAGGCTGGGCAAAGCAGACCGCAACTGTAGTTAAAGTTCACCTTCACAAAAGTTTGTGAATTTATCACTCTGCAGCCCAGAATTCCTTCTGTCTGCTTCTCACGAGAGTGCTGTCATTTAAAGGTGAGACACTTGTGCAATGTGTGATCAGATGTGTGTGGATGTGCTGCTTAAGTGGGTTATACTTCATGTTGAGTTTTTCTGCCGTTGACTCCCGAGGATACTCCCTTTCTCCAAGGCTTCACTAGACTCAACTAATGGATTCCAGTCGCCTGACTCGGCATGGCTCGGCTCCCTTTGTATTTCCAAGGAGAACACCTTAATCATAGTGGATATGAAGTTCAAAGACCACTGGGAGATAAGAAAGAGCCTCCGACTATTTAACTGTTTGTTTACCCACAAAGACACCAAGAAGCTCTGAATCTTTTTTTTTTCCTGAAGAGTTTAATGTTCAGTTGACATTACAAAAAAATAACAGGTAAGAGTATAAACAGCACTTTGAGTAGAAACTATTGTACAAATGTTTATAGAAAAAGCTTCACTAATAATTAAAAAAAAGACACGTACAAAAAACAGAAAAAAACAAAAAAACTAAAACAAAGACATCCTCATGTCAGTGTGCAAAAAGTTTATACAAATAGAAGTGCTTCCATAAGAGGCTACACTTCTACATAAATTATTTAAATAGCATATATCTACACAAATAACATAATAGACAAACATAATAATTTATCAAAACAGCACAGGAAATACATATTGCAAAACATTTCTTTAATCCTTTCCTGTTTGGGCTTCTTCTGCTACAAAAACATCTTATATACAGAATATAAATGATACCGAAGTCTTGCTAAAAATATGAAGCCAACCAATTTATACTTAATGAGGTAATATTTGTACATTAAGGGTTTCCTTTTTTCCCCTCATTGTCAGAAATGAACACTCAACCTCAAGCACACCAGTCATGCACACTGTGCAGAAGCAGACTACTTTTATAGTTTACTGTCCCAATTAGAACCGATTATTTAAACAATGGTGATATAAGTTCATTTTAATGGGTTGCAGAGGTGAGCTAGAATTACAGCCTCTGTGGATTATAAAAATCTCACACTTAAAAGAATCAAAGGAAACAGACTGGCCCTCACTGTTTGTCCCCTGATATTAACAGAATATTTGCTTATAGTTACTGTTCCAGAGCAGTGGGGTTGTGTGCCTGCTTTGGGGCCCTGTGCTGTCCTGCTAACGTTCTTTCCTGAGAAGACTAGAGTTGGGCCAGCCCTACGTCTCTGTTACAGACCAGACTTCATGTGTCTGTAACAACTGGTGTGAGGGGTCATCAGAGAAATTTGAACTCAGATTTGTCTTGGTTGTCTTCATATTTATGCTAGTTGGGTGGCATACTTGCACAGACACACAAACAACATTCACTCTTTTTGATAGTAACAGTCAGTCCATACTGTCCACGGTCCCTCAACGGTTCCTTCACAGGGGATTTTTACCCCAGCCAAAGAAAGTTCTCCTACTGCTTTCTTCATTCCCAAAAACGTATCTTTCGATTCCACAGCAGATGTATGTTAATGCTCAAAAATAATACAAAAAAAAGTAAAAACACTCTTCCCTTTGCTCCCTCATCCACAGAGGAACAACAGTTCAGGTGTGCAAAGCAATAAAAATGTGGCCCTTGTTTAGCGCAGACAAAGTGAGAGAGCCTATTTGTTCTGAGCAAAGCTGCACTCACAGTTTGAGTCTGACGCAGAATTATCATTGAACTTTCATTTGGCTTAAACTCCTGAGGTCACATCACCTCGTGTCAGTTCACTTGCTCTACATACCTCCGATGTGCATTTCTCAATAAGAAAAAGTTTAAAAGAAATCGATCCATGCCTTGTAATTTAGATTTAGGGTCATACATTCTTCTGGAAAGCTCCGGGGTGCAATTATGTATCTGAAAGTAAAGAAGAAAACAAGTTAGAAATCATGTTTAAAGTGATGGTAAGTATTTTCAAAAGTGTTCAAGTATGATATATGTGCTTACCTCTACATTCATATTTGAGGTCTGAGAAGTAAACCATCTCCTGAGAGAAGACATACAAGCCTAGTCGCCCACCAGCATATGTCTTGTCATAGATGTTTCCAGAATCAGCCATGATTCTCTTTCCTTCATACATGACCACTCTGAAAAGTTAACCAAACATCATGAGCTCAGTGCCATTTTAACAAGTTATGCACGTTTCCATTTGAATGAGGTTTCAGACTCACCTAATAAGTCCAGTCTTGGGTCTGTGGGTCAGGTGCCATCTGTAAGCGGTGAAGTCCTTCCAGCCGATGTTCTTGGGGTCGTGCCACAGAGTACGCACCTGAAAATGAAGGATTGCAAGGGTTAAAACGAGAAAAGTGATAACAGTATCTTCAACTATGTCCCAAGCTGAGTCCACCAATCTGCGCTTACCTGTCCTGCGGTGTCTCCGGTGTGCCACAGGGCGTTCCTCAGGTGCTCTCCGGGCCCTGTGGTAGAGTTGACTACTTTGATTGACAAGCCAGAGTAGCCCTGAGCTCTTGTGGGTGTGTGGGACCAGTAGGTCTGTGTAATCTGTTTCCACATCACGGTGTAGAAGCGGGAGCTGGACTGATAGCCAAACACGAACCCGGCGTAGTCGTCATCTCTGTCCGTGTTGATGAAGAATGTTCCACTGAAGTCCACGGCACTAAACTCATCGTAACCTGAATTATAATGAGAGATGTTTTAGAATCAAAACCACTTTGCGTTTCTATACATAAAGTAAGACATTTTTCTGTATGTTGCTTACCAACAGCAATGCCAGGGTCACAGTTGACAGTTTGCACCAACTCCTTGCCCTGATGCCTCACAACCCAGTTGGGGTCAATCTGAGAGGTGCCCTTGGGGTCCAAAGGAACCATCTGGAACCTGCGGAAGTCTGTTTCACTGATGGCAAAGTTCTCGGGACACACGTCAAAGATGTCCAGGACATTATCTTGGTCGAAATCGTCTTTACACACATCGCCACGGCCATCACCTGAGAGGAACATATGGATATGGAGTTAAAAAAGCGAATGCTGAGAAAAAGACAGTCTCTAAAGTGACACTCAGAGCAGGAATGGCACCAATGTTTTGTAGGACTCACCATCAGAATCCACTTGATCGGGGTTAAAGGCCAGTCGGCAGTTGTCTTTGTCATCAGGGATGCCGTCATTGTCATCATCATGGTCACAGGCGTCACCTTTGCCATCCTTGTCGTGGTCTGCCTGGTTGGCATTGGGGATGTAGGGGCAGTTGTCCATGTTGTTCTGGTGACCGTCCTCGTCAATGTCCTGGTTGTTGTCGCATTTGTCTCCTATGCGATCTGCGTCTGAGTCAATCTGTAGAGGAACAGAAACATTCCTTTAGGGTGAGATTTCCCAAAGACTGGCTCCCCACACTGTGAGATACTTCTCCTTCTACTGTTTTCCAGCAGCCTCAATATGAGAGGTGCTACTCTGGATGTAAATGCAGCCCCTTGTTTTCAGGTATGCAAGCAATGTCCCTCTAGACAAGCGTCTAGTGTTCCTGCACCTTAGCTTAGCAAATCACTCTTTTTGTATTTTTTTTTAATGTCAGAAGAGCAGAAAAGAGAAAGAGCATTGCTCTCCTGCCATGAATTTGTCAGATTCCTCACTTTGATTGAAACAGAAGCCGTTTGTAGACCTGAAACTTTGTCTTCCATGACAGATTCAGCTTTAATCATGGTAGCTTTATTGTAAAGATGAAATGTAACATTACCTGATCTGGGTTATGCTCCAGGGGGCAGTTGTCGCAATGATCTCCCACTCCATCCCTGTCGGTGTCTCTCTGGTCCACATTGTAAACGTATGGGCAGTTGTCGTTTTCATTCAGAATACCTGTTGAGCAAAAACATTTTTATGCTTGCTTTCACAACTCTACAAATGCTCTTCAGGAATGAGCAAAGACATAGCTTGGATCGGAATTTGGAGAGGTTGCTTACCATCACCGTCAATGTCGATGGCGCAGGCATCACCCTCGCCATTGTTGTCGGTGTCGGTTTGGTCTGTGTTGGCTTCAAACACACAGTTGTCACAGCGGTCACCAACATCATCCCTGTCTGCGTCATACTGGGCAGGGTTGTACACTCTTGGGCAGTTGTCCTAATTTCATAAAGAAATATCAATTAAAGAACTAAAATGGGTCATGACAGAGAGAGGCTATATCTATAGGAACAAAGTTGTGTTTTTCCAATGTTTTGGGGATTTATTTTTTTCAGTCTCACTTCGGCTGGAATATTCCACTGGCAACTCTACACTTGCATTTTTCTTGCCCAGCTTTCCAAATCCACACTGAGAATTATGGGCAACCAGCCACCTCATCCTCAATTCTTGGCTTTATGTGGAAATCTTATTATAAATTTCCTGCACTACTAACTTTCTACTGTAGTTCCCTGGTGAAAACACACAAACTTGAGCAATTTGCATTCCTACTGCCCAAAGGAAGGGTGGCTACAGCTGATTGCTATGTGTGGTCTCTGGGGAAAGTACAGTTTGAGGCTAAAAAAACTTCACGATTACTCACCCTATCATCGGGGATCCCATCATTGTCATCATCATGGTCACATTCATCACCCAAACCATCTTTGTCATGATCTTCCTGGCCAGAGTTGGGGAGGTTGGGGCAGTTATCCTATAAAGGAACAAAAGAGAGTGTAAGGAGGCAATTATCACAATAATGGAGTGCAGCTGGGTCATAATGGCTTTTAAGGCGGTGTCTGTCCACATGGGGTCTGGCTAACCTTCTTGCAGTGATAAGTGGCGTTCTCCACACAGAGCAGGTCAGTGTTGGGCCATCCGTCCAGGTCAGTGTCTTCCCCACAAATCCGACCATTCCCAGCATAGCCTGGCTTACACTCACAGCGGAACATGGAGTCGGAGAAGACGCCCAAGTAGATGCAATTTGCATTTTTATGGCAGTCGTGGCTGCCGTCCTGGCAAGGGTTACGGGGAGCGCAAACCTAAAAGAAATTACAAGGTGTTAAATAAAAAAGAAAAAAAAAGAAGTTTGTGATGTACTAGCCATAACGCCTGCAAATAATTAGCAATCCAAACCTGTTTTTTAGCTGTAGCCTGTTCCACTCCTCGTCCAAAGGGCTGGGGACCGGAGAAACGTGCGGGGCAGGGGAGACAGTTGTAGCCTGGCTCAGTATTCTCACAACGATGGACTCCGTTATGAGTATGGCAAGCATCTGGGACCTCTTTGCATTCATCAATGTCCTTACACGTGATGCCATCACCAGAGTAGCCAAGTGGACACATACCACATGTGAAAGACCCATCGGGGGAACTGGTGCACTTTGTGCCAGGGAAGCATGGGTTTGAAAGACAGCCATCTGAGGACAGAAAGAATATGTCCTTTAGCAAAGTGATCCGTTGTATGGGAAGCAGTGTATTTTCATGGTTAGCAAAGCTTAGGCACGTACCAATAGGGCAGTCCTGCTTGTTGCAAACTTGAATCATAGTAGCATCACCAATGCAATCCTTTCCACCATATTTGGGCGCAGGATCAGTGCAAAGACGTTTTCGGTTTTGAATTCCACCACCACAAGTAACTGAGCAGGTGTCCCATGGTGACCAAGGTCCCCAGCCTCCATTAACTTAAATGAAAAAATCAATATTTATCATTCTGGTCTAAATGCATGCATGCAGTTATATATTTAGATGCTGATGTCTAACTCACTAGGACAGGGTGACTTCTGGCAGACTTTGGTGTGACGTCCCTCTCCTTGGCAGTCCCTTCCACCCATTTGGGGCGTGGGGGAGTTGCAGAGGCGGATTTGTGTAATGACCCCTTCACCACAGGTCACAGAGCACGAAGACCAGGGTGACCAGTGGCTCCAACCTCCGTCCTGTTTGACTGTGACCAACACATGCACAATGAATTCACGATGATCTCAATCTGAGAAAATGAGAAGTGTTGCAAATGTTGAGAAACTTACAGCGCTTGTCACATTCCTGCGGGTAGCAGTCACGGGTCTGGACAGAGGTGCCCTCACACTTGCTGTTGATGCGGTCACAGGAGCGTCCGCGTTGCTGGATGCCACGGCCGCAAGTCACTGAACAATGGGTCCAGTCAGACCAGGCGGACCAACCATCTTCTGCATAATCGCTTGCTGTACAGAGACAATCATGTTTGGGGGGTAAATATGAAGTTGATAAGATTAAACTAAGGTTTATGATTTTTAAAAAAAAAAGAAGCTTACGTGTTCCACAGCGGGGACAGCATTCTCCATCAGGCACTGTGGCGTTGGCACATGGGATCAGAGGGCAGGAGATTTTACGACACACAGTAGCAGAGTTCTGGACAGAGGAACAGTTTAATGAGAACAAGGGAAATAAGAGTAACTTTGCTAATCCTGTTCCAAACCTAATTGCTGTATTTAAGAAAGTAGCAATCTTCTAAGGTTTTCTACCAACACCTGCTGTGTTGGAAGAAAACCTGCAGTAATCCTCACCTATACTCTCCCACTAACACCCAACTAATAACATAGTAAATGAGCAGCTTTCACTAAAAGGCCAGAAGTAAAAGAGCCTCATGCTGCTTTGTTGATACTTTCAGACAGAGTGTTGATGCCTTTCAGACAGGACAATGGTGATTATGAAGAAAGGTGCTAATGTAAACACTATTATCACTTTACTGCAGCAGATTAAGAGGAAGTAGCACTATGTCCTTCCTCAGCTGATCCCTGGCACGCTTAAAGGTTACATTCCTGTAGGTGTAATGACACTTACCTGACAGGTGCACTCGGTGCAGCCATCTACCGTCCACTCATCTTTGTCCTTGTGCACAATACCATTATGGATGCAGACTCCACTGTGGATGTTCATTTGGTTTTTCAGGAGCTGGCTATCTGAAGACTGGGGTGAAAAGAGAACGTGAGAGTGAGGAGGGGGCTGCACAGGACAGAGGACGGAAAACTTTAACTTTGCCAAGGTTCCAATACAAATGAATCACCGTCCGGCACCATGATTAAGACATTGCTGAAATCTAGTGAAGCAGTGCAAATGTGACCGACGGCCAAACATATTTGTGTATTCACATGGGTCTCATTAAGAACTTGGCTAGGGACAGCCATTACAGTGACAAGTGGCCATGCACTAGGAATGCATTAACTAGAAGCAGATTGAGAGACAAGTAAAGAGGAAAATAGGGAGTCGGTGATGACATATAGCAGACCCTGATGGTCTTACTTACCACTTTTTGGAGATCATTCAGCACTTTTTTGACAATGACATTGAGTCCCCTGAGCTCTTTAAACATGCTGGCGATGTCCTCACAGGAGAAGCCGCAAACAGACTGCAGATCTGCTCAGGAAGAGTTCCATAAATTAGCTCAACTCTTTAAATGTGCAGTTTTAAGTGGAAGAGAGATACAGACACAACTCTAAGGGGAGGAAAGGTCTCACCTTTGGCTTTGTGGCCGGTGTAATCGGTCCTAATAGCAGGGCTGGAGCCATTCACTGGGTTGTCCAGGGTCATGACATCAGTTAAGGTTGCTGCAGGGGGAAATAGAGGGGAAAGGATGAATAGATTTTTGCTAACAGTAACCCAATCAGACACTTTTTCTTTTTTCTTTTTTTTTTGCATCAGTTATTTTCAAGACTTACCTCCACTTTGGCATCCCTTGTTTCTCAGTATGGCATCCAGGGTGGTGCCAAATACAAAGCGCACATTCTGAAGCACTCCCTTAAAAAAGGCAAAGAAAAAACATGTTATAGCTTTAATACTTTCTTTTCCTTAATCTTTTATCTCAGTCTGTAAAACATACAGTTGGTTTTCTCTTCTGTGCCAAAACACTTCTTACCATAAATTTGTCCTTCACAGCTCCCTTTCCAATCCTGAGTCTGGCCATATCTGCCACCTCCCGGGCCAGCACCGTCTGGATGGGCACATCCATCTCTGCCACATTGATCTCCTCACAGCCGACAAAAAGCTGCGCCCTGTCCTCCTGAACGAACAGCGTGATGTTCTTCCAGTGTCCGGTGGCCAAACCCGCATCCTCGATGGACACGACCTGCTGCTGGTTCACCGTGGAGTAGACCATATCCAGGGTGTTCGCCTTCCCGTTGGAAATGATTTCGAAAACCGGTCCGGATCCATCGGTCTTCTCAATGGTCAACAAGCTTCCTCTGGTCTTCTTGAACTGCTTCAGGTTGACCAGGAGGAGAAAACCCCGCTCGGCTTGGATGGAGTCCAGGAGGTCCCTGAAGGAGCTGTCGGGGACGGCGGGGATCAAGTCTGCATTCAGGACCTTGTAAGCTGGGCTATAGGGATCTTGGCCTTTGACCAGACTCACTCCGTGGTGTCTTTTGTTTACCCGGGCCAGATCAAATAAGTCATACACACTGTTATCATCGCGGCTCTCTGCGGTCAAAGAAAAAAAAAAGGAAACAAGAGGAAAGAAAAGCACCGGTTACTTCTTTCCCTCAGAGTGCTCTAAAGGACAAAGAAACCACGGGATAAAAGGGCTGAAAATCCCACCCGAATAAAATAAGTAACTTTAAAAAAAAAAAAAAAAATCAAATAGTCTGCGTGGGGGCCAGAACAATCAGAGAACTACAATCAACAAAACCCTCCCCGCAATTAAATTCATGTCTTTATAGAAAGAAACTACAAAGTTTCAACAGATTTTTTTTAATTTTTAGGCTAAATAATTGTTTTCCATTCTCACCTGCCAGTCTCGCGCCCTCACAACTCCAAAGCATCAGCAGCAAAAAGATGCCACACAGCATCATCTCGAAATCTCAAGTGAGCCCCTATTGCAACCAAAGAACAGTTACTGAACACATGCTTGCCAAATCTGGGTTTCAGAAATGTAACATACAATAGAAAGTTGTGTACAAACCTTTTAAATGAAAAATCAGAAAAACGTTTTTTTTTTTTTAAATGAAGAAAAAAGAAAAACTCCTTGCTTCACAGATTATTTATCCCGTGTCTCTTCCTTTTGCTCTTTCAGAAGTTCAGTGAATGGTAGCAAAGTTTCTCTGCGCTTCTTCTTTAATCTGATGCCTCAGTTTATTCATCTGACTTGCGCTTCTGTTTTAGATGCTATTTATATAATTCGAGGACATTCCTGAGCTCCTGTCTGGACCAATGGGATGTTTGCAGGAGAAAGGGACGGACTTGTTTTCTTACCTCACGGCCAGTCAGAGTAATATCCGAGACGCACAAGAGGGGAGAAAAAAAAAAGAAGCATTCCTGAGCAGAATTTCCATCATCGGATAAATATTTCATCCCCACAGAAACCGAGACTTGGCCGTTTCCGGTCAAATAAAAGTTATAATTTTATTAGTCACAATTATATAATCTTAATTCAATTTATAAATCATTTTCTGAAAATTTCATTGATATTATTTCACCCGGAATAGGCCTATGCAGCTTAATTAAACCATTAGGCCCGAAAAAAATGACTAGATTTAAAAAAAATAAAATCTAACATTTAGTTTTAATTCATATCCTACATATTTATTTACCCCAGCTCAAAATTAATACATAGTAGACAGAAAGTTACAGCTCTTTCATATTTTGTCATAAATAGTTTTGGCCGCTAGGGGGCTCACTGAGTACAGAACAGAGTGTACTGGTCTGGGTCAGCGAGGGGAGTGATGGATGGACGATGTCCGTGAGTCTGTTATAAAAATGTGATTAAATCTTATTGAGATCATGACAATCTGAAGCATGTCTTACAAAATTAAAGAA
>JBBBVU010000021.1:9266122-9313746 GCA_037177055.1 Atherinosoma microstoma | reverse complement strand
AGAGAGAGAGAGAGAGAGAGGGAGAGAGAGAGAGAGGGAGAGAGAGAGAGAGAGAGAGAGAGAGAGAGAGAGAGAGATAACACTGACATACACCTAATATATTTATACATATATTGTATCTATATTGCTTTGGTTCTGAGCCAGGTAGGAGCCACAGTCAGACTACCCAAGTCTAATCTGGGCCAGTCAGTTGTCTGCTTCCTCTTCTGTATTGTGCCTCAAGTGTCAGAAGACCACCTCATACTACTCATTTAATTTTAAAATTACAACAAAATTAGCTTCTATACATGTCTGAGGTGGGAAATGAACACAATGGTTGCAGAATCATCACTCATATTGTATCTTTTGGTTGAACTCATCATTTCATCATTGTGCCACAATGATACACAGCTGAGCTGAAAGGATGTTGTCTAAAGAAGGAAATTAAGCAGAAAAGAACTGTATAAGAAAGACAACATAAAGACTGAAATATATCTTCATTTATGAAATAGTTAAGTATCATTATTTACATCAAGCAGCGACTTACATCAATCAGTAACAATCCAAGTTTCCTATGCAGGAAATCTTTCTGGGTGGGTTTGCTGTTACTCTGTTGTAGAAACTCACATCTGGTAGTCCCAATGCAAAAGTTAAGAGTTAATCTTTAATCTATCATTTCCATTGTCTGGTAAAATTATGATGTAATGATGATTACAGAAAAATTTCTGAATAAATCTTCTCAGTAATTTTTATTCCACAGCCATTAACAGAAGATGATCACTTAAGTGTAATTTTTGACTCTGGAAAGTTGTTTAGGCCAAGATCCCCATTAAGGGTAATACTGATAATCAACATATTGTTGTTGGATGTTGCCTAGCATCATGTAGTATATGTTGTTGAGAGCTATTAAAAAGATTTCAGGGGACTTTTCTGGTTCCTGTGGGATACACAGAGTCTGGACGCCCCTCCCTGTGTGTGAGCTGCTCTGTGTTGTTTGGCTTCCAGGGCTTAATGACACCATCCCTCTGTGAACGGGCCAGGCTGACTGTCCCTCTTGTTGGCCTGCTTTTACTTTAGTCTTACATTCAAGTTTGCAAAGAAAGTGAGAAATTAGAGAAATGAGTTCAAAAGTGATGAGGGGAAGGACAGGAAAGCGGTCTACTGGCCCTAAGTTGGGACAGAACATTCCTCTCAGAGCTAATGCTTCACTTTCTGGACTCTAAGTTTGTCAAAACCCTGTTTCACCCTGATCTTTTTTGTCGATGCAGAACTTGTTACAAGGCATAATACAGCAACAAGTCCAGATATATCCCTAAAGAAAAGAAAAATGGAGGCTTGAGCTTTGGAGTCAGTCTTGCATAATCACCATCACTTAATGCTTGATATGAATTGAGACAAACACTGATACAACTTTGTGGCAGAGGAAGCCTTAACATCTGCAGCTCCTTTCTACTTGTCCCATCTTCCCAGAAAATAAGGCTATCAGAAATCCCATGACTGAAAACACCTTCTCCCCATCATCTGGTCCTCTTTAACACCCGACAGAGGACCCACCCACTTGGGCTCAGTTGTTCTGTGATACTTCAGCTGGACCTGCCAACTGGAGAGTCTTTTTTCCTGACTGTTGGACCAATTTGAAGGAATTTCACTGTCTTTTTTTTTCTTTGACTGCCACCTAATGAAAGAGCCTGTTCTTTACTTTCCAAATGAAACAATCTGCACATGTAGATCATCATCAGAGCCAAAAGTTTTGTGCTTATATCCGGGTGTTCACTATTGATTAAGAACTTGTGGAATCAACACATAAAGGGCAAACAATAATCAAATTTGGAAAACTGCAAGCCAACTGTTTGTCATTTTTTGCATGTGTATTCCTTGGAGCATTTCTGAAAGCTGTTGCTATGTAGAAAATCCTGTATATGATCACACAGCTAACCTCTGGGGGAAGCTCCTCCAAGTTAGCTGCTGTTCACATGGCAAGTCCAAGTCCACGCAGGACAGTGGGAGCAAGAGGAGGATGTAAGGGGGCAGGGAAGAAGGCTTTGAGTCACGCAACACAAAGGAGTGAATCTCCCTGCGGGGCCTAGTGACTGACTTGTGTTTGGATTGGTCACAGCCATGGAAATGGCTGGAATCTAAGCCATGACAGGAAAGCAGCCTTGCATGTGTATACTTGACAGCAGTGTGTGCTGATGAGCCCTCACACTTGTTAAGTTGAAAGTCACTTACTCACATAGACACACATGTCTCTGCCGGTCTCTGAATAGTAGAAATCACGCATGTGGCTGAAGCTAATTAGATCTTTCCTGCTATGGGAATCTTAATAAGAATAATAGGCAAAGATGAATATGTTAAGCTTTGGTTGGTAAGAGATTGTGGGAAAAAAATGCATTCATAGAGAGAAAAGTACGAAAACAAGGTAGGTCCGTGACAGTTTACATACCACAGAGGAGACAGATTATGAGGATCCACAGAGCAAAGACAAGAGGAACTAAACCAAACACAAGAGAAATATCTCACCCTGATGCTGAACCCATAGCTGACCTCATGCTAAAAGCTAAAATTAGACACCAAGGGATATGAGGGAACTGTGTTAGATGAAAATGTCGAGCTGCTGTTGCTGTTTGGTTTACCCATCACTTCCTGCTGGCTGGGGAAAGTCTGCGCTCTCAGACTCATCGTGTGCTTGAGTTTAGCCGCATAATGCTGTCTGCGTTCAGCTTACTGCTTCTCTCTATGTCTGATCCATCATATGCATCCCACATGATGTATAACTTTGCTGCTTAAAGGCAGCTGAAAAATCAACCTGCTTCTTTCTCTAACCAGATGCCCAGAAGTAAAGACAGGCATCGTATTATTAAAGCGTCTCATATGAAGGCATTCCTACTGAAGTGGGGTCGTACTGTCGCAGACTGCTACGTCTGGGACAAAGACTTATTGACCCTTTAGATAAAATGAAACAGATTTCCACAACATAGAGAAAGAGTTTCATTTGTGACTTTCTTTTGAAGGCGATTGCTCTAACCACAACAGGAAAGACGGTCAGCACTCCCCTCCAAAAGTATTTAATCTTGTTCTGTTACAGACTGGAATGTGGAGGATGGAAATGGCTTTGGAGACTGAAATCTTAAATCACTGGCAGAAACTTGCCTCTTTTCTGCAGTTTCACACTTTCGTCCTCTTCTTCTTATCACACCATAGCCTTATTGATGCAATATGTTCAAAGAGACAGCATCCACTCTGTCACCAGCCTTAAAATTGCTCTAATTAACATTTTTAACAAAGGATCAAAGATGTTGCTTACAGTGAGGATGAAGTAGTGATTCATTTCCAGATTCTGCGACGCCCTGCTGCTCTTCAGTATCTTTCAACTTATTGCTTTAATTTGGTCCTTTGAGTTAATTGCTTTGGTTGAATGTGATTGCTTTCGTCAATGTTGTTCTGAGATCCATTCAGTAATTTTTCACTTCCTAATACAACATCAAACATATGATACATGAGATTTGTTGACAAGACTGCTAAACACAGTGGTACTGTTTAAAAATAAGACATAAATCTTCAGTTTTAAGTTTAGTTTTTTTTTTTCCATTCATTTCATTTAAATATTGTTCATAATTATTGATTGAGAAATGAAAAATAAAACTTTGGTTGGGGTAGAAAGGATTTGATTTAGAATACAGTCTTTAAGGTTTGTGCACGTTAGGCTTTGTTATGTAAGGAGCTGGGAGTGTGGGTTCAGACTCAGAGTGTATGGATGGAGAGATCCCAGAAATGGCAGAGTGATTTGCAAGTGAGCATGCCTGGCAAGGAATTCTGAGTCCTCAAGGGACAGTGGGATTTGGGGTGGTGATGGGTACTTGCAAGATTTGATGTAATGGAAGTGCTGATTGCATGCAGCGATGGGATGAATGAGAGTGTGTAGATAGAGGAGAAGCTGGAGTAAGAGGGCAAAGTATGACAGGACTAAGATCAATCTAATCATTGATCTAATCATTGATCTAATCATTCAGATGCTTTTGTGTCTCATAATAGTTCAATCTTACAAGTATTTATGATTTTTGCCAGTTATTAAAAAAAATGCTTTGACTAATTGCCAAGGAATGGCTAAATATTTTCCCCTTACATTAAATAATTTTGACACTTTCAACCATATCTCTCATACTTGCGCACCTACTGTTGCCTCTGGCCCAGGTCGTCATTGTCAATGAGAACTGGGTCTCAATTGACCTTCCTAGTTAAATAAAAACATAAAATGTTTTTAAAAAAAATCATTCATTTAAATCTGTTTTACTTTTATGCATAGAGATTTTATGCAACTTCCTATCCAAGGAAAATATTTCCAATAATGAAGGGATTTGGTTTCATAACTAACTAAAGGGAGCATTTAAATCAAGCACCGATTAGAAATGATAAAAATCTTTAGAGCTTTTGATATCTTGAACTTCGTCTTTACTGCGACCTGGTCTGAGTTAGCAGGATCAAAACTTAGCACCAGACCAAGTCTCGATCAGATATAAAAAAAAGCCCAAAGACTTTGGGACATTTCACACACATATGGTCCCTTCTGCAGGGTTAAATCCTGGGGAATGCTGAGGCTGAACATTGGAATTACCCGGAGGACAGGTCAAAACCTACGAAGTACAGCAAGATTATTGAGATTTTCCACCCATCCTTTGCAAATTATAGTCACAGTAAGAAGATAATGACTATCAATGAATATTTAAAGTTAAAGATTAGTTTTTTATTTAAAATTAATAGAAAATGAACAGCTTTTTGAATTCTTAGGATTATACGATCATGAAGCCAAGAAGTTACTCCTTCATATAACTGCACAACTTTTCCTTGTCATGTTTATCCAGTGCTGGTCACATGTTCAGCACGTGCAAATAGCTCATGAGATTTGGGCAATCGATCAGATCAGAAATTTCCCCCGGAAATAGATGTAATTATATCTATAAAGTAGTCCAAACTCACTGCTACCGGACTCAGAGAAAACCCTTCTTTCAAGTCTGAGCTGCTCTCTGTCCACATGCAGATGTTTAATTGAGATGACATTAGAGTGAACGGGAGAACACGTTTGAGGTGGCAGGAAAAACACAGCGGGATGCCAGGGAACAGCATATCCTATATTCTGTTGGTTTAAGTTTGGTAGGAGAACAAATATTGACGTCAAAAGTAAAAATGAACCTCGTGTGCCTCTTTTCTCTGGAGCTTTCTTAAAGAGACGGCAACCACAACATCCCTTCCTTTCTCTCTGCAGCTGCAGGACTCTCAGCCGCAACAAACCAGCCTCACTAGACATCTCGTATGACTGCTGTCAGCATGGCCATTAAGTCTTTCAGTCTGGGTCTGTTTAAACAAGCTCCTCTGGCGGCCAGTGCCCACAAAAAACCATTTCCCTGCCACGAGATGATTTGCTTCTCTCTGCCCAAATGCCTTGGTCCGTTGAATGGGTGGTCAAACATACTTATTGTAAGGCAGAATAAACACTCCAATTCATGTTTTTGTAAGCTTCCTTGGCCGCTTGCAGTGAATAGAAACAAAAACTGCATCAACCTGTTTCTGCTATTATCCAGGAGGAATTAAATGTGCAGTCCGTTTGTGATAACATTTAATTTTGCACATTCATTAAGAAATAAACTCTCAACATTGCTTCTGATTCAACAAAGTTAGCTTTGAACTATATTGCACATGCCAGTCAGGATGCCTGTATGCATGCATTGCGGATACTATGTCAACTTTTAGCAAAGGTTTAATATTTCCCATTATCTTTTTACAATCAAATATCTCAGGAGCATCTGAAGCACCAAACGCAAACTACACGGAATATTATAAATGTTTTACAAATATTTAATCTTAAAATTCAGTTTACTTTATTAGAGATATTTCAATTTGGACAGATCTTGTTGGCACATGAACTGTTGAAGGACCCCTGGAGCAATTCATCTGAAACACAACACAAGATATTTTCCTAAACCTTAACTTGACACAAGAGGAGTCGTCGAGGGATTATCTTTTTCCAATCCATCCTTTAAAGGCTACATCCACGCTTCTCCATCAACAAAAATGTTTTAGTGCTGTTTTAGAGATGATCTCAAATGCTAGAAGTTCTTCCAAAAGTCTTTTTTCATAAGGGGCTCTACCTTGCTGGAGTAGTGCAAATATAGCAAAAGTCATGTATAATAAAAATGCATCCAGTGTGATAATGACAAGCCAGTTATAGGATGAAATTAAAACTTCAGATCATCATTAAAGCAAATATAATGATAACATAACAATATAATAATAACATTGCAAACCATCAGAAGCTGTATGAATTTGATCAATTTCAAATCATTTTAAACAATATTTCCACTTGTCTCTGTAACTGAGACTATTTTTCCAAAACAGAATCATAATGTCTTGATTATGCCTTTAAACCTTGGCAAGATTGATTCATATGGCCTGCATAGATAAATGTAAGGTATGTTCAGCGGTCTAGACAGGGGACATACCTGTCTGTCTGTGTCCAGTTGTTGAATGTCATTAGATCAAGAACATTAATGTCTTCTTATGGCAAAAACACCTGCTTTTGCTGGACGGATTCTCTGAATACTTAGTGTTCAGTGTTTTGAGACATCTGTTTTAGTCACAAGCCAGTCACACAGCTCACATCTAACAGGCTGGTTTTCACCTTCTTTCTTTAATGCACATTTTAGATCTATGTTGCCCATTCGTTTGGATCTCTGTGCTCTCCATAAACACTGAAAACCACCTTGCTGTCAGTAAGACAGTCTAGTGTGATCCCACTCTTTCAAAAACAACACTGGATACTGTCGCCTCAAGATGATTACCTTTACAGCCCAAAATGTGGCTTTGAGGACAGAGACAGCTGTCCTATCACTTTTTGTTTGATCCCTTACTTGGCTATGCAAAGCTTACCTCCCAAAGACACAGACACATGTATTCCTTACCTTTTTTGGCCAATGTGTTAGAGAAGCAACACAATGCACTTCTAGGGTTTAGGCCATCTAATTGTTCAAACGCTGCCGTGTTGACACACTAAATTTAAACTGAGAGAATAGTTTGATTTTCCAGACTCACCTAAGGTGGATTAGATAAAAAAATGATGACTGGTTTCTGCGACAATGTGTCGAGTGCTGAAAGATCCATCAGCGCTCACTGCTCTGGCTGTAGTGTTGCGGGTATCAGACTTGAGTTACAAAAGGAAGAACCAGCATGAGTTCCCCAAAGGAGGAAAGGTGTTGAAATATTGTGTTAAGTCTAGACTCAGGTTAAGACCCTGTAATAACACTTTTACAGAGCTAAACGATTTCCTTTGGGTACTACTGGGATTGTTTATCACTGGGTGATTGTCACGTTGAATAGCAGCAGCAGGCATGGGTTTAGAATACCCTGAAGAGATATCACAGCTTCCTCCACTCTATTTGTTCTCTAATATGAGGAGTGTGGCCTCTGCAAGTGCCTGAAAGCTTTAGAACATTCAAAGAGACCTCAGGCTCTGTTTGTGACATTTTTAAGGGAGGGAGAGTTTATAGTTCTGAGTGCAAATCCATTGCGATCGTAAATCACCTCATTCCTACCTAAATGGTTTCATAAACCAAAGCTTTGAAGGAGTTCTTGAGTTACTGTCACTGTAAAACACTGGAGATGTAAACCATTCGGTGAACTTTTCTTTATCATAGCTCAGATCTCCAGCGCTGACAATGGGGAAGCTTTGTACCTGAAGAGACGAAAAAATTCTGTTCACCTAAGCACTGTACTGAGTGCCGACCTGACAGTGATCTGGGATCAACAAGTACATTACACTGTCAGCAGAAGTTCGAACAGTGAAAGGCCTCATTGATACTTGGAGCCAAGTGTGAGAACATAACAGTATCCAAAGTTAAATGAGACAGACAGACTGCCTGGCATGTGCTACACAATTAGGACACTGGATAGGCATAATGAGCCTGGCATTGTTCTCAACACTACGCTGCATTCTGCATTCGGTCAGCAGTGTCGGACTGTCACAGATGGCAGCTCTGCTGTGAAATTTGTCTTAACCGGGCAAGCATAACGCTGCCGGAAACAGCGTCATGAGTCCTTGTGTTTTGACTTGGTAGACAATCGCCTTCCGTTGTGGATGCTAAAGCGACAAGAAATTCAAGAAAAGGTAGCTGTGACATGAATCAGGTTGTGACAGGTGGTAAAAAGACTCAGGACAAGATGGGTTACTCTAATGAAAGGTGGTCCTTTTGGGAAATTCTCTACAACTGCATTCCTCCATGCATAGCTTTTCACAGTACACCACAGCAAAGCTTTCTTGTCACTCAGTCACTGGCAAGAGGTCCTATGTCATATTGCTGACAGATCAGGCTTAAACAATGTAGTGACCCCAAAACTATGCTGGCTGCTAATTGAGATTTTATTTGGGGGAGGGCTAAACAGACCCTTTACACAGACTTCTTGTACTGAGTGACATGGCCCAGTGCCGCTTGACAACAGCAACCAATTGGGTAGCATAGCCCTGTTGTTAGCTCACGAGATCTCTCAAGTGTTGAGGCTCAGAGTTAATGAGTTGAATCTCTGCCCCCTGGCACTAAACAAGCACTTCCTGCAGACTGAGAGGAGTCTAAGGTTGGCCTGCAATGCCCTTCACCAACACCCTCTTCTGTATGAACAACTTGGCCTGTGTATCCTGAGCTTTTTCTTCCCAGCAGGAAAGATGGATTACTTGAAAATGAGAATATATGCTGGCATGCTCGTTCACTGATGAACTGGCGGATAAAGATGATTGGCTCCCCACACTATCTGGAGTTATTGCTTTGATAAACATATAGATACACTAGGATGCCAGATAAATCGCTGCATTACTCACCAGGATTGATGACTGCAGAGGCAGTGCTACTGATGACTGCACACTTTGAGCTGCCTGTTTGTGTATCTGCTGAACAGAAACTTTGACCAACTACCTGTAAATGATCACAAACAGAAAATGAGATTTTTGGAGGTTTAGGTTTAATAATGCCACTAAACCAACAGATCCTTTACACTGTTGCCATCCAACATGCTTCATCAGAAGAGCCGCTCAATGACTAAGACCTCCTTTAACCATTCAGTATTTTGTGATATCAGTTTTATTGTTTTTTTCCTTTTGACTGTTTGTGTTTGATATGTTCAGATTTTCTTGCCACTTCTACACGGGGAAAAAATTTCAGCCACTTAACCTTCACTTTTGACTAACAATGCCATCTTTTTTAATTGCAACTTTCAACGACTTCAATCAACATTCATACAATATTAAGCTGTTTTGAATGAATTATACTTTATTGATCCCCGAGGGGAAATTGCATAATTGTTTTCTAACATCATGTTGTCATGATGATTGATATTAGCGCGCTACCTATGCAGCGGTTTTGTAAAAGATGGCTGAATTGGATAGAAGTAGTTGAAAAGAACCTTTCTGCATGGTGAAAAGTGAATTTTATAACTCTAAGGGTTAAATTGCACTCCAGTTAATAAAACATTAATTTGGCTCACTGAAGAAATAACTCATTGCTTCAGGTAATAATTGTAGATAAAACCATAAAGGTTCAAACAGCACTGTTATTTATCTTTTTAATGATACCTGTCGGATCCTGCCTCTGAACAGCTGATCATAAACCAAATTATTCTGCACATTCAACACGTTCAGTTGCAGGTTAATAAAAAGGAGTGCATGTTTGGAAAGGGTTTATGTGGCAACAATTACCTCCTATTTCAGCCCATAAATGATCCTCAGTTATGGTGGATTCTTGCACTTTGCTTCAGAAGCACTAGAAAGAGCCCAGAGAATATGTCTCAGGTATGATTGTAACATGACTGCAACAGTTTAATTAAAGATTACAAAAAGTTAGCTTTATTGAAGTTATGGCGTTCGCTTTATTGTAGAACTGTAAAATTAAACAGCATCCGCTATGTAAAGTATTATTATGGTAACTTTTAGTACATATGTCTAAACAACCAACTTACTGAGCACAAACGATGATATAAAACGTAATGATTAGACCCCTTTTGCTTTCTTTTTAACCCGTTTTTAATTGAACATTAATTCAGTTTGATATTTGTTTACCTGTAGGATGACAGAGAGACAACCTTGGTAAGTTTATGGGTATTTCTCAAAAGTCACATTGCTGCTCGAGGTACAATATGGTTGACATGAGGATGCCGTTTCATTTAATGATTGCCATCAAATAACATGGGCTGTGTCCTATCAACAAGCAGCATGCAGAACATTGTTATGGGAGCAGTTCGGACCCATACCAATTAATGTAATATAAGACTATTCCTGCAGTGCTCTCAGTAACAGCTATATAAGAATGTTTTGTTCATGCATCTTTCCCAATGGCTGTGTGGTTCAGTAGGTTAAGATACTATTTTAGCAATGACAGGGTTGCAAATGTAGTACAAGCCCTGTTTGGACCATGATGGAGTGTAGTCTTATGTGACCGTTCAATCAATGTCTTCCAGTAGTCAGAGGAAAAAAATCTCACATTTGAACAAGATCTGAGCGCCTTTTCATGGGTGACCTTAAGTCAATTTCTAAATGTCTCTCAACAGAACAGAGTCCCTCTGCGAAAACTGCACATTTTGACAGCAGACATGTCTCCTTGTTATATTGACATAACTCACACTCCTGTGTGCTCTGTGGAGGCAGGGCACGTGTTGTCTGGCTCCTAAAAAGAGGTTTATCAGTGAGGATCCTTAGATTCCCTTTCAGTGTTATCTCAACCCAAGCAGCTTGAACTCCCGTGTCTCCAGAAATTCTGCATTTAATCAAAACGCCCTGTCTGGTCCATTTTAGTTTACATATTTCTTTAGGAGAGAATGTGTTTAATATCTTCCCTCACACACTTTAAACTAGCATAAACAAGTCAGTTTCAGCATGGACACAATTCTATTAATCCAATTTATTATTATTTCTTTTGTAGCAATATACAATGTTCACACACTGTTTCTATTGTTGCTGTGCTGTGAAGCCCTGTAAGTCACTGTGGTGTTGAAAGTGGAATTATGGTAAGAATGTGCAATGACGTGCCGGGGCAGACTGTACTAGGTTGTTTTGTCTTGGTGGTGGTCTGAGGCTACTTAATAGCGGCGCTTTGGTTCTGGAAGAGTGCTGAGCTTCTGGATTGATTAAATATCCCTGAGATCCAACATCTGAGGGGCCTTTAATTCATTACACACGTCCCATGTGAGCTTGGCTTAACTCTATGATCAAATGCTGCTCCTGGATCACTAGTGGAGACAAATACCACACAGAACCCTCTTGTGTCTCCTCAGGGAATTTGTTGTTGAGTGCGAGAACAACTAGAGAATTTTGCAAATAGATAAATAATGTTGGTAAACCACAGATTTTAACTGAAGAAAAATCTGGAGGTCTTACAATGAGGTTTCATGACTTTTTGGTTTAGTATGAGACATTTGTGGTCTTTAAAGAGTTCATTACTTATATCAGCCATAAGTTTGGTGCATGGATTTATAGCTGTTGGTGCGTCATTGGAAATTAGGCCACAGTGATAGTTTCTTTAAGGAGGAAGACAAGGAGGCCATGCCAAGGTCTTGCTGAGCATTAGTAAGGCCCTGTCTTATTAGGTCATCAACAAAGTTACAGGGCAAATTCCAGTTAAATGTAGAAGCACACTGCTTCTTGACCTCTCTGCAGTTTATAACAGTACTGGACAATCAGTGGAATAAATAGTGTTTTCATGGTTGTTATCAGTTTCCTGTATGTCTGAGGGTGGAGCTACACAATTCCTGAAAGTGATATTTATGAGGCAAAAATGAATAAATTAAACAATTCTGGCAAACTAAAATTAAGTGCGAGGAAGTAGTTTTATATTATTCATCCATTCTTTTCCCAACTGGAGCCTATTCGGCTGGTCCCAACACAGAGAACAATTCATTCCTTGGGTCAATTTAAAAATCACCCGGCGTGTGTTTTCAGACCATGGGAGGAAGCCAGAGTACCTGCAAACCCCACAATAAAAGGCCCAGCCAAAAGTTGAACTGGGAGCCTTCTTGCTGTGAAGCAATAGTGCTAACCAGCACACCACTGTGCATGCTAGTTCAATGCAAAAGTAATTTTATATCTACAAAGAAAGGCCCTGAGCAACAATACAACACAACCTACAGTAATAAACACATAACATTTCAGCAAGAGGCGTGCAATCTGAAGTGGCACAATATTTTCTCCTTGCTCTTTTTTTTCCTGGATTGCAATCAAATGGTTTTTTTGGGGGTTTTTTTCATCTGCAAAAATCACATGCACTACAAGATGAAGAATGTGTCCGCCACGAGTTGTTCTCATTATTCAAAGCATGAATTTTCCATCCATCTGTTTCTGTAGCATGCATTGAAAATAGATGAATGACTGGAAGACAACCAAGTTTTACAAATGTGGTCACTAACAACTGTAAACAAAAGCGTAGATCTGGCCTCTGCAGCTCCCAGTCTTGTCTTCTTTGGATCTCTCAATCTGTGGCACAGCAGCGTACAGACCGCGGCACAAGCAAGGCAAAGGTTAGGAACACAGAAAAAGCACAGCGTTCTTAAATAAGACACTTCTGGGAACACGTAGTAGGTACACACAGCAGAAGCACGTGAGTGTGATTTCTTGTGTCTGTTTCTTCTGCTACTGCGCTGTGGGGCGTCAACATAAGACAGAAATTCAACAAATCTGTGGTAAGTAATAGACGTGCCACTGACTCCTGATTACTTCTGTATTTTCAACAAGAACTGTGAGTTCCTGCAGTTGTTTTGACATACTATATGAGCTACTGTAAAGCTTGAATTCCATCATTTGGGAGAAAAACAGCACTTTGTGTGGTTTTTCCCCTCAAAGGTTTGATTTACACTATCTTCTCACATAGTATTGCATGTGCTTTGGATAAAAAATGCCCCAACAGCACGCTGTATGTTCATCCAAGTGTGTCATGTTAACAGATCATTGATTTTTGTGTAAACAGAAATTAGCAGATATGATTTCACGCCAGCCGACCACTAAAAGAAAGACACCCATTTCCACAATGGTTGCTTGCCAGTAATTGTCAGGACCAGCCTGCAGTTATTAGGAATTAATAGGACCTTAAAGAGCCTTGTCTGACTGCATGAAATTCAGCCACAATCATCCCTGAGTTACATAACAAGGCTTTTGTGCAGGCACAGACTTCCATGTGTCTTTTTTATCTCAGATCCTGACGGCCACACAGATGGACAATGAAATGAGCTTCCAATATCCTGTTAGAATTAGCCAGGGGAGAGTCTGTCATCTATTTAGAATGAAAGTTGGGGAGATCTGATCTGTTTAAGTGCGTTTGCAGGTTTTTTAAAATGAAAAATATACTCCAAAGGGAATGGAGCCTTTGTTACTGCCAGATTCAGAGCTGGCTCTTCTGTATCTGTTGTCAATCCACTATTCAGGCAGCATGGAAGGGACCTTCACCTATCTGTTGACAAGATGTTAAAATAAAGTAAATTATCTTCGGTAGCAGATGCATTGAATAAAATGTATTTATTCAAATGTATTTTTAATCCAAAGTGAAACAAGAGAAACATGAGCAAATCCCATCATACATATTTAATATATATTTACAGTAGATGGTTGTAGAGTTGACGAAGCATAAGGGAAAATGAAATCACAAAGATTTACTAATGTTTAAATCCAAATTGACAGGAATAACAATCATTTTTATTGCTTTAACTGCTGTGACGCAGCAGAAAATTCTGCTTGTGTGAAATTCAAAGTAGATTTTGTGAGCAGAATATTTTCTTTTAAAAGATGACAGTCTTCATAACCAGGCAGAATGGCCGTGTTTTTCCTTCACCACCCATATGCTGTCGATCACTTTGCCGTACTGGAACACAAAGAAAAGGTCTTGTCATATTTTAGAAAAAGAACTCTGTCCTTTAAATGCATTATACACATGTTCATCCACGTGTGCTCACCTGGTCATCTGAGACCTGTTCCAAGTAGAGGTGGGTGGCGTTAACCACGTGCATGCGGCTGTAGCCGTAGTCTGTGCTGCGGAAAGCACTCCACTCTTTGGGGTTTGGATTGAACTTGTCAGTCTTCTCTCTGCAGCCCTGAGGAAGACTCAAAAGTCATTAAACTGACTCTGTAAGAGAAAAGTCACTTGCTCCTCTCAAACTCTCTCCTCAAAGCCTTATTTGACATTTCAGCTGTGGCTCAACACAAATTTGGCTGCATTTTGATATGCTGATGACTAATCCCACTGTGGCTGGTTGACAAAGCATACCCTGCACCACTTGCCACCACATCAGAAAACACTTAACCAGGGGAACAGCTGGTACTAGACTTATGTGGCAGACCAGCAGCTGCACAGACAGAACTGTGTACAATACATGACAGTGTTTTTGTTGATGTACTGCATACATTGATCTATGTGGAAAAATGTTCACAGTAATGCGGTGATGAGAAAGTACTTACAGCAGAGCCTGTGATAATGTGTACTGGAGCCTTGGGGTTTACATACGGCTGTTCTCTGCTCCCATTGTACACCTATAGAGATAAACTGAGTCAGATGCACAACTGGAAACTACCAGAAAAGTTGAGAACTGAGAGTACAGAAGCTGACCTTGTCACCATAGACAGGCCAAAGTCTCTCATATGTGTGCTCATGTGCCCACAACTCCACATCCACGCCTGTAAAAACATTGAAAACTTTATTGAATAACTATCTACACAAACAACTTGACTAAAAACTCTGCAGTGTAATCCAATTTCTCTCAGATCTTGTGCCTATTTAATTTTGAGATTTCTCAGCAATCAACAAAAGCTTAGATCAGAGCAACAAAAACTTTCCATTAAAACTTAATAGTTAAATGCAACAAAGAAAAGGTCTGCGAAATGTAAAACAGGAAAGATATCCACCAGACCAAAGGCCTGCTTTTTTGTCATAATGGATTTTTGAGTTGCTGTGAATTGCTCAAGACAACAGCCTGAGTGTGCAAATTTGTGCTTTTAAAACATTTATTAGCACAACTAGAAGGATACCATAGCGGTAAAGTAGATCCTCTAGACCAGGAGCTGGTGGTTTGGTGTCATTCCGCCCCAGACGGACCTGAGATATAACAGAGAAGAATAATAACAGTATAAAAATGCTGCATGAAAAGCTCTCTGGTGAAACTCAATCGTAACCATGCCAGCCTCACTCTGAGTGCTAAGAGAAGCAAGTCAAAGTGGAAACTATTTGGTCCAAATTACAGAGATTATGACAGTATACGGTACTCAGTGTGCTTATGGGTTGTGATGTGGCCTGGGTAGTCTGCAGTATGCATAACATGTCTGCTACCAGGAGCAATTTAAGTGTTAAGCAACATAGTAAAATAAAATCCTACAATTTGTTTTATGTGATAAAATAAAACAGCATTGTTACTTACTTAACTAGGAACATGGTGCTTAATAAACTGTAGCTGTGCCGACAATAATTCAAGGTAATGATGTAATTTCTCTAGCTTAGCCCCATTAAATAAAAATTTGTCGTATCATTAAAATGTCAACAATGAAAAGGACTTTATACCTACAGTGTATATAAGCAATTAAACTACACGTGATTTTGAGACTTGATCGAATAATCTTCACAACGCTGCTCTATAGGCAAAATTTATGAATAAATAGATCAAACTATACGATTAACATACATATGAGTCAAAGTTGGTACAGTCATCCTGGTCATCATCAGAGCAGTACATCGGTCTGTGCCCCATGGTGATGATCCATGGACGCGCTGCCCTGTTCTCAGGCTTGTTGGCCTCCTGGATCAATGTGAAGACACAAAAAAGCACAAATATCTCTTTGTGAGAATAGATATGAGAAACAAGTGGATTTTTAAAAGTTTCTTAGAAAGATAATAGTGTGCTGAAAGAGAGAAACGGAAGTCATTAACCTCTAGGTCTTTCTTCAGCCACTCATATTGCTTAAAGAGAAGCTCCAGGCCAAAGTCGAGATAGAAGTAAACCTCCGTGGAGAGGGAGATGATGTGTGCTGACCCCAGGTTCCAGCTGCAGACATATCGTTAAAATGATACACAGCCTTGACCCAGTAGAGGAAGCATGCTGAAAGCCCCCCGATAAGCAAGAACAGGCTTCAGTTTAAACTTCACATAGTGTGAAAAGTACTCTAAAATCCAAACCATGTTTTAACACTGACATGTTGCTGCTAAATGTAATAAATGCTGCCTTTCATCCGAAAGACCACACTATGCAACAGCTTCTTACATGTTAATTGTGCATGGTTATTGGGAGAAAGGATGCAAAAGGCACTCAGAGAGGCACTCAGTCGCCTCCCTGAAGTTCCTCTATGCTTCCCCTGGATCCTAAGCATGCTCAAGAGTAGAGGGCTCTCAGCCAGCAGGCCTGTCTGCATCCAGGCCCATGGAGAGTAGGCCTGTGGTTAAGGAGGGTATTATCTTTCTATCTCAGAGAAGGAGGTCTGTAGTGAGTAATGAGTCACCGAGTCAGATGTATAGCTCCTTTGTGTAGTCTGAGTGTTCCTAAGATAGGAGAGACAAGCTCAAAGTAAAAGAAGGCAGCTAAGCACTCCTCTGCTGACTCTTAGAGCTCGTTAATACTTATTGAAATACAGCAAGAGCTTTGGTACATTTTGTTGTTCAAAGAATTTATCTTTAATAGTACTCTTCCATCTGCTTCCAACGATACAGCATTTATTATTTCTTCCACTTAAGCACATTACAGGAAACTTAACTGAAACACCTTCCTTACCTGTACCATAGGCTCTCAGTTTGGCCTGGCATGCTGAAGCGATTCCTGTAGTTGGAGAAGTTGCTGTGAACAAAGAAGATTGTGAGAAATGCATTTGGACTGATCGTACAATCTAGATTCTTTGAATATATAACAAACAGCAATTTGCACCACAAACTGCTGCTTTATTTTAGTTTGTGCTGCACACGCCAGAGCTATAAAAAATGGCATTGCATTCAAAATACATTTGAGATAATTCCAAGCTGTCTCAAAAATATATGACATTTCAGCTTGGTAGAAAACTTAAAAGTAGTAGATCATTGGACAAAAACAACGATCGACCTGGCCGAAGCTTCAGAAAACTGTCCTTGATATTTAGATGAACTTTTACACTTCTCCATGCGAGCGATCAGTGGCTGCATTTTAAAATTAAAGACTGTGCTGAAGTACAGATGTAGCTTCCATGACCTCACCCTATATATCTGAGTTTTGGTCAGTTTCTGGAGGCAGCTAATCAAAATTTGGGCAACATTGGGGAGCCTGGGTGGAGATGAGGTAGGATAAGCGAGTAGGAACCTCAACGGTTGAGTGTACTACACTTTGCAATCGAGCCAATTTGCCTCTAAATACACCCCTCTAACACCATAACATCTTACTAAAAGAGGTTATTTTAGATCCTTTAGTCACTGAAGGAATCACATTCATGATGGTGGTTTCAGCTTTGAGTCATGGTGGTTGTTATTGATCCAGATATAGCAGAATGCTTTCAGTGACCTGTCCACGCCTGCTCATTTCACTGCACAAAACTTACTGGACTGCACACGATTATAACTGAAAACTCTGGCGCTATTAAAACAGCATCAACGAGGAATGTAGAAATGTTACAAAGGCTTCACTTTGCAAAAAAGGGAAAACTTCTGGACTCCTTTCCACTGGTCTTTCATGGTTTTCCCCTCCAAAATGAAAGAGGGAGCCAGTCTTTTCAACGGGCCATTAACCAAGCGAGGTGATGGGGATAATTGTTTTCTTATCTTACATAAGGGATATAAGGGAGCGGGGGGAAAATGCAATATCCTCGACAGCAGCCGCAGTAGGGTGGGACAGTTCAGATCTCCGTGCTGGCTGGGTGAGTGTCGGGTTAAAGGTAACTGGAGAACAGCAGGGTCGCAGGTCAAAAGCCAGGAATGGGGACACAAAAAAGAGAAGACCTTTACTAATGCTGCATGGGTCTAACACTAATGAGGCCTGCAGTTAATGTGGGCTCTGACCCTGGGTCAAATTTAAATTATAGGCACAATAATCCAGAGGTCAGTCTGTAAACTGTGGGGAATATAGCTTATCTCCACACCATCTTATGTCCATCTTCAACTACAGTTCATACTGATAATCCTCCAAATTATTATAATCCTCTACCATAAATAAATATAAATGTATGTGAAAAATAAACATAGGATGTTTGGTAAAGACATATATCATATAAATCTAGTGTTTCAAGCTAAAAAAAAGAAAGCCAGATGGATAAAATTCCTACCTGAGCAAATAAGTTAATGATCAGATTTTCCCATCCAAGTTTAGGTCAAAGCACTGAACAGCCATAATATGGATTCATACTCCCATCTTGTGGCTGGGAAAGGTATGAGCAAACATCTAGAAGACTGGGTATGTAGTGTTGGTAGAAATAGAAATACTCTCTAGGAATCCAAACTGTGATATAACAGAGCAAAAACACAATGTTAGCTTTTAAATTCTATTATGAATTTCAAAGTCTGTAGTTTAAACTAACTGAGAGAAATATAATGAGCATGTTGTTTATCAGCACTAAGGGAGTCTAGTGTATAATATGGGTCACTATCTAATGTAAAGTATGCTTTCCACAGGAAAGTGTCTTTGCTTTTCTGTTAAAATAAGCTGAACATAGAAATTTTGCTGGATGTCAAATTCAATATGAACAACCTGACTTCTTAATCAAGATTTTCCCTCCTCATCAAATCTTCCCTTTTATCATCAGATGAGCTAAATCCAGGCAGTGAAACGAACTGAAGGAAACAGTTGCCACTCTGAGTTAATCACATCTCTAACTTCCATCATGAGACGTTGTTTCAAACGGTGACTGTTGTTTCTCATTTCCTCTGAAGGCCTGATGACCAATCCATTGTACTTGTGGAACAAAGACTGTCCTGATTAGGGATTTAGCATCTTCTGTGGATCCGCTGTTCTCAACCTGGTGGAATGCTGACCACAAACTTTTGTGGTTGGGCTTGTTTCAACTGCTTCTCACCCATTAGGTTTTAAGGTTGGAAATGGAGAAGTACAGCAAGAGAGAGAGCACAAACAAAAAAAGAGGAAAAGCAGTGGCCAGTTGCTGGAAATATTTGGATTCTGAACCACAAAACAAAACACACATGTGGGTACAAAGGACGCAAGGAGTTGGATTTTTGGTTATGTAATGCAGTGCGCCGGTTCTTGATATCAGGTTCTTATGTCAGGATGTAGCGCCAAGAAAAAGAGACTACTGTTAGCAGCTCTTTAATAAAGACCAGACAGTAGACATATTACAAATCACAAGGCCGTCCCAATATAGCAGCGGCAAGTAAATATTATGGTACAGGATCTGGTACCTCTAAATGTTTCAATATGCGAGAGACACGCCACTGGATATAGTAGCTGCTGATCCTTCAGATAAAAATTACTACTGAGAGTTTTTTTTAATTGAGCAGAATTGGTTATTAAAAATGGACTGAAAATGCCAGACTGAAAAACAAACCTTAATGCTATATCTGAAGGAAAATTCAGACGTCCAGAGACTTAAATAGCTCTGATATGTTGAAAATTTATAGTGAAGAGATTTCAGATGAACAATTTATGTTCTCTCGGGCTGACGAAGGGAGTTGGCCTTACCTATATGAAATACAACATACACTGCAATTTTTGCCCGAAACCCAATATAGACACTTGTGCCTTTGTGGCCTGAGCCGGCCATGGCAGAATCTAAAGTAGACACACAGGGAACAGTCTGACAGTTTCTGTGTTGACACCGATCTCGTGTCATGGTGTCTTAAGAGTATAAATGTCAAACAGAGGAGACAAGAGCAACATAAACTTGAATTAAACCTACTATGTGGCTTCATGGTTGCCTGGACAGGTCATGTAGGGCACGTAGGCTGCTATGGACTGGATCTGCCTCATGAATTCATCCCCAATCCTGGCATTGTCCTGCAAAAGTGTCATTTAAACCATTAAATATGATGCCAAAGACGAGGAGTAAGTCAATTTTCCGGACTGCTTTAAGTATCACAACCTTACAAAACAAACAGCAATGATACCGGAATTTGTTTAAGATATCCTAATACTAGGTGAAGGGCTTGCAAAACACAGCATGGCTCAGTGCTGCCTTGATGGATTTTACCTGCAACAACCAGACAAAATTTCCTTACTGTTTTTCTCTTTAAAATATAAGTGAAGCCACAGAATGTGCTTGGACATTCCAGTTGAAAACACAACTTTGCTGAATTATAGTTTTTAATTTTTGAAGATGTCTGCTGATTCAATTTATCCTTCTCTCCATATACAAAAAACCCCCCCAAAAAAACACACCAGTAATGTGGAGTATTTAATGGAAAATAATATTAGCATCCAAAAGAAAGTTATGTCCGCTTAAAATCACAGATGACAGCCAGGAAGATTTTGTGTTAGCAATATGTGATTTAGACTTAAGATCTGTGGTTTTGAATAGCACTGCTTTTATTCATAAAATACTTGGGCGACATCTTTTTACTTCTCAACTTTCACCAAAGGCTTAATGCGTCTCACAGTAACGCTAACCATAAGCTACAGGTCTCAGCCACGGTGCAGAGCCAGTATAATTCCAGATTATTTGGCAGTGGTGTGCTTTGTGTAGAGGTTTATCTCATCCATCACTGTGGAATTATAAGAATATCAGAGTGGTTTGAAGAGTAAAGTGTTGATGAAAGAAATTTGCTATTAGTGATCTCAATTTAAACTACAGTAAGTACATGACTGACCCCTTTTCACAATATAGAGAAGATTAAAGTGTAAAGTACCTCATGCATATCATAGGCAAAGTCCCCTGTAAAAAAACAAAAAACAAACATCCACAGATTATTACATGTTACTCTCAAAATGCAGTGTAAACACAAGTATGCACATTGTGGAACTGTGCCAAATAAGGTAGACTAAAAAGCTAGATTGGATCACACACTTAGCTTAATTCCCCTTAAGTTATTTCCGAAGGACTGAGATAAAAAACTGTTTAACATTGTTTTCTCCTGTAGTTAGCTGAAATGAAGTGTGTTTGCTAAACATGATGCCTGTTTGCTAAACATGTGTTGTGCAGTTATGACAACAAGGCACTTGGAAAACAGAGGAAATTGTCTGGCTCTGTTCACCAGCACCTCTAAAACTCACCACCAAACACACTGTATCTTAATCTGCAAAAGATCCAGAGAGTATAAACAAGAGTTAATGGTTTCAAAGGGAATTAAATGCCATTAACAAACTATTAAATCAGTGGACTTTAAAGGTGCTAAAATATTTTTTTCCTTTCCTCTCTTTTCTTTATTGGTTTTTCTTTTTCATAGCCACAACAACAGCTCTATAGTACTTTGGTGATTTAATGTCTAACAAAATACAAATGAGAAGCAATGGCCTAAACATGTTTAAATGATCTTAATATATAATTTGTCTGAAAAGATGTAGCAGTAACAAGATCTTAATATATAATTTGTCTGAAAAGATGTAGCAGTAACAAATACAGTATATCCATAAATCTGTACCCTTGATTCAAGCAGTACTATGCCAGAGCACACTGCTAGCATTACAGACTGTTCACTGTGTTTATTAATGTTAAAGTGCATGAAAATGACACCAGAAGGCGACAGAATGATCTAATTTAAGACTTCACACAGAGACTGTCTTATTTTGACCATTTCTGAAATGTATCATGGTGCAAATACTGATATTTTTAGTAGATTCAGTAGAATTCAAAATAAAATGGCTCAGACAATAGAACCGTTGAGATTAATGAGGTGACTTGCTAAGATTATTAAGTACCATCTTATCTGATTGCTGCGCTCCAACCAGTCCTTTGGCACTTATTATGACTGTTTGCTCATGAACCAAATATGCAGAAGTGGGTGCATCCCACACAGTTCATGCTCATAAAGCTATGCACTTTCAGTTTTATTTGCACACATAAAACAGGGTAAATCAGTAGAAAGATTTTCTAATAAAGAAATCTAATAAAGAAGTTTAGAAAAATAATCTTCTTTATCTATTTTTGGGTGGTGTCCAAATAGAGCCACATGTTTAGCAAACACATTTTACAACATAGATATGTCCTAACTTATAACCTACTTGCTTGTCTGGTGTGTCAGTTATAACGCGTAAACATGTGAAGAGAGTCAAACCCAGACTGTTCAAAAGAAAATGTTTTAAATGATTAATAAAGTGATATCTATTACTTTGTTAGACATTTCTGTTGGATACCAGCAGGCTAACTTGATCTGATTTATGTTAATACAATCTGTTGTAAGCAGCGTTGGGTATCTGTGGATGACTGATGCTTGTGTTCCTGCCGATAACATTTAACGGGCCTTTGCTTTTAGAGTGCAGAATATTAATATGTCTACATCTACTGAGATATTACCTATATGCAAGATTACGTCATACATGCCGAGCTGAGTCTCCTTTTGCAGTCGAGCCAAAGACTGTGGATTTTCATTGCCCAGATCACCATACAGAGCAAACCTGGGGCTGAAATTAGAGCTGTCGTTGAGGGCAGTGAAAGAAAACACATCACTCCAGCCTTCATCACTACCACAGTGGTAGACTGAAAAAAACAAACAACAACAAAAAAAAACATTCAATGTTATGTGTTTCAAAGTTGAGACAGTCTGAAAAGCCAAAAGCAGTTGCCGGTGATATCACAACCCCACCCACCATATGTAGCAGCAGGTTTGAGGTCTGTGAGGGTCACTCTGTGGATGAACATCTTCCTCTTCTCCTCTCCTGAGTCCACAAACAAAGTGGCGCCCCCCTGGGAGCTCAACTCAAAGAGCCGACCACCGAGAAGGCCATACTCCACCTTGCTCTCTGTCTTGTTGAAGGTGGTCCAGGTTACCACCATGGAGCCTGGTACTCCTGCAAAGCAAAACCCAGCTGTTGGAAATGTGATGAATCCACATGTGAAAGGACTGGATTCACTTAAAGATAACAATTATAAAAGTCAAGAAATGCTTATGAAAATCCGGACTATGCTAGAGCTGTGCTTTTGATTTAGCTGCTGGCAGAATATACTCCACGAGTGGAAATCTAGCCAGGTACTTATTTCATCAAGACATCAACTCATTAAATTACTACCACATGTGCCTTTAACCTACAGCAGGTACTGAGCAAAAGCATGCACAAGGGCTCTGGATAAGTTGTTGGATGTTATTATTGCAGAGAAAAAAAATCTAAAGGTTATATCAAGGATTCCTGTCTTACTGCAGCTACAGAAAAATATAGTGAATTTTAACTTCAGCCAACTTGTTGTAAAGCTAAAAAAAATATGGCATTTATATCAATATTTGCTTTGATCATTATTCATAACACATCCAATACTTACCTCCATATGAGAGGTGCACCTGTTCTGGCTGAGTCCAAATAGGAGGAACACCAAAAACCAACAGGGGTGCAAGGCCTAACAAGGTGTAGGCAGTGTAAAAAGGCCCCATTTTAACATGGGTCTGTTGGTATAAATGCCTGGTAGAGAAGTCACACACACCAAGAACAAAAAACAGTATCGTCATTTTAACCACATGATCTTAAAAACTTTCACACCAATAATCACATGACACTCAAGCATTAGGATACGTAATGTGGATGAAAATACCAATGATCAGAGTAACTGAGCTTACCTCAGTAGCAGCTTACACAGTGCTGAGAAAACAGTAGCACACAAATTTGCAGACTGATTTTCAGTCTCTGATGAGGAAGTCCATATCAGTTAACTTGCAGACAGGTCATATGGTGAAACTACAAAGACCAAAACAGCAGATTCAGCAGTAAGAACAGAAACAGATGATGTGTCAATAAAATCAGCTGACCTTGTTTTTCATTGAGCATTCAGGGCAGGAGAGCTATAAAAGCAAGCTGGAGAGGCTAAGCACACAAGTCAAGGCTTGCCTCAGATCAGTGAAGTGGTGAGTGAAAGCACTATCTGGGTAATGGCTCATGAAGATAACAAGCTTTAATTAAAGCTAGAACTAGTTCCAACTCATATCATTAAGAAAACAACAACAACAACAAAACAGTCCAATTGATCATAGTAGCTCAACTGACTCGTCTACCCCTGATAGACCAGTTCTTTAACGGTGTTTGGATTTGAAACACGCATAATTATTACGTCAATACTCGCTAGAGGGTGCACAGTGTCCCAGCTACATATAAATGGGCTGTTTTATATCCTGATACTGGGCGGTAGCAAACGTCAGGCAGCTCCCAGTCGCCCACAAAAATGAAAGGAGATGCTCTATTATCAGCGTTTCGGTGAAGTGAGTACAACATCTCATTTAAAATACCCATTTGTTTCAGCTCAATTGTTGTATTCTATAAAGTCAATGGTTGTAACGCAGTTATTATTATTATTTTGGTCAAAGAAAGACCTATATTTCCTCGTACACTAACATCAACAGCTATAACCTGCAAGTTGTTTTATTGTCTTATCTGTTAGCTGGCTGGTCTAATAAGGGTACATGTTTACGATAACTAGCGATAACTATAACGTTACGTACAATAAGTACAGAGAGCCGTTTATTTTGTCTGAAGGCAACACTTACAGTTTGATAGCACATTGTGAATTGTTGTTTCCAAATGCAAACATGTCTTCTTTTCTCAATAAATTAGCTTCATGTTCATCTTCAAACACAGTCACAACTAGTTTGCTGTTCAGCCGGAACTTCTAAACAACGTCATTGTGCCGAAAAGAATAACAATGCCTAGGAGGATTATGGGAAATTGTGTTTTTAAGGTAGACTACAGGCGAATTGGTATCATCATACGACTTGCTGTTATTTTTTTACATCTTTTTTTTTTTTTTTTAAATATTCAAATATGCACTTGTTACCATACATTGCCTGAGTATAAATCAACCATTTACAAAAGTACAAGTTCAGAATTCTTGTTTCATTGTGTTTTGGTAGAGTATGCTTTAAATAAACTAAGTTACAAATGCTAAATTAACAAACCTTCTCTGTAGATATTCAGCTATAGCCTATAGGTGATTTTGACATGGATTGATTGACACATTTTTTTAATTTAAGAAACTTCCTTTGAAAATGCAGTGGGCCATAGCCTAAATTTTTGTTTGGAATCTGAATTTTTAACAAAGCCTAAAATCCTCCTAAAACTTCCTAAGTTGGTTAAGTTGATTTCATTCTAACATTTTATTGGGCATGTCAATGACAGATTTTGTAATTGCATTTCATTACGTGTCAGTTTTATAATTAGATGCTGGTTTTTATAAATTTGCATTATACAATCTATTGTAAAATTAACTCTTTCATTAAAGACACACTACTTTAAGACGAAGGGTCATGGAACCAAGAAGTTCAATATACAGTATCTACACTGATAAGTGTATGAAAAAATAGTTTCCTTTATTTTGTCATTTTTATATGTTTAATCTCAAGAGCTACATAAGATAAGAATGGTGTGACTAACAGATTTTGATACAAATGCTATTTCTTACTTTAATGACAGTGGCAAGAGCCTTTTTAGAGACATGAAATCATGTTGCACTGATACCAAATAGCCTAACAGGTTGCAGGTGCCTGGTGTCTGGGGGCTGTGGGTCCTTGTTGTAGCCAACCTGGGTTCTAGTCCTGACCTATGACCCTTTGCTGCATAGGATCTTCCTCCTTCTTGTCTACTTTCCTGTCTTTCCATTGTTGATTAAAGGCCACTCGAGCCTTAAAAATAATAGTATTTAGGATGAAAGCTGAAGACTTCAGTATGGTTAGGCTAATTACATTTTTTATACATCTAACAACTTGTCCATTGATTATAAAACTGCCTCTCTTTCTTTAGATCCAATGGACTCCAACAGTGAAGATGGAGAGAACCACAATCTTGGTCATGCCTTGTATTATGATGCAGCAGAGTACAGAGTGAGCTATGCTCAAGGCAGAAACACAAAAGAGGTCAGATAAGTGACTCATTATGATACACAAATATGTTTGTGAGACTTGTACCTGTTTTTCTTTTCTTATCAAAAACTATGTTAAGCATTGCCCATGCTGTGGTATTTCTCAATGCAGGTGAATTATGATAAACATGAAGAGTTCAACAAAAAAAGGTAATTCATACATGTTTTATATGTCATTGCAGCAGTTGCATTGCGGTTCTGAACAGCACGTTTAAATATTTTTATCCCATCCAGGTATCCGGTTAGTCACTCTGGCAACAACCCAGGCAGAGTGAAGCGGGTAGTGTCATGTAAGAGGAAGACCCATCATCTGACAGTGGCTCGGAGGAAGCAGCTTGGATCTGGGAGGACTTGTGATGCAGCAAATAAGGAAAATGAGAAGAAATACTTGCAAGACGCACAGCAGGAAAAATTCTATTTGGACCCGTTGGAGTTCTCGCTAAATGTCAATAATAACCACAAGACCAGCAGAACTGGTTCTGAGCACGCAGATTACAGTATACTCTCTGAGGTGACTATCACAGACCACACCTACTGTCACACTTGTGATTTGAAAATGACTGTTTTCAATATGAAACTATGTGAACATGACAATGTTTTTTTTTTTCATCTTTCTTTTAGCTCACCAAGGATCATAACACAATGACTGATGTGCTGTTTGAAAGAAATCTGAGACTGAGGGTGGCTTTAACACTTTGGCAGAGAAATATCGGAGAGCTATTGACATATTTCCTGAGGTACATTGTATGAATTTGTTATGCACAATGGGAATGCAGTATATTTATGTAGATATGTCTTTTTCTGCAGAATCCAGGACACTGGTGTTATCGTGGATTTTCTTCCCTTGATATGCAAATGGTAAGCTTTGTGTTATGCAAAAATCTAACAAGCACTGATAACGGGAAATACAACTTTAGTTCCAAAACATTTTTGGGACATTGTAAATAATATCATAAACCAATGTATGATCCATTATAGAACATACAAAACACCATGCATTGAAAGTGAGACTTTTGGCTATTTTATGAAAAATATTAGCTCATTTTGAATTTGATGGTTGCAACAGAAATCATAAAAGTTGGTACAGGGGCAACAAAAAACTCTTCCACTAAAGTAACAAAATAAATAAATAAACAGCTTGAGAAAAAAGTTGATGCTAATTAGGTTGTTAGGGAGCATGACTTGATGTAAACACTCTTTGAGAGGCAGAGTTCAGCAATCTGCATAAAACTGCATTTACAAATTATTGTGCAATTTCAGAATGTTACATCTCCAGGCTGTTCTAGGGGAAAAAGGGAGTAACACAACTCCAGAAAGTGAAAATGAGGAGGCAGCTTTAACAGGTAACCTTTATGTAAATAACACAGAAAGGCACAGCAACATCGCCTAAAAAGCAACACAGCATTTTTTTTAACAGATTCCTGTCTGTAATGTTACACAGAGTAATCACTGTATAGCCTTAGGAGCAGTACCAAAAATGATTGTCTATGCATACATGTTCAACATGCCATCCACAAATGCGGGTTAAAATTTTGTCATACAAAGAAGTATTTGTTTGTGAACACCACCATCTTTCTGGGCCAAAGTTCAAAATGGATTGATCAAAAGTCCTTGTGTCATCAATCTTGACCATTAACACTGAAAGGTATAAACATGGTTTTTGCAAGAGAATGCTAAACCTGCTGTTTTCATCGTGAAACAGTCTGGCTGCTGAATTCGCCTGCTAATATCACTGCCCTGTTCTCCTTTGTTCCCAGCTGGTTCTTTAAACAACAAATTGTTGTTAAAAAAAAAAAAGGGATACTACACAGTTTATCCCTGCTCCAAGCTTTGAGACATGTTCATTTTCAAGATGAGCTTATTAATCATGAAATAGAAAAATGTCTCTTTAAAAAAACAAAAAAAACAACTTTTGATATGTTTGGTATGTTCTATTTCAAATAAGATATTGGTTTGGTTTGTAAGCTGTTTTTATTTACATGTTACACAACATTTGAACTTTTTTGGGAATTGGTGTTGTTAGTAATACTTTCATATTCATATTCAAAAATAAACTTCAAACTAATTAAAAAACTGAACTATTGTTTATTCATATTTGTGTCTACAGTATTGATGAAGACTCACCCAGGATAACCATTGGCTGTTGTGTTGACCTCTTTCCTTTAGTTAGGAAAGTCCTCAGCAGTCCCTATGAGGAGTGAGTGTTCCTGCTATTTTGCTTTCATATGCATTTACTACAGACTGAAAGGCATGCCGACAGAAGAGCATATACAACATCGGGATAATTTATGGTTGACCTTTGTTCTTATAGATATATCATTATTGGTTTGAAGTGGATATATTCAGTTTTAAAAAACTGGTGGGAGGAGCTACGAGCGAGTGGCTACAGCAGATCAACTCGATCACCGTTGGATGAGTAAGTGCTGTTTAATCTTACAATGATTTCATAATAGAAGGGTGTTTATATGGGAATGAGCTTCAAACATATTATGATGCAACTGACAAAAACAAGGCAAAAAGGCCAAATAAAAACACAGCATTTAGAAAATAAGGACAAGAAACCATGATGTTCAATGCATCATTTCACAAAAAGAAACACAGTTCACAACAAATCCAGAATCACAGTATTTCACAAAAGACGCAAGATACAAAACAATTTTGTGAAACAGAAATACTGGAATGGTTGTTTTCCGTAAAAAGAAAAAAAAAGTTTATATTTGCTTTCTTTAATTCTCTCAAATGTGTCCTTTTGGTTTTGTTCTTGTGATTTTTATGAAATGTCATTTTTCTTGTGTTTTACACCACTGGATAGTATGGTATGTTGTTTGAAGCCCATTTAACACATCCAACACAATGAAAAAAACCCCAACTAATTATATTTCTGTAAAAAGCTTTGGAAATGCAGTACGGTTATTTATAACAGCCAAAAACACATAAATATTTATTGTTATAGATCAGAATACCTTCCAAACAACACTTTTTCTTATTTATTTATTAATAATAATTAAAAAACATTATTGTTATTAATATTATTATTAATAATAATAATTATAATAATAATAACTAATTTTCTTGCAGAAATTTCCAAGTTTATAATCAACAGTTATGGGAGTTATGGCACCAGGAACCTCTCTTGAAATTTGTACCAGGAGCTGCAGGAGACATGGCCAAGGTCAGTGTAAAAACACATAAATGACCATTGTCACTTTTATTTAACTTTTAATTTTTTTTTTGTTTTGTTTTTGCATGAAACAAAAATCATGTGGCTCATATGAATAATCTTTGCCCTCAGGTTGTTGATTCCTTCCTGCTTCAACTTGAATGACAGCATTTAAGATCCAGACATCTTTCTCTCTCAAGAGCCTCCAATAACATTAAGAAGACACTTCAGTAGAAACCAAATGCAGCTGCTATTCTTTCCAATAAAGATTTTAAGACTGTAGTTACTGTGGACTTTATGTTCTGTATCAGTGGAGTCGAGCAGTTAAGATACTGCAATAGCAGTTAAATAGTGTGACAAATTTGATTTGATTGTCTCCTCAGTGACTTGTAGGACAGCATAATGATGAAAAAGGAATGCTGCAGAAACTTTGAGTGAACTGACACATTTTTCTTTAGTGATGTTTTTGTATCTGTTCTTCTAGCACTCCATTAACAATAAATTGACATAACATCTACATTTTCAAATTTTTGGGGCTTGGTTTGTGTATGTGTGTATGTCATTCAGTCTTACATATATCCCTGTAGCTGAACCTTCTGAACTCTGTCTGGACAATGCTCAGGATGTAAATGTGTATGTTAAACTGTAACTCTAAAAAAGAGTTTTATGAGGCACAGTTTCTTTGACCTACAAACTGCTGTGGTGATGGTGTCCTCAGATTAAGTAAATATCACATTTTCCTCATGTTGAAAACAACCAGGGTTTTACAGTAAATTGAAATAGCAGGAAAATACTGTTCAGTAAACTTAAACGCTTGGCACACCTCTAATATGAATTTTTTGCTGTGACTATAAGGGCTATTAAATAATACTGCACTTTACTGTTGTCCAATATCACATGCACACACTTGCTATTTCCATTCCTTTACAAGCAAGTCTGAAAAGTTATAAGGTAGATTAACAGAAAGGTCAGCGATGTTAAAGACATTAAAGACACATTCATTGTGTAAAAATAGTTCTAGAGGCCTCTCAGTTTTCCTTCTTTTTTTTTTAGATATTTTCAAAAAAGATTATTCTTGTTCCTGGTCTCATAGAGTATGAACTCATGCTTTGGGGTTGCATGGTTTACCTGGTGAGCAACAGAGACATCACGGGCCTCTAGAGCTGTAAATGACTGCTGGGGAGTTCCTGGCGTTTGTACTCTTGTGGGGTCATCCTACCTTGAGATGTGTTGAGTTCTCATGTGACGTTAACCAACCAGATAAACATTTGAGCCAGAGGGGCCATAGTCATCTTTGAATGAGTATTATGTAAAATGTTGTGGTCAAATGATTCAAGGTGTGAACGGTGACGAAACAGCCTGAGGAGGGATGTCAGGCCTACATCATCGTCTACCCCCACTCTTAAGAGATAGCTTTTCTGCTGTGTCCCATTTGGAACGCTTCTTTCCCTCATCTCTCTAACCATCTGTCTTTTCTGTCAGCACTTTTCATCGAAAAGGGTGTTTCAGATCCTTCCGATCCAGGTTGCTTGATGAGACTTAACCTGAGGAAGTGGCTCCTCTGTTTAGACATGCAAACACAGAGGTCCCTTGTATAGAAAAAATAACACATAATTGTTTGAGAGACTGAAAGCTGGCTGGATCATCTGCTGGTGATGACTCACACAATGACTGATGAAAAGATGGACAGCAATTTAACTGAAAATCGGCTTTTTAGTTTTTAAAAGGCTTGTGCAAGTTTTTATCGAGCAAAATTGTGGAAAAGTGTACTTAATGGCACACGTGTATTAAAACACTATGCAGTTTGACTGAATACATGAGCGTTATGAACAATAATGACAATAATAAGAAAAAACCCAGCCAGAACAACTGTAAGCTGTACAGGCATGCTTCTTTTTTTTTCTTAAAGGGACTTCAACCTCACGCACTGATTGAAATAGATAAATGAGTTAACATGTGGGTTTATCTGACTTGGCATAGATAAGTGGAGGGTTGGTGTCTGTTACCGTGATGTGAACCTGAGGCTAAAGTCCAACTGTAACTGGGCTGAATCTGAACTCTGCAGCTGTGTTTGCATTTTGGTGCCTTTCATTCACTCAGCACAGACGAACACAGAGCAAGAGAAGATTCAGGTGTTTCTTCACACAGGTAACTTTACTATGTAAGCACTTTGATTCTTGTCATTTTTACGACAGTTTTAGTTTTACTGTGTGTTCTAATACAAGTTTAACTAAAAGCTTCCATTGTTGTACCTGTGCCATAACTCAACACAGCTGATTTGACAGAAGTGAAGGATGGAGTGGTTGCCAGCAGTGGCTATGCTGTTCTTTAGTGTGACTGGAGTTCAAATGGAGCATCTCCAGGCTGAGAACCTCAACCTTCTTCCTCCAGATGAGTACAACATGGTCCTGAATCGGGGAATGACAGGTATTTATTAGTGTATACTGTCTCTTTCAGCTTAGTTTCTGTTTTTGTTATCTACTTTAGTAAGGAGTGTTGGAGCTGGGAAATAAAGATCCCATAACATCAACCCTTAGAAATGTACTTTCACTTTGTCCAGGATGTCCATGCAGAATGATGCCTTTAACCTGCTGAATTAGCTTCATCTCAGATTAGATGTTTAAATGAGCTTGGTTAAACTTCTGTTTTGATAGGTATTTTGTCTTCTTGGGGAGATTTGTGGAACTAAGTGAGTTAGTTTAGCGGACAAACAGTGGTAAAAATTGCAATAAGGTTCTGTCATGTTTACCTTGGAGACACTGAGAAAGACTGCTGATTTACAGTTTTCATCAATATAATGACAAATTCCTGTTAAGTGCATTCCTGTTCACCACATTGTAGTTTGTGACATCCCTACTGGCGAGCACACCAACAATTTTTATTCAGCAGTAGGCTAATATATTAATGTCAGCATTGTTGAAATGCAAATCACCAATATTCACGCATTAATGCACCCTCTCAGCATAAAAACAAAACAAACAAATGGCATGGTCTACTAGAGTTTATAAATGTTATCTAAGAAGTCCAGGTCTTATTTTAATTAAGTGGGTTGAATTCATTTTTTTACATTATTTGTTAAATGAACAAGTATTTATTATATGGGTTTTACTCATGTCAGGTTTGTTTTCATATGAGAATGATGTAACAGACATTAAAAGACTTGTTCACACACCAAGATTCAGTTTCATTTTAGTGAAGAATATGTTGACCCAAAACATATAAATAAAGGGACACAACGGAATGACTAAATCCTGGAAGAAAGCGAAAAACATTTAGGTGGATTTATTTAATTATTTTTTTAGTGGACCATCACAGATGTTAGATTTTAAACTGAACTGTATGAAAAAGATTGAAGTAGCCAAAAGGTCTATCAAAGAGGATTGCCTTACGTTTTTCATTTGCTCTGGGCTGGCTCCAAATGCTCTTAGACTACTATAGTCTCCCATTTAAAATGCATCAAATTCTCTCATTATGTCATCATAGTGCCATTAGCTAGATTCCCTCCCTGTGACCAGTGCACTGATGGTCCTTCTGAAAATAATTCAATTACTAAATAGATATCAGGCCTCAAGAACAGGTTTCTATCAGGTCAGCATCTCATTTTGTTGTTATGATGTTACAAACTGTGTGCACTATAACAGAGAGCCGTTCCATTAAAGGATTGTGACTTTGATGCAGTCCTGACTGCATAGTTACCAGTAACAGAGGCAAATTGTTTTTTTGTAATCATTATAAGATGGACAATCACTTATGACTGATGTGTTTATTTGTCCATCAGTGCTGCCCAGGGACTGCCATGAGATGCTGATGGCATCCTCAGGCCAGGCCAGAGATGGGGTATACTTGATCAAACCAGGTGATTTTCCCATTGTGGCCTACTGTGCCATGCAGGAAGGAGGATGGACTGTGGTTCAGCACATCACAGTCAATAGCAGTGTGAACTTTGATCGCACCTGGGCTGAGTACAAGAATGGCTTTGGGGATATCACAGGAGATCACTGGCTTGGGAACGAGTACCTCCATCAGCTCACCCAAGGCCCCGCTCGCCATAAACTGGGAGTAAAACTCGTGGACCGGGATGCCATCACCAAGATGGGGGAATATGATCCGGTCCTGGTGGAGGATGAATCAGCAGCATACAGACTGAGGCTGGGCTTGTTCCAGGGCACAGCGGTGGATGCTCTGACCCTGGACACAGAAAACTACTTGCATGATAACCAGAAATTCACAACTAAAGACAGAGACAATGACAACTACTTCCAAAACTGTGCAAAGCTGGAGTTTCAAGGAGTGCCAGGAGGAGGATGGTGGTACGACGCCTGCGCTGGAGCCAATCTGAATCGCAGAAATGTCATTTACTGGCAAAAGGACTGCAACAAGGAGCGGCTGTGCAAGTATGCGTGGATGATGGTGAAGCCTTCAGACACAGTTAAAGTGATTCACAGTGGAGAATGCAAAAAGGATGAGCTATGAGGACATCCCTCAGGATTTCTGTTAAAGCTGAGTCTTTACATGAAACACTACAGCGGGTGACATTAGTGACATCAACACATTTTATTTAGAAATTCACAGACATGATCACAAAATACTGAGAAGAACCAAAAATTTATCACAAACTTAAGACGTTGTTTAAAACCGCATTCTGGTTTCAGCTCGTCCTTCATCATGTCAGCATACTCATACTCATGGCAGAGAATGTTTTTCTTTCCCAAAATTGTAAATGTTCTGTTTTTATCGCAGCTGCTCCCCTAAAAAAAAAAAACACGCCATAACATTATAGCTTATTCATAGCAATAAAAATATCTTCTGCATGTCTTTGCTCTATCCAGTGCTTGCAGAAAGGAACACTTCATAAACATTGTTACTCATTTACCAGAAATGCAATGGAAATATTATGACATGTTGATTTTAGCTACATTGATAAAAGGAACAAATACTGTATTTTGATGCTCAAGAAACAAACAAAAAAAATATCCTGAGGATAAAAAATAATGAAGACATTTTCACAATGTGTACTGTTAAATCCTTCACTCCTCCAGATGTAAACACTGACATCAATAACAAGTTAAAACAATTTTTTTTTCTTTGTACTGTTGACAACTTGTAACTGATGTGTCATCACTATGACGATAGGACAGAAAAAGCATGTGATAACAATGAAGCTGAATCTATATCTAATAATTTTGACAAATGACAGTGAGAAACGTGTAAAGGCTTTGATTATCACCAAATAACAATCATGATTTAGCAAAGGGGGTCTGACCTCAGGACAACTTGTACACTTTTAGCCCTTACGAATAAAATGAGCAAAATACGAACACAGTACTTGGAGAATTAAATACATCTGCACGTGTCTTGACATTTTGGGTGTAAAAGTATAAAGTTGAAGGGAAGCTGGTCATTTTAAAAACAAGATTATTTAAATAATCAGATTGGATCTAATCCAGGGTGGAATCTGAACACAAGTGTGGTACATAGGAAATATCATGATGTAATCAATGACCATATTTGAAGGGAAATTCTGGTCTTTTTCTTTGATTATTATCTTAGAACCTATGTACGGTGTCATTTATACTGTAATAGATGTGTAAAGTTACTCCACTCGCAGACTTTTAGCAGCACAAACATACACTATAGCAGAACAAGCAACACTATAAGATCTACTTCACTTGGGATGTTGAATCCAAGTTTACACGTCAGAGTTGTTGGTACAAACTTACAGTCATATTTAAAAAAAACAACTAGTTTATGTCAGTTTGGAGCTGACCACAGGGTTTTGTCCATACCAGTATAGCTTCTCCTCAATCCTTTTCTTTTTCCACTGGCAGAGCAACAACATGCGGAAAGTCTTTTGAAAAGTCTTGTTACAAAGGGCGTAGCACATGGGATTGACGGTGCTGTTGACGTAGCACAGCCAGTAGCCTAGGTGCCAGAGGGAGAGGGGGATGCAGTCTGAGCAGAAAGTGGAAATCAGCACCATGATGTTATAAGGTGTCCATGTTAGAATGAAAGCCAGCAAGATGGCGCTGAGAGTCTGAGCTGCCTTTCTCTCCTTGATCAGCACCATCCTCTTCCTCTTGGTGATCTGGTTCTTAATCGAAGCATCTATGGGTTTGGATGCTGAGGAGGTGGATGGAGCGCTCATGGACTCTGCTGATGAGAATGCTGATGACACCATTTTGGTGTCCCCGTTTTTGCTCTGGTGCTCCACGTGAGTGTCTTTGGTCACGGGTTTGAATTTGTAGGACACACACTTGCTGCTCTTCTGGGAGTTGCTTTTGGGTGGCGCCTGAAAGAAGCTGTCTTCGTCATAGCTGCTGAGCTGTTCGCTCTCACTACCCACAATGCTCTTGCTGGGTTCACAAGCTTGATTTCTGAAGGAGGGCTGGAAGCTTGCTGGAGACACTGGTCTGTCCTCATCCTCTGAGGAGGCATAGCTGTTGAATGTGGTCAGCTGACCAGCTTTGGACCATTCGTCACTGGTGGTGGCTGCTGATTTAGCTGCATTGCTCCTGCTGGAGGATGACCAGGAAGCTTGGTTCCTATCATGTGAAGTTGATCTTAGTTTACAACTAAAACAGGATCTGATGATGGTTTTTTGAGGCTGTGTCACCGCAGAGTCTGTCTGATAGTTAACTCCCTGAAGCTCAGCCAGATCTTTAGTCCTCTTCTCCGTCTCTTTGTAGATTCGACAATAGAGGATTGTCATAACTGACACAGGGATGTAAAAAGCTGCAATTGCTGTTCCAAATGTTATTACAGGCTCAGAGAAAAACTGGATCTGGCATTGCCTCTCAGGGACAGTCCTTTTACCAACAAAGTATTGCCAGCATAGAATAGGTGGGGCCCACAGAATCAGGGACACCAACCAGGCTAAACCTATCATGATACCAGCCCGTTTGGGAGTCCGTTTGGCCCTGTAGGTCAGAGGTCTGGTGATGGAGAAATATCTGTCAAAACTGATCACCAGTAGGTTCATAACGGACGCGTTACTTGCTACGTAGTCCAATGCCAACCATAGGTCACAGGCCAGGTTCCCAAGGGCCCAGTAGCCCATCAGTATGTAAGAAGTATACAGATTCATGGAGAAAACACCTATGATGAGATCAGCTGCTGCCAGACTCAGCAGGTAATAATTGTTCACCGTCTTCAGTTGACTGTTCACTTTAAAAGAGAGCATTACGAGAACATTCCCAACAATGGTGATGAGGCTGACTATAGCTGAAACAGTTGCGATGGTGATCACCTCCCAGAGACTGTGAGTGACCAGGTGGATGTCCGTCGTACTCGTGTTCAGCGTGGAGTTGGCAACGTTTTCTCCTTCCATGGTCCTCTGGTTTTAGTGGCATGCAACCATCACAAGTATGTTTGGATTTGTCATTTTTAGGGAAATCTCCTAAGAAAGAAAGAAAGAAAGAAAGAAAGAAAGAAAGAAAGAAAGAAAGAAAGAAAGAAAGAAAGAAAGAAAGAAAGAAAGAGGTTACTTTTTCGGGTCTGTGATGATAAGTAAAATATATAATGACAATAATAAAATAATGGCATCAATTAATCATACTTAGCATCAAATATTCCCATTTCACATGATAAAGATGATGATAGTGAATAACTACAACTGAATTCATTTGCCTCAATGACACATTATAGAACAGCATTAACTTAGTGTTTTTCAAATATTTTTCCATTCCCATCTTGAAATAACCTGTTCTTTTATGTATTATTCATGGTTTGTTAGGATGCTAACCCACCTGCATGGTAGAATAATGCAATTAATCCAGTTTGCAACAAAAGAAATCTCCATTTAAGAACTTGATTAGTACTTTATTTTATTCATTATTGTGTTTGAACATTTTTGAAGCTTATTTCTAGAAACTCAATAGCTGTGAGCTCGCTGAGTTTCATAGTTTAAACTTGACATCTTTTGATGATCCCTTTCATGGCGTTTTCAGGCAGCTGCAGTCTTTCCAATATCTGCATCACTTGACTTAAAAAAGTGAAAATATGTCTGTTCCCTCCTTAGTGACCAAAATCCCCAGTGTGGTCTTTAATCAGAAATGACAATAAACCCAAAAGAGAAGAAGAAGCATCCTAAAGCCATGAACTCTTAGTGAGAGTGCTAGTTTTATTGTGTTAAATATTTGAATAATTGGAATTCTAAACATGCATTATGTATTTCACTAACTCTGAAGTTTTTAGGAGATGTTTGAAATTTAAAAAAAGGGGGAAAAATGAAAGAAAAATGATGATCTTGGTTTTAGAATGTAAAAAAAAATCCAAACATCTGCTGACATTTTAAAGTTGCAGCAAATGTTTGGCCATAGTTTGCAATGTGAATGCATCAAAATCATTAAGAAGCAAGGATTTTGCATGTCGCAAGTTTCAGAAAAGCCTTAAAACATATTACAGCACATCTAGGCAAGCCTTATTTCATTTTAACTATAACATTTAATCAAAGGAGCCCAGGAAATGGTGGAAGAAGAGCACTCAAACAATGGTCTTTGTCTTTCTTTGCCAGTAGATGGCAGCAGACACCCTCCACATGAGAAAGCTACACATAAGGTACCTGCATTCTCAGGTTAGTGCAGTAGTGTGAATGCACACTTTCTGAGAGCAGGACACAAGTGAGAGGATACTCAAGCCAAAATGGACATGTGCTTTGGAAACAAGCCCACAGAACAACACTGCCATAGCTTTGTACCTTGGCTTTCATCACCTGCAGTTGTGAGACACTGACTTGTGATTATCTTTCATTTACAAGGGGGTTTTAAGAAATGTGTTGATGCAGTGCTAACGTCCTGATTGTGCAAATGATACTCCATCTGGTTAAATGACGCTGCTATGCTTTGTTGTGCTGTGCCACACTGTCGTGGGAATTAATGAGCTGTTATTCCCCACTTCCATCTTTCCAGAGTGGACTCTCCTCTCCCTCAGGAAAACTGCTGCCAACTGGTCACCATGGCATCGGTATTTTCATCTGTGCCGCTCGATCTGCTTAAAATGAGAAATTTCACTGCTGTGTTCCAGTTTGGTGTATGACTTTCCAAACTCAAAAAATCTTTTGAAATGACCAGTGCAGCAGTGGTATAAATCCACCATCAGGTAGTTGCAGGGTCTCTGAGGCTCTCAATATTGAACCACAATGATTTCAGGGGCAGATCACCTCTACAGAGAGGTCTCCATGTGGGTAGTAGCATTTGAACCTTCAGGGGGTCAGACAGAGCCCTGGCAGATATAGCTGACACATTATCCCCATAGCAGTCAAAAAATAGCACCATATGATGGAACTGGTGCTCAAACACACTGCACAAACAAACATTCATATCCTTGTTGACTGACTCTTGGCTCTTCCGTTATATACAGACCTGCCATGTCAGAGCGTTTTGATCAAAACACAGCAATAGGAAATTGTACATCAGGACAGCTTTAAAGAACAGTTGGCTAACTTCTCTCTAAGGTACCAGAGTAGGTTTCCTAAAATACCTCAAGCTCTCTTGGGTATTGATGTGTGTCAGTCCTCTATTTGTTACAAAACAAGAATTGTATACAGTTTTCCAGCTGCTTTATCTTGCCGAACCCCACACTGTTGTCTTAAACACGGCTCATATATCATCCCAAACTGTTTAATCTGATAAATGTTTATATCTGCATGCAAAAGGAAGTTATCTCTTAAATCCCCTTTAAACTGAGCTCCTCCAAAGAGAGGTATGGCTGTCAACAATGTAAAAACATCCATCCATTTTCCATACCCATTTGGTCCTGTTCAGGGTCATTGGGAGGCTGGGTGCTTTCCCAGCTGTCATGAGGCAAGAGGTGAGGTACACCTCGAACAGGTTGCCAGTCCATCAAACATAAACTGTCCACAGTACATTACATTGGATGCAATCACAACTCTTGCACTTCAGAAATAACTTCCATGCTCATTGGCATTCCTGTAATGGTGCAAGGTTAGCAGGAGTTCCAGTGACAGCCCAAGGCTCTCACAAATAACATTCCAGTTACTGTGGGGTGTCTAACTGCAGGACTTGGATGGTTCCCTTCATCTCGTTATAAAAGTGTAAAGACTGCTAAAAGACCACAGGGAAATCAACAGAATTATGATTCCATTTCCTGATTCTTTTACGAAATTCTGGTACACGTTACCTTAAGTTTTTACTTTAATGAGAATGTAATTTACTGATTAAAAATAAATTTTTCAAATTATTTGTGCTGGTTGATTATTTGTCTGGATGTGGTCATTAAGTCAATGAAAAACTTTTTTGTCAGGTCTGCTTTATGTATAGAACACAGAAGATTGAAATTGTATTTTTCCCATTCTCTGTGTAAATAGAACAAAAAAAAAAAGAGAAAGCAATATGGGACAGAAAAATGCAACAGAAATCAAATGAATAGAATAAAACCTGCAAAAAAACTTCCGAAATTAAGTTTAGCAACCAGCAGAACTTAATTTCTTCATTTATATCGCCTTTTTTGATTCTAGATGTTGCCATTTGATCATGACAATGTAGCATATAGGCTGTAAAACAGAAAATGATTGATAGTAAACAAAGATATAATAATAAATCTAAGATGAAGGTAATAAATATAAGACACTAAGAGAAAAATGTGCAGTAGTGACTTGATCCACCCCTTCAGCACCATGGACAGCAACATGGATTGATCAATACATAGCACAGATCATTTCTGAGCCAATTTACAGGGTCATCGAGTCTAGCACGCACAGACCTCAGTCATAAAAAGAATCAATGAGTCAGGCGGAAGAGACTGAGCTATTCAACTGAACCATCCTCCTCTCCCTGCAGTCTCCCTGCTACAAAGGGATGGAGATGGCAGCTTACCAAACTGAAGGAATTTCAGTAATTTTTCTATTGATACAGTTGATAGCACCCCCCCCTCATCCCACTTTTTTAGCTTGTCATTAGAGTTTCAATGATAATTTTAAAGATTTTAGTTGCAACTAATCACTCAGCTCATGAAACAGCCTTTTGAGTCATTAATGTGCGTTTATTTGTCCATATTAATCACCAAATCCCTGCAAATTTCTCAGTGGCTTCAGCTTTACTCACTGTAGACTCAATATGCCAAAAATGAAAACAGCACCATCTTATGTGGAAAATATTACATTTTTAGCCCTTTGTAGTGCATGTTGATTTAAACATAGAAAACTTTTTTAAAACTCAGTCTCACTTAAAAAAAGAAGTGTTATAAGTACATTTGTCCACTTCTTCAGAACACAGAAGTGCAGTAAAAAGAACTTGGAGGGCAATAGTTGTATGGGCAGCTGTTTTGTGTCCGTGCCACAGATAGAGATATATTGTGGTCTAACAACCAGAAAATCTGTTTTCTGTTTTTCTTTTTTTTCTTAAAGGACTTTCCTGCTGTGTATCAAACATGATCAATGAGACACAAATTTGATCCACTTCAATCAAAAATTGCTGACATTTCTCCTCTTTTGAAGACTAAGTCCAAGCGTGGTATTACTTTCAAAGCTGCAGACTCACGTTTTCATTTAAAGATTTTAGATTTTAGCAAGTGCTATTACAAGTTCTTTCTTTCTTTCTTTCTTTCTTTCTTTCTTTAAAAAAAAGTAGCGTAGTGTTTCCTTTTCAGGACAAGAGGTGGATAGCCTAACTGTGATTATGTTCACTGCCATGAAAAGACTTAATTAATGATGACAGGTAGAACACACACACACACACACACACACACACACACACACACACACACACACACACACACACACACACACACACACACATGCGCACACACATGCGCACACACATGCCGAAAAGAAATAGCTCTTGAGGTCAGGAGGTAGAACAAGTCAAGCCCACAAATAGCTTCTAAACTGATGCAGGGAGCATTTGAATGGTACATTCAGAGCTCAGAGTGTGGACTCGTGCATCACAATAAATAGTGAATATGGTGTGTTGTGTTTTCGTGGATGCTGCTTGTCATCAAATGTGACGCACTGTAGGTTAGCAATTCCTGATGCTGTCTGGACAAGACAAATGGGGGTGAATGAAAAGATAAATGCTGCCGCAGTAATTCTAGCAAGATGTGTTTACACATTATGCTGTATGTTTATTAAAATTTCACGCTACTGTAAAAATCTTTATAGTGGATCGGCTCCTGACAATAAAATAAAGCAAATCTTATTGCCCCTACCAAGAGAGCTGAGTAGCCCTTATTACCTATACATTCTGAAAGTATCAGTGTGCTCTCAGAAAATATTACGTTAGCTTAGTATGCATAAGTAATGGTCATTGATAACATAGTTTATGGTGTCCAGTTTGTGAGTGAGGACAAGTAATGCAGCACAAATCCATTCTGTGCCTCCATGCTGGGAGCTGAAGGCTGGCTTCAACTTCTTTGGCACTCGGCCATCAGTGCTTCTGTCCTGTAGCTCCATACGCTGGCCCTCATCACACAGGCCCAGGGGCGTAGCACAAAATTCAGGGCCCTATGTACAAACCATCCTGCTTACAGCATTAAATACAATAGAATAAAAGCTTCTTGATGATGTCCTGAAATTACAAGGATTATTTTGATACTAAAGATACTGGACAGGTTTTTTTTATTTCTTTATTGCGAGGTCTCTAAAAGTCAAACAATTTGCAATAATAACTATGATGAATTTCTGTTAATAATTCATCCATGTTGTCCCTAAATGAATTTTAACCAGCTGCTAATATCAGCTCAGGCTGTTAGTTGTTCAGGTGCTGCTCATTTCTTCTCAAAGAAGCAAGTAAGAAGCTGCTTTCCCTCACATTTTCTCTCCCGCTGTGTTTTCCTTCTTATTTGTTATCCAGACTTCACCTTCGTAGGGAAATGCATGACTTTCTCCTCTAGCTCTCTGGCTGCAATCTGTATTAGTGACGTACGGATCAATACTGAAATATCGATACCACCGATACCAGCTTTCTATGTTCTAGAATCGATTTTCATGTTAGGATATCAATATTTTAGTAATTTGGGGTAAATATGTAGTTTATCACAAACTGGAATACAATTGAAAGTAACAATAAAATCAGGATCTTGTCTGAATTATATCCTGTTGGGAGGAACAACTTTTTCTTTCACCTGAGATCAGCTCACATCAGTTCAACATGTCTAGATTTAGTCGGTGGGGATGCTCCATAGGCTGGGTGTCATCATATATACAGCAAAACATCCATTGTTAGGTTTGAAAATATGGCTGAAAAATATGTGTAGATAGGATATATTCATGATCAGATCAAACATTCTCATTTGATTAGACAGGCGTTTAACTGAATATTCTAATATTTATGTGTTGACAAACATGTGATTATTGTGCAATTTATGTACATCTTTTTATGTATTTTATTGGTGATTTCTAAATTCCTTTCCCCTAAGTGTCAGCTGTTTTGAAAATGATTTTCCAAATACATTATGTTTTTGTACAAAGTATCGATATTGGATCGGAATTGCTGATACTGGCTTGAACTTTACTTGGGATCGGATCGAAAAGAAAATCAGCGGTATTGCACATCACTACTCTGTACGCTGTATGTACGCTGACTGGTGTATGTGTGGACTAAACCATTATGCACAATTTTCATAGGGGCGATAGAGCCCTCAAAGAATGTCCATCATTATTGTTAATGGAAAATTCAGTCTCTCATCCCCTTTCATTTAGCTTTATTATGATGTTAAATATAAATAAAAAAATGGAACACAAAAAAAAAAATTTTCATTCCACGATTTTTAAGGGCCCCCACCCTGCAGTGCATGGGCCCTGGGTAAACAGTACCATTTACCCCCCAGTCCGAAGCTACTGCACAGGCCTCCCAGTCTTAGTTAACCTTTCTTTATGCACCCCTTTGGTTGCAACTTGCAACACATCTGCCCTGCACAGCTGAAACAAGAAAGCCACTGGTGCGGGTATATGAGAATGCAGCCTTTGCATACCAAAGGAAAAGAAGATGGTGGTGACCATCTAAAGCAGATGAAGACGACAAGGGAAAAGTGAATCAGAGCAAAAGAAGACATATGTGACTGTGTGGTGGGTATGATGTGGAAATCAGCCCAGAGCTCCTTGGCACAATGCTTCGTGTCTCCGGTAGTCAGCCCAGTGACCCATGGTTAAGATCTCTGCATAAGTAGTGTTCTGGAAGAAGTTATTTCTTGAGTCAGACACAGAAGGAAGAAAAAAGAGGACAATAGATTTAAAAGCTGCTTCAAAACATGCAATCTGAAATATTAATGTGTTTTAATGTTAATGACAAAGGGTGTTAGCTCAAAGTCAGGTGTAAGAAAAGATATGAGTCTATAAATCTCAGTTGTCTGTGTTGTGATTTTAAAAGAATCACAAATTTAAATGAGATCCCTTCTCTGATGAGAAATGATGAAAAGGATCATTAGATGAATATTATGATCCGCTTATGGAGAATGACGGGAATAAAACAATAACACTCGAAGCCTCCAGCAGTTCTGTTTTTCTGAGTGACTACAACATTTCATTAATGCACCATCGTTTGGATAATGATCCGGCCATAAACTCGTTTGCGGTCTTGCGTGGCGAGTTTTCTAGATACGAGTCTGTTTTCTTTACTTGTTCCAGTGAGTTGCAGGATGTTTGTTCCCAGCTAGCCCCATTTTCTCTAAGCTGATATAACATTTGTCTCCAAAACAACAAAAGAAGCTCAGCAGACGAAGGAGCACAAACAAAATTGCACACAGACACACTGTTGGTTGGCACCACATTTCAACTCCCAAGTCAAGATCTTGCACTGAAGTCTTGTGGTTAACTTATTCACAGTCTAGTAATTATGTGTTTCCAAACTCACCAAACCATTACTGTATTGTGGCAACTACTTTCAGATTTTTTTTTTTTTAAGAGAACAGCACCTTTCTAACATTTGTTGTAACACCTCACAAGATCTGTGGGGGCTGAAGGGACTCGTTAAAATCACGCTTCACTGCTTATTCCATCCCTGTATTGTCATTTCTAGTTAATCAAAGAGAGGAAGGGGAGAGAGGTGAGAACATGCGGTTTTAGGTAATATTGATTAATGTTTTTTTTTGTGAAAGAGGCATTGTTTTTCAAAAATCGAACATTTCACATGCTGCAATTAAGATAACGTTTAAGAGTTTAGATATATAGTTAAAGAACTCTTTCAGGTCTAAAAAAGGAGATTGAGGGAGCCAGGGTGTGGAAGACATATGATAGTGCTATAAAACTAGGCGTGCGATCAGCAGATTAAGAATGGTCATAGAAATATGTGAGAGCTGGATGAAGGTTATCACAGCAGATGTGAATCTGAGATTAAAACTAACATGAAATGCAGAATGCTGGGAAATTAATTTGTTGTGATGTGAAGAGGTGAGATGCTTTCCTGTTTTGTATTCAATAAAAAAGCACATTTCTCCAAGTTATCTGTCAGTCACAGGACACTATGTAAAAAACCCAAAACATTATGAGAATAGAACAGCAACTTATTGTATTGCAAGTGTTTTACAGGAACAGATGTGCACATCTTTTCGGGAGCACATCCTCTGTTGTGTTCATTAGGGTAAAAGGCTACATTAAAAATACATGCCAAGACCTCTCAGACATGCTCTTGTGCACACATGACGTTACTTCCCTTTGAATCCAGGTCATGCCTTTGTGCATTAATCAAAAAGTACACACACCAATCGCTCCTTCTTCTCTGGAGAATTAAAAAGCCACTGATGTAAAACAAGAGGAAAAAAAGATGAATATACTCACAGATTAATTTGATTAGGTCTCACAGTCTTCTTTTTAAGGGAACACACTGTCTCCTGGTCGGAGCAAAGTTCATATTTAATCCCTTTGTTTTGCCTGGGAAGCCTTCGGGTCAAGTGTGGCGCTGAGGAACAGGATCACAACACAGCTGAAAAAAAGACCGTGGCAGATGAGAAATCATGCTGACTTGACCCTTGTATGCAAGAGAGCTCCGAGGGAAAAGTGTGAGCAGAAAGGCAGAGGAGAAAGAGGACAAAGGGTAGTGTGGACACCAGGAGGCTTCTCTCATCCCTGCGCAAAGAGGAGCATCACTCCCCGCTCGGCTCCAAAACAGCCACCGGTCGTCTAAATGTGAAAAGTATCCTCAAGTTGCAGGGCATCCTTCCTCAGTCATTTATAAATGTGAGACGATTCTGCTCGGCAGCCGAAGAAAGAGGACATAAGAGAACTTTTCCTCCCAGTGTGAGCTGAGCAAAAAGCAACGTGCTGCTTCTCAGACAAGTTGAAGCAGAATGTCAGTGAAAAGCAGCCTGATGCCTGAGCCAAGTCACTGCTGCTGCTGCTGCTGCTGCTGGAACTACTCTGGCTGACAGACACAGATGTAGCTGACGCTAGCAAGCTGGGAGGAGAAATTCCCATAGGGCTGAATGGTTCATCATGTTTCGGGACAGTGAGCATGCAGCTTAGACTACAGTGTTGGGGGGGGGTGGAAGGGGTCCGTTTTGGAAGGTGCATGGGTGGAAAGGGGGGAAGCAAGAAGAGGGAGTGAGTGTGGAAGTGACACTGAGGGAGGTGCTCAGTCAGACCAGTTGAGCCAAATCCTGGATTGTGTTTTTGTCTGTAAAGCACAAGAGGAGAGACTGATTATCACCGCTCCTGGTTCTCCCAGTTTAAATGGTGTTGAGACCGAAGCTGCGTGGCTATCAACAAACTCATCTGGACAACGCCGCTGCTGCTTTTTTTTACTCAGGAGAGAGAGCTGACATGGCTGGGTCAGATAAGCAGACCACTGAAATGACAGATGTTTTTCACTGGGACCCTTGTGTGCATGTTTGTGTGCGTGTGTGTGCTTGGGTGAAAAGTCTTTACACTGTGCATTTTAATCCAGATGATGGGTGCTGATGTGTGCCATGAGCTTCCATCAAATCACAAGAGAAAACAAAAATAAAATCAAGCTGCTGCCGGTTTTTTCTGTGAATTATAATAAACTACTGCTATTTTCCCTCATTCAGTTTATGACTGAATCATATTAATAGGAAAAAAGCCATTATAGTGGAGAAAATTTGATGCTGGTAATGTTTAATTCAAAGATAAGTTGGACTGCTTTGAAGTTCATTATATGCATAAATGCTGTTATGTTGCAGCTGATTTAGTATAAAACAGTTTCCCAACGTCACAGTGAAAAGTTCCAGTCAGTCATATGGAAGAGTAGGAAAAATAAAAACTATTACCTATCCACTGATCAAGTCTTTTTGACGCTATTACAAACGATATAATTTAAATGATGCTTAACTATAAAACTGAGGTTTGAAAACATTTCTAAGTATTTATGATTTTTTCGGAAAAACCTGGAAAACAATAAAGTAAGAGTATTGTAAGTACACAAGGTAAGAAAAATCTATTTTTATATCATCGTTATGAATCTGATGTTTGAGGGCTCTAAACAATTAAAGAGAAAACATGGAAGTGATAAATAAAACAGATATGAAACTGAAAGTAAATAATAAATATTCAGCCATGAAAAGATAATGAGAAGATGAGATGTGTTGGCACACACAGAACAGGCCGATTAGTAGATAATAAAACAGGCAAACCTCCCCCTATACTTCATAATGACATTTGATATAATGTGTCTCTCTCTCTGAAATGATTTTGCTACTAGATAAGAGCTATATGGTTGTGGCATCATGATTGATGCATTTCATGGAAATCTTGCCACACAGCACCGTAGCCTTTATTACCACTCCACTCCACCCACCCCTCCGCCCTCCCTGACAGGCTGATCTAATGCCATTTCCAGGCAGTCGGCCAAAGGACAGACACCTGGCTCATCATTGCCGCTAAATTGCTGACCTGCTTGCACTTTACAGTGTCGCTATATTTTTTTATGTGATATATTCACACATTAGCATGCACACACATACGTTCGAGTGTGTACACGCATGTGTTATTGCCTTCAATGCTTCATCATACTGATTTGTTTTACTCAATGTGCCTTATTGATAAAATCACAAAAGTCTATCAGAAGTTATGACAGGCTCATGCGTTGTTAACGTCCTAATTACACTGTGATATATGCAGCTGCCTTAGATTGGTCACTCAAATTTCGTGTGTGACCTTAATCTGTGAGACCAAAATATAATTGTTTCCCAATACATCTTCCAGATCTATATATCTTTTTTAATTTTGATCTGCTTTGACTCACATTTACAAGGCCTCTATGATGGATAGTGAAGGGAGAGATGGATGGGAGCCATCACAGCCATTCAGGTATCATCCTCGCCCATCATCTCTGTGCTGAAGGATGGCTGTTTTTCCACAAGACCCTGTCAGATCCCTGCACGGCTGTGAGTGAGACAAGATGGGTCAGGATATCAGCACATCCAAAGATGGATTGCATCTGTCCACAGTCCACATGGGCTTGCTTATCTCCTGACCCAATTGTGCACCCATATGCTGACAAAAAGGAAAAAAGGATTAACCTCTACATGGTAGAGGGACATTTTTAATTTATCCTCCCCCCATATTTCTTTTTTTTTTGTCCACGCCCCAGTTGAAAGTATGAGTACTTAGGCTGTTTTTACCTGAATACT
>JBBBVU010000021.1:9245044-9265920 GCA_037177055.1 Atherinosoma microstoma | reverse complement strand
ATAAATAAATAAATAAATAAATAAATAAATAAATAAATAAATAAATAAATAAATAAATAAATAAATAAATAAATATCTTTTACAAGGAATTTTGTGTGCCAAAATCAAGTTTAGTTTAGTTGATATGATTTATTTCTCTATTTTTCAAAAGAAATTCTGCAGTCTTTTTCATCAGGGCTAATAACACATTTCATTCATTCTGACAAAAATAGATTCTAAAAATAAGCATCAATTAAGCTTTGAAAACCTAATGTATGTGTCAATCAGCTGGTGCTGGGTGGTACCTGAGCTCTTCCTGTTAACAATGCAACTTTAATGCTGCCTTGACAGACAAGATACAATGGTGACAAGCTCTGATTGAGCTGCCATTGTGAGCTAATGGTTTCTATTCCTTTAAGGACATCCTATACTCTTTAGACACTCCTACATCAACAACACTGACTTAGTCTGGATGAGCCCTGGCCTAACCTGTGCAGGTGTAGGCTTTGCCTTGTGGGTTGTGTGTTGTGAAAGGAACAACTGTTGCCTGGGCAAATCATCCATTTAGATTTTAGCTCATGAAATCTGCTCATCAAAATGTCATTACACCAACTGACAGCTGAAAAAAAAAGAAAAGGACAACTTACAAATGGAATTTTGTGATGTGATAAGGAAAGCATTTTAAGCTTTTAGATGTTTTTCTAAACCATAACCATGTAGCTTTGTCTTTTGCCTAAAAATGACCAGACTGTGAGTAAAGTCAGGACTCCTGATTAGCTTCCGAGGAGAAGGATTTACACCATTGTTAATATTTGAAAAGACTTTAGTGCATACAGGCTTAAGAGCTCCATTTCGTGGAGCCGATGAATCTGGTGGTTGAGTAGTTTCAGCACATGCAAGCTGGAAATAGCAGTGCCCTTTGCAACCCCTTTTGAGGTAATTACAAAGTAAGCATTTAGTATGTGGCTAATAACATGTTGTTTTATGCTCCCAAAACTATCATCAAACTAAACAAAATGGTGAACACTAATGTTGAAGTGAGAGCATTAAGTGCAGTGTATGTGTAACTTCTGTGTAAACTTATGTTAACCAGAAGATATGTGGCTATGAACAGGAGCTGGAAGCTAACATTTAATTCCTGCAAACACACAGACAAATGCACAAATTCAAAATTTACACACAAAATAAGAAAGCAAAGCTGTATTTAACTTTCTCTCCCCCTTTTTAATGCCAATGGCTCAATGACTTTCTTTCTGTTGTCCTTGTTTACGCAGGTGTGTGAGATATGTGCTTGCACTGATGTGCATACTGACGCAGATGCTGCTGGGGACACTGTGTTCAAGACGTCCAGACTCCCTCCCTATCAGGATGTCCAGTCACCATTCGTCTGAATTATTGGTCACCAAAAAAGGGTGTCAAGGCTTCAAATATGCTCGGGCACTGCCGGAGAGAATCTTATCAGCAGATTCTCTGCTGATAAATTCTCACTGTGCAGATTGAAAAAAAGGATTAAACACCTTTTCAACAGCTAGCCCCACCCTGAAGCCATGAGGGAAAAGAGGGAAAGAAAAGGGACTGAAAATTGATAAAGAATGCTCGGTATCTGATTTCTGCCTCGATGGCTTTATACTTAATGTCTGTCCACCTGCACATGGCAACCCCCTCATGTTTGGCTTAGCTTTGCAAGACCGTCTGTATCTTTTTTAATTACTGTAATTCAGGACCTCCAGCTGAATCCCTCCATCTGCCTCCCTCTGAAGTTAAAGATTGAAAAATCCTACGTAAGAGAAGGCACGCCATCTAATCCTTGTAACAGCAATGAAATAGAGCCATCATGTTAATAATCATCCTGATAGGAGGAGGAGAAGCACAGAAAGGACAGTTACTCTATTCAGTCTTCTTTATTTTCTGTTTATTCTTTGGGAAAGGCTTCTGCTCTCAGTTTATCCCAGTATATTTCAAAGCCTGCAACATCAACCTCTGGTGAGACGAGTTCTTGCATTCATCCCCAGGACTTTGTTCTAATGCATTTAATTCCCATGCAACGTTAACCTTAAGAGGAGGGATGAATCCTCATGCAGTATCCTGAGGTTCAGTATCTTTCATGCTATACTGGATGAATCCACAATGTGTGAATCAGGAAGCCAAGAGCCATGAGTTTCTGCAAATGTTGCTGAGAATAATTGATGGTTTCCTACTGCAAAGGGAGGTTTTGTGGTCATGCTCGGATGTGCTCAGTGCTGAAAATAAAAGAATATATTTACTCACACCATTTGGAGATAAAAAATGTGAAAAATCATTTATATTGGAATGTTTGAGAGAATAAAAGGAAATGTATTTCTTCCAAACAGTAACATGCAAAAGCTTTGTACAAATCATATTATCATTTTGTTTCTTTTCTGTTGACACAAACACAATTTTAACAATGCATGTATATTATTTCCATCTTTTACAGTATTGAAATAAGAAAAGGGTTTAAGGCCACAAGTAAAATTTTCCATAATCATGGATGGTTAGTGTTAGTTAGTTCTCCCTTGGGCATGAATCACAGCTTGTAAGCATTTTTCATGGTCAGCTGAGAATCCTTTTTTTTCATTCTTCTTGTAAGGGATTCCTTTTCTGTCAGACTTTAATCATATGAGGTTTGGCCTCAGATTCTTGACAGTGTTAAGGTCTGGAGGGGTGAAACCCGCATAATGTTCTGCTGGGCATCTCAAGATAGTCCATAGGCTCTGGTGTGTTTGCAGATTTGATATGATTTAATTCATTCTTCTCATTGTCAAATACTTATTCCAACTCTGGCTACTGCACAAGGTTTAAACATGAAATCAAACTCACTTTGCAATAACTGAACTGCACTTTCCTCTTTAGCTCATACCTGAGCTCACTGGGGTCAAAAAGTAACATTTTAATTAAATTTTTCCACAGGAGTTATTTCCAAAATGGAAAAAAAACTAAAAAACTCTTCCATCATATTTGTGCAGGTGTGGCTGCAGAGTAAAGCCGACCAGAGTCTGTTTAATCCTCCTGAAGCTCTTAGATAGATTTGATTTACCTTCCCAGCAAGTCAGTTCTACTAGCATTTTCTCAGAAAGCTGTCCCAAAATATCAGTATGATAATGTAAAAAAAAACCAAAAAAGAATTATTTATCATGTATCAGTAATGCACACATAAGATGTGTGATAATGATGTGATCATTTGATCTCAGACAAGCCTTTCTTTTTTTTACAATACAATCTTTTTTATAGATATAATTATAATATACACAGACCTGTTACATCTCTTATTTTGAATGCAATTCATTTGTTTTTGGCCTCAGTGAATGTGTGGCAACACTCTTAATCTATACCAAACCTAACCTTTACTTTACTGTCATTTCTTCATTATGTTCTGAACTAAGGAACTGGCCGACTCCTGTTGATATAATCTAGATTTTTAGTGAGCTTGGCCTCTGCCTGGAGGAGCCCTTTGCTATCTGTTGGGAAAAAATTGAGAGGCCTATCCTTTTATAAATTAAAATTTAGCAATTGCATCACCTTAATTTTCCAAATAATGCCTCTAAAAAAAAGAGCTGCAGACCTAAAAGTTAAGACACTATAGTAAATATCGCAATTTCAGAACCGCATCTATAAATTTTACACCACTTCAAGCTGGCTATTTAATTTAGATTCTTTTTTCCATATTATTATTTATATAAACGTAGAAAAAAAGATTGTAATAATACATATCTGATGAGATCAAACTAAGTAAAATGTTAAGCCCGGTTAGAATTAAAAGTTGTTTCTACCTCTGAGTGTCTTCCTGATGTTTAATTAGTGATCAATCCCATTTGACTGTTTTAAATTTGAATTATAATATATTTTGGGAAACATCTTACTCCATATTATCTAAACGGTGATCAATCATCATTTAGTTCTTCTCAATAAAGATTTTCTGTGCACAGAAGGGGCATCATCACCAGGGGGCCCATCCCAGTATCCTGTTGCTTCTCTGTCCTCATCACCTTCACAGAAATGAATGATGACATGGACACCTATGAGGAGGAGGATAGAGCGTGATTGGAATGCAATGTTTTCTCGTATTTTACTCTCATGAGGTTTTACATGACTCGTTATGACATTCTGCAGACTTGACAGTAGCCTACTGGTTAATTATGGTGATATTTTGTGTTTCTACAAAATTGGATCTATAGTATGTCCAGATGTCTTCACTTTGCTCATGTCTGTCCAACAGATATTGTTGCAGAAGACATGTCTGTTCAGATGTAACTTTGCAAATCTAATAATTTGTGCTGTCATGTTCTTTTAAGAGAGAAGAGACCTTTTATCTGCAACACTACCAAACAAGCTATAAGTGTCTCTTTCTAATTGTACTGTCACAAACTCTAACATGTAACATGAATCAGACGTAGCTCTTCCGTGGGTTTTTTTCTCTGAGCATTGCACGGTTGGCCTTGGAATGAACTTGCTCCGGTGTCGACGCCACAAAAAAACTGTCAACTGCCTTTAATGGGTTCTACTTGGTAATAATCTTTGTAATTGTAGAATTTTAAACTCAGAATTGTTTTTAAAATGTCCTTATAATAACCATTTTTACTATGATGGGCAGCAACAACTGATCACTACTGGTGTCTTCCCTCCTTGGTTTTATGCTAGCACACACCTGAAAGCTCCAGACTAACTCACTAGACTTGGTAAGTACTAGATTTTTCTTTTATTTAAATTGTGTCCTGATAGATGAAACATTTAAGTTCATAATATCTTCATTTACTGCAGGAATGCTGAAAATTATCTGTAAAAATACTATTGGTTCAGTATTGTATAGGCCATTTCACTCAGTTTTGATGTCATGATTCCCCCCCCCCCCCATTAGAATAATTGTTTCTAGTTGCACTAAAAAGGGAACATAAAAGGTCCACCCCTGTTGTGGATTAAAAACGACATAAATCACTGCTTCAAAGATGGAATGCATCCTCGCTCTGAAGTAAGCGGACACACGTTTACATCAAAGTGCTTCTGCACTGGTTTCTTGCTGCTAAATCAAAGACCTATGCTGAACAAAGACAACAGTCTGCTTTCTCATAGATAAAACTTGTGTATGTGGCCTGAAAGACACTATTAGATCCTGCTACCAAAAACAGCATGACCCAGTTTAGAATGTGGGTTTGAACAACTGACACAGAGTCTTCTGCCTGCAGCAGGAAGAGAGGCTGCTGACCTGCAGGCCTAGTTCTGTATGAAAAGACTTTAAATCATTCTGAAGTCTCTACACACCCATTCAGAGGAAATCTCCTTATATAATCTATTAATACCGGAGGAGTGATGTAGATGGAGTAATGTATGTGTGAGGATCAGAAAGAGCAATGATGCTACATAAACCTGTGCTGATTGTTATGTCGACTGCTCTAACGTGGATGTAATCCTCATGTAATACTACATGTATCATGAGTTAGATGAGGGGAGGCAGGAAGTAAATGTCAAACAAACAACTAACTGATGCCTGAATTACCATAAGCAAAAGTTTTGCTGTCCTCCCAAATTGTTTCTTTACCCTGTTTTCTTCCACTTGAATGTTGACTTATTTGTTGTATATATTTAGTTTGAGTCCACCCACCGCCTACTGCAAACTCAATGGGACTTTCACAAAATGATCACAAAATGATCACAAAATCAAACAGCTCACTGACATATTGTTGCATACATATATATAACAACGGTTCAGTTAGATTGTTGACTTTTAACCCTTTTTTACAACTGAAGCTCATCTCTTCAATGATTTTGTCGGTTCAATAACTATAAAGAATTATAGTGTTATTGGAAGTGACATCAATGAAACATGGAAGGTTTCAGCCAATAGTTTATCATCTAAGAAAACATCCTTAGATGTTTTTGTGTTGGGGATTAGAGGGAAGAATCATATTACAATACATCTGTTGATTATGAAGCCACCTTTGGAAACAGTTTGTCTTGCTCTGGTTAAATAAAACTCATTCATAACACCGCTGAAGTTTACAACAAACTTTTTTTTTTTTTAATTTACACAAAAACTAGTATGTAAAACAGCTCTAGATTCTGCACTTCTAGTATAACATGGACAAATTGCATGTAAAAGAAACTAACTTTATCCATCATGCATAATTTAATGCAGCCCTCATTAATACACATGCAATGTTCAACAATAATATTGCATATTGAATGCTTTCCTTTCCTTTTCTTTTTTTTCTAAATTTGCATTTATATATATCCCAACATTTTCTGATTAGGGCTGTATTTAATAGAACCCACTAATGAGCTATTGTGCAACACTGCTTTTAGCGTGCCGTTACATTTTGAAGTCCATCTTTTAGGGTTGAACCTCACAAAAATCATCCCATAACAGATATCTTCCCTCCCTCTCAGTTACAACAGTCTGGTCACAATGTTGGCATTGGAGTGCTGTGTGGTTGAAAGGTTGATTTATGTTCCAGTGGACCTTATAACATGCTCTAATGCCTCTGTTCCCAAGTCAGTTTGTGATTGTACATTTAGATGCAACATGTAAAACATGCAAAAAGGTCATATTAACACAGTTAGCACCAGCCTCATCTTTTCAGGCATTGTAAAGTAAACAAATGAGAGATAGGTACATATTTCTAATGTTAAACCAATGAGATAGTGGTGCACAATCCGATGTTGCAAACCAAAAAAAAAAAATCAGTTTTCACTCCTCTGCCAACATGACAACATTAAAGCTCATTGTCAACAGTTGCCACCCTTGACTGGGACTTCTGTAAAGAGCGAGTTGATGGGTGGTGTTTAACCCCCACAACCCGCAAGTGAGAGATTCTTGATTCAAGTGCTGTTCTACACAATCTTTTCCTCAGTCATTTCACTTTTCTGCTTCCATGATTTCTTGCTTTTCTATTTTGATCATCTACAAATGATTTCAAGTAGGCTACATAGTCTGTTTTAAATAAAAAAAAAAAAAGAAAAAATAATTCATGGACGACACAGTTTTTTGTAATTCCTGTCATGTGATCGAACTCCACTCTTTACTGAATGCCAAACAAAATGTTATTTTATATATCACAATGAAACTATTGTGAATTGGAAGTTTGACAATGACTTCACAATTTCAGGTGAGACTGTTATAACTAGTCAGTGTGCGTGATCAGATAATCAGATGAGCATACATTTGGTTAGTAAATTATTATGAGACTGAACCCAGATTTTTACTATTACTTTGGACACAACAGATGATGCCCATTTCTTACAAAAGTTATTGTAAGATAGTTTAAACTACTTGCTTGTGCTTTATTGCCTCCATGAAATTGTTAGCACATGTGCCATCTGCCTCTTTGCATTTTTACCTGTATAAAACAGAAGCAAGGAAGGCTGTTTCTTCTCTTAAAGGCCATCAAACAATGTGAAACTGTTCTGCTGAAATGTGAAAATGCAGGTTCTTAAAAATGTCAATAGTATTTTTTAGGAAACTCCAATATACCGTTTAGGATATTGACCTTTTTTGTCAATGTTGGACAACACTCTAAAGAGGAAGACAGAACAAATACAAATATTTGATGGGTGAAAATGCTTAAATAGGTAGTTAAAAGTTAAACAATACTGAGCACACCTGAGTTGCATATCTAAAACACAGGCCTTGTGGATGCACAATTTTAAATCTTCTTGCTGCCTCCATCATGCTACTTTCAATCTCCTTGGCTCACCAGTTCTCTGACGTTTTCAAAGAAATAAGTAAGTAAGTAAACAAATAAGTAAATAGATAAATAAAAGAAGGTCAAAGTCTAGCTCTCTTCAAAGGTAGACAACAACTGACCAATTTCAGCACAAAATATCTCTCAGATCATACAATGTTAGGACCAAAAGGAAAATGTCAGACACATTAATCCATTGTGACTCATCTCTATGTGAGCAAAAGAATATGTTTTATGTTCTGCATGATGACTCACTCACTTTTTCTGCCTCCTCTTCCTCTTCCTGTCAGTTTCATTCTTTATCTTTCTCCCTCTCTCCGTATCTCCACATTCCTTGGAAAATATTTCATGCCTGACCAAAGTGCATCTGTTTATCTTCATCCATACCTCATTGCCTTCGTCAAGGCCGGACCTCTGAGAAGCTTTGAATTTTTTCCAGTGATAGACTCAGAAAAGCTTACCTCGGTTTACCCTGATGCAACGTGGCGATGATCAAGCATTGAAAGCACCAACAGTTTAGAGTGTAATGTAAAAGTACTGCAATGCCACTGTAATGTTTCATATCCCTGAACCCCAAATACCTTAAACACTAAAGCCTGTGAAACACAGCTGCTAATCCTTTCTCGCACTCTTGTCTGTACATATGATGTTTGACACTGACATTTGCTGTCCAGGAGTGGAGGAGTGACGCTGTTAGAGCACGTTTCATCTGCTTCCTGTCACTTTAACACAGCATCAACCCCCCTGTGACTCCAAACAGCTCAATGGCAAAATGCCTGCAGGAGAACAAGAGGAATCTTTAAATGGCTCCATCAAGACTTTAAGAATTCATCCTTCAAGTTTTAAATGATCTCTGTCGAATCTGCGATACTAATTAATGCAAAAACAGCACCATCAAAAAGTACATTTTTATTAAATAACCCATAAAAGCCCATCCTCTTGATCCATTCATACAGAGGCAACCCTGCATTATGAAGTTCTTGCATGATCAATATTGTCGATCGGCTTAACGATACTGGGTTTAGTGATGTGGAAACCTTGAGCAAGGAGAACACAGTAGAAAAAAGTCAAAGAAAGTTTGTTTCCTCTTCAGCAACAATAAAGAATTGAATCTACATCTCATGATGGTTTAATAGATTTTCTGCCAGAGTTTTGAGTGAAAAACACAAGATGACACTCACTGTTTGCTTGATATTGCAGCTCAGAAACATCTCAACTTTTGCTCTTTTGGTTAAGATAATGATTCAATCACTTTGATTGTATGTGCAAAATCTGTGGTATGCATTTTAAATCCAAAACTCATAGGAAATACTGAACAAGGGATTATATTAATCAGATGAAAACCTTTTGTAACAGCCAGCAATTTAAGTAATACACAGCATTTCAGTGGGAGGCTTCTTCTATACCCACATGTCTCGTATCAGTTGCAGGAGTATTATTTCAAAGCTATCAAAGATGTTTCTTAAGACTAAACAATTAATGTAGAATCTTAAACCTTGATATGTTAGTACCTAAACGTGACAAAGGGCATATTAAATCACCCCCAAGAACTAAACAGCTCTACATTAAATTTTTTCATGTCAATGAAATCAGAATAAATGGAAAGAATGTCCCCAAGGATGCAACTGAATTGAGTTCATCTCATGACAGTTTACAAATAACTATGAGATTGGATTCAAATTCATTTCAAGAATATGTTGTACAAGCAGTATAATTCTTTTTGCATATTAAGCTGATTGTCTCGGCAATGAAAACATGGAAGATTAAATAATAATTTCCATGACCACAAAGAACAGAAGAGAGTGTTAGTGCAGTAGCGGAGAGGTCTGTTGTGTGATGTGTGACTTTGATATTGTGGTGTTGTCGCTGTGGTCAAAAGTATGTGTTTAGAGGCATACTAAAGGCAGTGTGGTGGCTTTTGATGTCAGGTTCTTTTGTGTGCAAGCCTCATGGCTTTTAATGAGGCAACCTGCCTCATTATCGTGGCCCTGCGAGGCCCTGAAACAGCCACATGGTGGGACCGCCTCTACTCACTGTTCTGAAGCTGCAAATTACAGCAGCTTAGCCCCTCACTGGGAACAGAGGCCAACCTAGTCACCCTCTCTAATGGCTCTCAGGGGACACAGAATCGTACCTGCACATATATTTGGTCAAAGCTTAATGGGCAGTTCTTTTGTCAGTACCATTACTGGGAAACTTTGAGATGTGAGGGTGTGGATTAGGGATGTTGTCCCCTTTGACTGAGTGGAAATTTTAAGTAAGTAGTGACACAAAAGCCAGCAGCCTCTGTTGTGACTCTTCTCTCATTTTTGTTTGGCAGTAATTTGCCAGAACAGTTAGCGGGAAATAAAGGTTTCTCCTGACCTGCCAAGATCCGTCTGAATTTTAATTTCACCTGGGGAAGGCTTAAAAACAGCACAGCCCAGCGGGTATGGAAATATCATCAACAGAATCAGATTAATATGCTTCACAGTCTGTTGAATTCACATTAACAATATTTCATTACCTATTCTGCAGCCTTACTTCAGTCTCTTTAATTGACCTTTTAAAATTTGTACGAACTTTAATATGTAAATATCAGCATGTTATTTAAAATTCTTCCCACTGACATTTTAATTAACCTCGCTTTTAATAAGAGAACTCTAGTTTGACCAGAAGAAACAATGAAAGAATAATGCTTTTTTGTAATCTAGACCCTCTTGCGTTTTTATCTTCTGTCATTACTGAGAAGCCGTTTGCCTTTTTACATTTCTGTTTAATTGAAGGAGAGGAAAAGATTGAGTTAATGAGGTGGAAATGTAATAAGTAAGCTTTCTGAGAAAGAAATGTCATTGAAAAGGAGTGGGATATTTATGAACTGTTTATGTGGAGTCCAGAACATGATACAGATATCTGAATCATCTCCATATGCTCTGATCCATTTAAACATGGTTCTTTTACATATAATTCATTAGATGGTAATAATCTTCCACCTGTTCTTTGCTGCATTTGAATAGTCTAAATCTGCACCGTTTCTTTTAAGCTTTAATTTCAAAACTTGATCATGTTTTTAATCTAATGTCCTTTCTTTTTCACTTTCTCTTGTTTTTTATTTTAAATTACCTCTGCACACTGTTGTAATGCTTTTGATGTTTTATGTGAAACACTTTGAATTGTCTTGTACATGAAATGGAAATGTGCTATATAAATAAACTTGTCTTGCTTTGCCTTATGTTCTCTGATGAAAAATACCCATTTAGAGGAAAATTATCTACATTAATTTTCCTGATGCCAAAGCTTGTAGACGTGTGAGCTTGTTCTTCAATGGCTTCTGCTACAAATGCAGTTTTTACTGTCACACTGAATGGAGATATGCATTGTATTTTGGTTTTAAAAAATCTGAAACTGTCTTCAATCAATCTTGTTAAATGGAAACTGAACAACAAAGTCGATATCCTCATCAAAGCTCTTCTGCATATAGAAAATTTGGTGTTACTCTTTCAAGCATATTTTCTTCAGTAATGTGGCACAGTAAGGTAATACTGGGTTGACTTAAAGAAAGCTAAAGTAAATGAATGCAAACTATAGTACATAATAAACAGGTAATTAATCATAACATGTTTACTGTTCTTTTCTGCTCATTTTCAACAACTGAATAAATTACCAGTGTGTGCTAACTTACGAATTACTGCTGAACTTTATGCTGTATTAGCCAATATTTTGACTTCATCCATTTATTTATTTAGGTTTACTGATTCAGTCATTTTCAGTGAGCTTAAAAGCTTAGTAGTTTTATAACACAGCTCAGTCTCATGGCAAGAAATGGCATATCTAACAGAAAGCTGTGTTTTTGGTGCTGATGAAAATTAGATCTGTCTTTTTTTTGGGGGGGGGGGGTGGTCTAACTTTAGTTGTATCATTTTTGAAGACACACTACAGAACTTTTGTAGATTTTCTCAGTGACGCATCCGCTGTTAGCGGCTAGCACCCATCTTGCATCCTACCTGTACTGTGAGCTCTCTCCAGCCTATTAAAGACCGTCTTATCTTGACTCTGGTCTAATCTCTTGGTCTGTCCATTTTTCTCTTTTTCTCAAGGAAACACTGACCAAGTGATTAAATAATATGTACTGGTAAATTAGCTGAAAGGTATTAGTGGACAGAACTAGTAATGGGTAGGGATGGTGAACCGAAACCTCATTAAACGCCGAGTTACTTTGACATGACGTTGTGAGATTGACACAATGCCGTAAGACTCACAATGCTGAAACATTGATACATTCAAAAAGAGCTCCATCTGCTGGTTGTCCATGTGTGTATTTGACGGGAAGCATTGACAGCATTGATAAGGCTTCATGACCTCAGTTATGCGGCTCCTCTTTGATTCAGTGTTTTATAAAGGATATGTTCTCAGCCAATTTTACAGTTTTTATCTATTAGAGTTAGAGTGTCAAACTTAGTGTTATTAAAAGCGAAAGTAAGAGAAAGGGTGTTTATGTAACTGGGATAATGATTATGTTACTGTATTTATAAAGTTGTATTAAAATAAAATTTGAAACAAATGATTGTGTAACTTCGTAAAGTCTTACAGATTTTTATTTTTAAAAAAGTATCTCTTCGATGATGTTTGGCTTCGGTCTGCTCCTCGATCCTCTGACACAAACTGCTTTGGAGAGGTTGCAGCTGAAAGACAAAAGAATTAAATGACAATTAACCAACTTTAAAAGCATTGAAAATCAATGCTGATGGTGACTAGAAGCGAACTCGGCTGTCGAAGGTCCCACAGGTTGTCGTGCTCCTCTGCAGCTGCCGACCCAGACGTTTCCCCGGATGCTTCCTCTTGTCCTCGCTTTTTTCATACTTCAAGCTCATTCAGCAGTTACCTTGGCAACAGGGTCTTGCACAGATGTTTGATTCACAAAAGTTAATATCATTGTAACGTGATGCTTTCCTTCAATCTGAAATGATCACGAGCAAAATCTCCTCTCAAAAACCTTCAGTTTACAATGCGATTGAAGCCCTTTTGTAGCATTGACAGACTGATAAGTTCAGCCCCTTCGATGACCAACTGGACAGCATAGATGACATGGCAAGGTGTGATAACGTGACTTTTGACACATTGAGGCAACGTATCAAAACAATGCTTGCAACACTTCCAGTTCATAAGATTGAGGCGGAGTCGGGCTTGAGCATGACATCACTAGTGATGGGAGGTCTGATTCTTTTCAAATATTGGGCTCTTTTGGCTCTAGAGAATGGGTTCGTAGAGACGACTCGTTCCCCAATGATAAAATGATTAAATATATGAATATTTTACAAAATGCTGTAGCACTGCGATACTCTGTGGAGGAACAACGTGCACAATGCTTATGCTGCAGTTAAGATAAACTAGCAGAAATCATACAGGGAGGAATCAATTGATTAAATTCACCAGAGTATTTCACATTTTCTCTGTATCTGTCAGATTTGACATTGTAAAATTAATATATTTATTTTACATAATTGTGTCTATTAACAAGGCCACATAGAACGCAAAAACTGTAAAAATGGATGAGTAGTCAGAATCTTACCTGTCAGCATGTACTTAGTTTGGAGAATCAGATGGTTTCCCAGTAGTTTAAGCTAAAAGCTACTTGCAACAGGGCTATCATAAAAGCATGAAAGCAATTTTTTCCATCTTAAGTAACTCAAAGCTTTAAAAAAAAAAATTGAAGTTCATTTGAGCTCTATATTGTGGATATTCACATGTGCCTTAGTTAATCAGGCTGGTTCCATCCATATTTCCACAAAGTGTTGCATTCCTACTTGTCTTCAAGTGCACCGGGGACCATGTTGCTACGTGGACATGAGAAAGTGAAAACTGTTGTCTCATGCAGAAATTACACAACAAATTTCCACTATACAGGTTCTAATTGAATACTATATTTGACTTTGTGAGTAGCTTTTAGCTTTAGCATGCTGGTTGGGAAAGCTTTTGATCCTTAAAACTGAAAGAGATTTGACTGCTGTCCCAATCCCCAATCAATCAATCCCCAAAATGCCTATTCATTGGAGTAAATATATATTTTTTTAAAGTAACAAGATAGGAATGTATCAATGCACTAACAGACTAATCAGTGTAACAATATTACAGATACATTGTGATCATATTCTACTGGATGTAAAACAGGTGCTAGATATATACAAGAGCTGCCTGACCTCCCATCATGAAGATCTAGAAATAGGATAGACTTCACAAATCCAACAGGCAACCTCCAACCCATCATTCACACATACAAGGGAACAGACAAACACACAAAAGGATAATGGGACAAGGACAAACAAGAACACAATGGGTCCCAGCACCCAGGTCATTAATCATTACCTACCAATACATTGTCCTCTGACCCACTGTTCATTTGAAATACTGTCCTAAGAAGCTTTGAACATACTTCCTAAACAAAATGCAAGCAATGATGATTTTGTTGCGAGACACCCTATAAGAGGAGGTAGAGAAAGGCGAGCTATAACTAGAGTGTTACTTCTTGACTCTACTGCAAGAAGACTTTTATCAACACTTTCAGATTTCCCTCAGTTACACTTCAGATTCCCTCCATCTTGTTACTGAAAGTTGAAAACATGCATGTCCAACCCTTCAAACTTCAATAGTTGACTGTCATGAGTTTTTGCCTAGACTTCATATATACTTAGCACAGACAATAGTCACCCTGCTTGTTCTTATTGAAAATTACACTATGCTAAAATAGTGTTTGTTGCCCAAAGCAGCAGGCAAGGTGCAGAATGCTAATTGGCTGAGATGTCTGTCACGAGTCCTCAGTGGGCTGATACCTGCAGGCCGTTTACCCAGCACCACCCTAACTCTCTGCTGAAGTGTTTATTTTCGGCATACAGCCAGTGCCCTTCATGTGGTCCTCCATCCTCCACACAGACAGTTTACCACCCCACCACACACCAACAAATTACTCTCACAGATGCAGCCCATTGTATGAATTTGGCATTAAAGCTCTACTGAATTCCTCATTTGTAAGAACCACACTGTGATTCCCCTCAAGCAAGTCGATCCATATAGTTTCAGCCTGGAAATGTAGATGACTTGTTTCTGAATGAGTCGGAAGCACTGTTGCATGACTTTGTTTTGAGAATATGTATTGGTACACTAACAAATTTGAACTATTGCTCATAGGGTTCCTTGTTGTTTATCAGTAAGATCGACTCATTTCAATTCTTGAATAATTAATTTGATACATCTAATGTAAAGTAGATCCTAGATGAAGAGAGCTGAGAACAGAAGAGAGATGAGAGTGCTGCTCTTAATGGAAAATAAACACAGATGGCCTCCCCAACTGCTGAGAACTCCCAATGCATCAGAGGTTTGGCCTCACACCGCTGGGCCATCAAATAAATATTAGGACTGACATCTCTTCAAAAGTTTGAGGATGAATTAAGGCTAATTTATAAAGTGCACTTTGAAGGTTTGAAGTGCCATGCTTGTCTTTCTGAGGCATCTCAAGTATGACTCTTTCATTTCCTTCCCTAAATAATGTGCTATGGTTTATTGATGAGGTTCACTTTACTGTGGAGCTGTGTCAATTGATTGAAGTCAAACTGAGCTCTCAACGTAGTGAAAGGGTTAGACGGCAACTTAAGATAACGTGGTAAATATAAATGATTTTTAGTAGAGTCCAAAATACTAAAGAAAGTGTTTTATTTTCATTTTTTATTTTAAAAGAATTAAACCCGTTTTTAGACTTCTGATGTTTTTTAGGCTTCAATCTTTGAAAGCACAGCTAGTACACATACAAAAATTAAAATGACATGATAAAAGCCCTGCCACAGGAGACAATATCCTGTGGTTTATGTATTGTCGCACCTGATTGTTTTTAACTTATATTTCTATACAAGTTTATTTCATATTATGAAGCCACACCATTGCAGATGTAAGCAGTTTCACCTGACACTTCCTCAAGCAACACCACATCAAGGTCAGGGACAATGCCTTTGAATAGTCTGACCAGAATGGAGGTCCCTTTTAAATAGGGGGACCTGAGGGTGTGTTCCAGCCACAGGTGATTACACTTGTCAGCCTTGTTGTTTTATGTCACAGTCCTGGAGAGAAGAGTAGTTGAACCTTGGATTAATTTCATCCTGGACCAGCTCTTTACCCTGGACACTGTAGGGTGTTTGCCCAATCAGATCTCAAGTGTTTTTCAAACTTAGAGAAGGCTTACAACCATGTCCTCTGATAAACCCTGTAAGAGTTGCTCTGGAAATATGTGGTATGGAGGCCTTTGCTATTGCCCATTTAATCCCTGTTTATCCTGTGTGAGGTTGGTTGGTATTGTCAGCAGTAAGATCTTTCTCTTGTGGTTGCTGAACTCCACTAACAAGTGCTGATGTCTGTTCATAACCTTCATAAGGGGGCATAACTAAGGCACATAGGGTTTCCACTTTAGTTGGTTTGTGATAACAGCTTTGCTTTTTGCAGATGCAGTCTTGTTGGCTTTATCAAGCAGAAATGTCTAAAAAGCACAAGAATAGTTTAGAGCTGATTAGATTACCAACTCCATGTCTGAGTTCATGGTGCTCAGTTGGAAATGAGTGGTTTCCCCACTTGTGAGATGCCGCCTAAAGTGGAGGAGCATCTTAGGTTCTTGTCCACAAGACATTGCTACTCTTGGGATCTAAGTTAAGTCCATCAATGCATGGCATCTCAGAAATATTCTTGACAATAACGAGGGGAGATTCATGTGAAAACCTAAATATTGAAATAAGTCAGCCCATTTTTATCTGAGAGGCACTTACTATTGTTGAAAATCACTTGACCCGATTTGAGACCCTCCTCCCTGGAGTATGCCCATATGTCATGCGTGCAAGCAGGTAGTTATGGATGATAATTTAGTTAACAGAATACGCACCTCTTGCTTGATGCAGCAAACTAATGTGCATTTGTTTGCTGCATTTAGCCCTGACAGTGATTCTTTTCTAACTCTAACAAAATGGTTGTGATTCCTAACCAACAAAGTGATAACATTGCATAAAGCAAACTAGGAAACAACAACATTTAGTCATAAATGTGATGTGATCATATGTAATCATGGCAAGGAAATAAATGGTATCTGTACGAATGATGATTGAGTAAAATAAAAATGTTAGGGTTTTAATATAAGAATGTATTTTAGCTTAAACCATGACTTCTAACTCTACCAAAGCAATGTTTGAGGGTGCATTCACAGTAGTGCTTTTTGGCCCGGTTTAATTTGACCCTGTCCTACTGCTCATATTGGACAGACTCTGGTGTAAATGGTATACCCACCCAGCACAAGTCCATTGAAAAGACGTTGAAAAGATGGCTTGCCCAATATCTGTAATCAACATTGTGATTTGGTTGAAAAGCGAAAAGTGAAAGTATGCGTTTTTCATGCTGTAGAAAAGACGTTTATGAAAAACGTTTAAAAGACGTTTTAAAAAGTCCCTCCGCCGTCCATACCCGTATATTCCAATACAGGGTTGCAGAGTGTATCCTGAAACAGTCACCATTCCATCATGGAGATACAAGGGGATTTCACCACCCTAATTATCCCAAAGAGAACCCACGCATTACTAGAATATACTTCAAAATGTCTTATACCACACCTTATCATGACAAACTTTTTTTGTTTAACACGGTGACATTTAACTGCAAAATATATACAGTATATACTATATATACATATATATATATATAAACTGGATTTTCTTCTCCTTTATTCTTGGATAGTGGTCGTTTTGGGGAATATAATCCCTAGTGAGCAAATGTTGTAACTGTGTTGCGTTGTCCAGACGGTTAGGGCTTATATGATTTAATTCCTTCCAGCTCTTTAGTATAAAATCTGTGTATGTGCAGTCGAGACTATTTGTGAATAAATGCCGTAATATAATATTATTTGATATGAATATTAAATATCATGAATATAATATTAAGGAAAGTAAGCCATTATTGTGAGATCATAATTAAACATTTTTGCTTATTACCAATAAATCCTTATTGAACCCTTTTTAAGTGATGGGGTCAAAAACTACCTCTTTGTCAGCCACTGACCAAACCTTTCTCCCTCTTGCACCACATGTGCTGCTCAGAGGAGAGGTCACAATCTGAAACACCACAGCCACTGTATTATATTAACTGCAGTGACCATTACTGATCCAACCTCTCATATTTACTGAAGGAATCCTGTTTGCTGCTGCATTACAGTGTAATCCCAATATTTCATTTGCAGCATAAAATAAAAGCAAACAGATTTAAAGATTCACAAGAAGGATTATCCAGCAGTGATTGTATCTCTATCGATAACTTATTATTCCGTTTATCTCTTGGCAAGATGACAATAGCAGCATAAAACCCATTTCAGATAACAACTTTAATACTGGCTTTGGGCACTGGTAGCAACTGTCTGCATTGTTTTATGAACACAATAACCTCAAGCTGTCTCAACCAAGTCCTGGGGCAGAAAAATTCATAAAGCCGTGTGGAAAAACAACAGTAAATTGTCTTTATATGCTTGAGCCATGGTGAAATTACCTATGGAACTTAAAGCTTCCGCAATGGATCAAATGTCATTGCAGTATCAGTTTTCCCTCTTCAGTGCTGTCTAGAGCCAAATTAAGTCATTTGTTCAGCTTTTTAACCTCAAGGCAGTTGAGAGTTATAGAGGGATGTCTGTACCATGAGCCGGTTTTACTCCCTGGCCACATATGAAAAACCTCTCCTCAAACATCACACAGTGTGACCCATGTGGTCAAACAGATGCAAGACCTATACAAAGCAATGTTTATGCACAAATAAAGTAAATAAATGCATTTAACTGTTAATTTCAAAGTTACATAGAACTTTCAAATAAAAAATGATTTAGTTTATCTTTATGGAAAGCAGTTTTAACAAACTGTGCCCCACTCATATCTGCATGTTTAAGATGTCATAAAAGCATTTTCCTTGCCTGAATATAAAGAGATCCAAAATCCCAACTATACAATTAAAAATAGCTTTTCTTGACATTGACATAAACAGTTTTTGCTAAATTAGCTAAAATTGAGTTAAATCTAAAGATACTAGAAAACTACAGGCTTAACTTAGTCAAACTTAATTGTGGATACTTCAATTTAAATAGCAAAATGCTGTTTTTTTTTCCTCAGAGGAATGTGATTATGGATATCTGAAACATTCATTTATACTATTCGTTAAATTTACTGGTAAAGAGGACTTGCTGAATGCAGTTAAGTGCAGGGAAACGTGGGGGCGAAATGGACTCGGAATGATAAGATGAAAATTTGGATATTTTCAAATCAGCGGCAGCGGCGACATGATTTCACTGTTTATCAAAGGAGTGATAGAGGAGAGATGGCTGGTGTGTTACAAGCTGAAAACTATTATCTGAACATAATATGATGAGCACTGGTTGAGATTCTCCATGGGCCTTTTTATGTTGTCAAAAATTCTGTTATCACTGTGATTTGTTGCTGTTCTATCTCTCATCAGCCCAAATATAAAATCTATTGGTTGTTCCAACCTTGGATAAACAGGGAGTCATATATGAGATTTCCTTAGATCATAGATTAAATGTGCTGTGTTAAAGTAATAGGTGGATATTTCAATATCAAGGCTCCTCAGCTAGAATGATCTGTACACATCAGCTGCTGTCCATGTACCTAAAACATTTAAAAGACATAAAATAAAAGCTGATGAGGAAACCTTTTGACTTAATCATAGTGTCAGTGTGTTCATCTGGTTGTAAATGGTGTGACTGCAGCTTTTTCTGCTTGTTGGCTTATTTTACTGCATTAAATATTTGGTGGGTCCTGCTGGACCAAATATACCTCTACAGGTGAGCTGCTGCATGGAAAAGTTTAGGAACCCGTCTTAAGGTTGGACAGTCTCTTATCTAAGTTGAGTTGACTTTTTCATTTTCTAATGTTAGTTGAATCACATCTGGTGAAGTTGCTGTTGACCACTTCTTATTTTTACTGTTGCAGCAAATATCGTCGTTGACATTTTATATTGATGGTAAACTGGCATCTAAATCATATGCTGACAAAATGAGCCAATCATGTTGTTTCAGGTTAACATTCATTTTTTTAACATTCCTCTTTTATTTTTTTTACAGGGAGTTGGCAACCCTAGCTGTCGCTAGTTTGAGTCTTTTCAGATTAGTCTCACTTTGTTGAGCGACTGTCATGCTCTAAGAGGCCACTATTTGGTGCAAGGGGGTGATCAATCCTTTGTTTATCTGGAACTGACCAACATTTCCAAGATGTTAACCTTGTTGATAGGACTTTTTACATATTCACATACAGTTACAAGCCAACTATATCAAGATCAGGACGGTATTACTAAAACAGAACCAAAATCCATAGATTAGGACACTGGGAAGAAGTAACTTACAAATAATTGCAATAAATACGCAAGCTGACAAGGTTTTTTCTGACATGTCATCGCGTGAGTTAAATGTTGACCAGAAGGAGACTAAAAGTTGCCTCTGGAAACAAAGACTCAAGACAGGCAACCAGCACTGACCCACTTCTGTCACCCATGGATGGGTTCACAACTCGTCTTCAATTTTTTGAAAGCGTTTCTCAGCTCATGACATCGGTATGATTCACTTTTTTGCTTTTAGTCCTGTCTCTGGCTGTGTCTGTTCAGGGATGAAGGTTGTCAAAAACAGCAAGCTATGATTTTGACCAATGTCTGGCATGTCTTAGCAAGAAGTTATTCCTGTGCAATCATCAACTACAGCAAAAGAAGTACATTTTAATGGCATAATTCCAAACATGCTGTTTTAGACATGAGCATTTCAGAACTCTGTAATGTAATGTCAAAAAGAACTGGTATTGTGTGGCTGCAAAGTCTTATTTAAATCTGTCGAAAGGGCATTCAAATTCTGCTCTCTCTGTGAGAGAGAGAAACAGTTTTAGTACAAGCAGTCAAAATGTGTAGCTTTTATATCCCATGACAGGGTGTCCATGAGATTTCAAAATTTACTAATTCAGTACTCTCAGCTCTGACGTTTCAAATTACACAAGCTGAATGTGGCAAAGATCCAAAGAGCTAAAAGTGCACTATGAAGTAGAAATTTAAAACTCCTCAGAAGAATAGAGCGCGACATCATAAAACCATCCATCCATCCATTTTCTGTACCGCTTAATCCATGCAGGGTCACAGGTGGGCTGGAGCCTATCCCAGCAATTATCAGGC
>JBBBVU010000021.1:9216331-9229503 GCA_037177055.1 Atherinosoma microstoma | reverse complement strand
ATTCATCATCATCATCATTATCATCATTATTACAAATCTATCGAGGATTTGTAAAGGATCTTAAGTCTTTGAGGTCGAACATTTGTTGTCATTTTCCAGGCTCTATGTCCTTTGATAAATGAAGGTTTTGAGTCATTCAGAGACTATAAAATAGCTCTTCTTAACTTAGTGATGGAGCTTGTGTATTCAGTCACAGTAAATGTGTTACTAATATGTGGCATATCTGTGCTTTTGTCCCAGTAATTGTTGGTGCTGAAAGAGGCTTGAGGGACAAAACTTCATCTGCTCTCATGAAACCGTCAACGAACTGCTAACTCTACAGTGACCCCTGCTGTTTGGAAGGGGAACTGTAATCCACTCCTCCTCCTCACCTGTTTGCCATTATGGGTGACAGAAGAAAGGATGGTGCGGAGGGTCTTGAAACCCATGGCGATGTCCAACAGATGGGCAGCGAAGAAGAAGTTGTTGTAGTGTCCCAAAATGGACATGGTGGTGTACCAAACTAGATACAGGAATGACTGTTGAAAACAGAATTTATTAGAAATCATCTTTCTTTTTACGCATCAATCAACCTGTTCATCCTTTTAAATCATTCAATCGTCCATTTATAAAATTACAAGCCAGAGCAAACCTTATTAATCATCCCAACTGATGTCAAACTTACATTGTCTGTAAACACAACCCCCATTTTCCAGACATGGTACTTTGTATCGATTGAGCTCAACCTGGCAATGAGAAAAAAGTTGATATGAAGGGCTCATATTTTCAGTTTGACCTCTACTTTTGCTTCCAGCAGTCCCAGCTTGGCAGCTATTTATCAGTTTAATCTCTCACCATGACACCAGCGAGGCCTCCTTGGCAACAGTCTCCTCTGTCGGGTTGAAATCCAGGGCACTCTTGTCCAATCCAAGCAGCTCTGCTATCCTCTCTGCTCCATACAGGTCTCCATATTTCTTTATCACCTACAAACAGCAGCCACAGAAAAACACAAGAGAGGAGGACACTGTAGCTGACATTTAAAAAGTACAGCCAGATTTGATTTACAGCCTGTGTGCACTTCTGATTTAATTAGAATTACATAAAGCCACTTACTTTGCGTTTGACAAATTTATCCCAGTAGTTGTTGGGAAATGAACTGATAAAAACAGAAAAAAAAACCCATCAGAATTAAACCCTTGTTTGCAAAAGATTATAATCTGAAAGGTTTAATAACAGTGCTGTAGGTGACTCACGGAGTGTTGATGACCAGCCTGTCCCACTGTCCTTTAATGTCATCATCTGATGGCTGCTCAGTGATGTAGAGGCCTGCAAACTCCAACTTCCTCGCTATCTCCTTCTCCCGTTTGAAGACCACAAGAGGAACCTAGATTGTGTCAAATGAGACGAAGATATGGAAGTGTTCAAAAAAAAATCTAGAAAGCAAAGTTGGGAATATTCGAAGAAACATGAGTCATGTTAAAACTGTGCATGTTAGATGCATTTAGTGTTTGTATTTTTTCCTGTATGTACATGAATGTTCAACTGTTCCATTTTACTGTTGCACCTTTTTCAAAAAAATAAAAATTTCCATGGAGGTCATTGTACCTTTAGGTAGTAGTATCCCACCACACACAGGAAAGATATGATGGTGTGTAGTATTGCCAAACAGCGCAGCGTTGGCGCCATGTAGCCAGTGCTCTCCTGGAGGACAAAGTACTCAAGTGCCCCTTCATCTTCCTCCTCTCCTACCCTGCCTCGACCGTTCCAGGGGTCCTCATCGTCTGAGTAATCACCAGTCACCTGAAAGATGATCAGACATTAATAGATATTGAACAAAAAAATAAATAAAACTATCTGAAACCCTCGCTACGTGCATCAGGACAGTTTAATTACAAACATACCTTGTAGAAGAGAAGAATGAAATTGATAGCAAAGGCAACAAAAAGTGCCAAGAAGCGAAGGTTGTAGAAATTTCTGGCTAGGTAGTTCTGTCAGAAATAGAAGATAGAAATCATTTCAGAATTAGTTGAGCATCAGCAAAAAGGAAATTTGTACAGGATTAAACTAAAAGTTCTGGTTTAAAACCTAAATCTGTTTTGATAGAGTTCTGATTAAAATTTTAGCCACATACTGTAAGTGGCTGTCCTGCGGGTTGTGTAGAAGTGAAGCAGTTTATAAAGTCCGTGGTGAAAATTGGACAAGCCCTTTATGCAATTAGTTGGAAATCACCCGTTAAAGGTTGCAAGAATTAATTAAGAATTCATCAGACACAGGGTGATTACCAGGTCATTCTTTTCACTAGAAGTCACAGTTTCTTTTTTATACAGTATAAGCCAAAGTTCTGTCTGCTATAAATCCACAGAATAATGCCAATTCAATATTTCAGTTTACTCTACTATAACCATGAATTTATCTGCCAAATATTTCACTTTTGGCCTTTGATTATTCCTGACTAATCCCTCATTTGTGCTGAAATTATGTGATAGGATGTTACAAGGTAGTTACCATCCATTTACACTGATTTGATTATAAATCACCCCTCTGAAAGGGGCATGAGAAACTCTTAGAACTGTGATGGATGTAGATGCCCATGAATCCGACATCTGCAAACTGCCTGAAGTTCAAGTAAAAACATTTTATAAGCAAGGCTCTGGACATGGGAGGTGTCTGGGAGTATATCCTACAAGCATCTTGGTCTGGTAGATTTCCAAGCCAGCAAAGAAGCTGGCCATGAAGGCCTCTGGTGGTTCTTTCTTCAGGCCAAGCCTCTTCTTCGGGGCTCTCTTTTCTTCAACTGTAAGCTCTGGAGGGGTTTCATCTTTGGCCTTGTCATCATCCTTCTTTTCACCATCCTCTGAGCTGCAAGCACAACTTTGCTGTTAGTAACAGACCATGTGGTCTTTGAGGAGAATCTAACAAGATGCATGTAAATACACAGATAATCTACCTACTGTGTATAAAAACAACTTGCTGCATATGCACCCAGTTCTACTTTTAGATCACGGTTAAATTTTCAGACACGTTTCATGTTGAAAGACCTGTTATGACAAAGTTGAGCCATTGATCAAATTACACTCACTCTCCTTTCTCTGAGTCAGATTTGTAGTCTCCATTTGATGCAGTCTTCTTTGCAGCCAACTAAAACAAAATAAAATGTTTGTTTTTTTACAGCTAAGCACAAAAGAAATCTTCAGTTGCCACAATTGAAGGTATGATGATAAACAAAGCTATCCTCATACCATTTGTTTAAATATGATTACTGACCTGTGCCTTTTTCTGTTTGACCGCACTGGCTATTGATGGAGCGTCTCCCACAACCACCTCGGATACATCGCCCAAACCGGGCTCGGCTCCATGCTTCCCTTCCCTCTTTGGCTGTATGTTGAGCAGCTCGGCCATCAGGTCGGCCTCTGCCGCGTCACCCTGGGCCATCTGACCCATCTCTGCCAACGCCGACGCCTCATTCAACTCCATCTTCTCTGTTTCCAACACATCCCCGTGTATCCCAAACTGAGTTGGGTCTGGCATGTTTCCCAAAATATCTGTCACCTTCATATTCTTGGCTCCTTCGACGAGGCCACCCCCAAACATAGTGGTCCACAAGATATGGAAGAAACCCCAAATTAGGTTGTAGACGAAGTGGAAGAGGCCTGTGATGATCATCCAGAAGAAGGAGAAGAAGCCCTGCACCATCTCCCTCACAGTCATCTTCCTGAACTTCCTGTACTGCCGCCTCATGCTCTTGAGAGTGAGCAGCTGGCGGAAGTGACTGAGGCTCTTTCTCATTGAGATGCAGGCGATTGTGAATGCAGAGGAAGACTCCAGCATCATGTTCTCCTCCTCTTCCTCTTCTTGGTTCTCCACCACGCTCTGGCTGTCCTCCTCATCTTCCTCCTGAAGCTCAACTGGGTCTGGCTCTGAAATCTGAGAAGCCAGCTGCATCTCAAAGATAGTGTCCTCGCAGAAGTTGACAAACAGTTCCATCTTCTCGCTCTCCCCGCCTTCGTTGACCACATCGAATATAAACTGCCGCTTTGACTCTTTCACCTGAGGCTTTTCCCACTGCGTACGACTCGACTCGCTGATCTCAAAGTAAACTCTCTCAATGCGCTTGGCTCCGCCCATGATCTCAATACGACCCAAGAAAGGCTCGAAGTAGCTGAGGACGCTCTCAGCCAGGTCGAGGAAGGTTGAGAGGCGAGCGTCGTGAGGCATATGCTCCGAGAGGTTGGTAAGCAACACAGCTACGTTAAAGCCAATGTCCTTCGCTGGTTCGTGAAATCTCTCCACAAACTGCTTGTAGTTGAACATGTCATTCTCATCGGCCTCAGCGCAGGAGAGAAGAAACTCGATCTCAGATTGAGAGTACTGTTTCTGATTCTCCATGGACTTCTGGAAGTCTTTCTTTGAGATGACTCCTTTGCTCTCGCCGTCATACTCCTTGAAGCTGTCTGAAGTGGTCAAGTCCTTCAGCTTGAGGAACATGTCGAAAAATTTCAGAATCATCTCCACGTTACTGGAAGATTCCACCAAGGTGTCCACCATTTGTTTCCCAATAGTTCCATTGACAACGTTACCTGTTCGTCAGTGAAGTGATAAAAGCCAGGTTTGTTAGTGAGTATATTAACAAGAAACACTGCAAACTAAAAATGAAAATAAAAACAAGGCTGTTTTGTGGTGCACATTTGATTGAATTCCAAGCAAAAAACTGTTTTGATGAAAGTCTTGAAAGAGACAAACCTTCAAGAAGAGAGAGCATCATGACGATCATGTCCTTCTGCAAGTCCAGCAGCTCCTTCAATAATTCAATTTGACTGGAGTCCTAATGGAATAAGAGGAGGGAAGGGAAACCCTATGAGTACCGATGAGCCCCCCCAGTAATGATACTGCCACCCCTCTTAAATAACCCTGAGTTTTATTTGAAGAGATCAAGGCTGCTTCAAATTCTGCCGGGGGCCAGAAGGTCCTGCAACATAACATCCATCCATCATCACCAGGACTGATGTTATTTTACTGTCGAGGAGCAGATGGCTGGGTCAGTCTGACTCATTTAGGGTCTCTCCGGAGATTGTACTCAACATACCATAAATCTAAACCATACTTTGATGGGCTAAATTCAGCCCTCTCCACCTGCGCTCTCCCACATCCTGGCTTCCAGATTCAGCCCTTTGTGAACACTGTGAGATAAGGTTTGGTGTATGTTTTCATCCCACTGCTGGCTTATTGCCCATAGCATGGATGGAGCCATTTATCAGCTAACTGAGTGGATTGGCATGTGACTGTAGCCCCAAGTTATCCTAGAGGCAGGAGAGACCTCTGGTGGTCTAATATAAAACATCAATGGAGTTTTATCTCACTAAAAACAGTAATAACCCTGTAAAAGCTCTGTATATTTGGACTTTTCTGGAATTTTCACCTAAAATTGTGGACAGTTTTGTGTTGGAGCTTATTAGCAGCCTTGTTAAATGTCAGATTGTCGTTGAGCTTTGAAAAAGCAAAGGCGATAGCCCACACATATATCTATAAATAAAATTAATTACAGCAAAGCATGTGGGTACACTGACATTAGCAAACATCTGGCTTGTGCTTCAGCTTCTAGGCACTTGCAGGAGCAGCCTCATATGAGAGCTTCTGCAAGCTGCTTCTTTTATTGCAATGCAAAGGATAAGCAAAATAAAAAGGGATACAAAAAGCTAAAAAGAGGAAAAATCTTTACAGCTGTAGTGGGCCAAACAGAATGTATTTGTTTGCAAAAATACTTTATTTATCCCAGATGGAAAATTGCAAAAAAAAAGAATTGCAAAAAAAAAGAAGAATACATTTAAAAAAACAAGCAAAAACAAAGCACGTACCTGTGATAACTTCATCTGCATGTTGGCAAACACATGTAGGAAGCCCACCACTGCATCCCACAGTCTGCTGTGAGCCAGACTCTGCTGATTACCTATACAAGGACCCTGGAGCACACATCAGAGAGCCGATATATAGAGGAAACACATATGGCATGTTCTGAAATATCTTCCTGATGTTAAATATATTATCCATATTTTGTGACTGGTATTTTTATTGTGGAGCAGTTTTCTGTGATGATGTACCTGAATATACTCAGTTAAAGAGTTGAAGACCTGTTTTGCCACTGCTAACGCTCTGGAGAAGTTCCTTTGGCCAGCCTCATCAATGACATCCTTACCAGAATAGTACCAGTAGAAATCACTGATGGATTCCTAAGAGGGAAACAAATAAATGACTTAAATCTAGCTTTTTTTGAGAAGTATAGAAGATTTGTACACAATATGCCACAAAGTGATACCTGTAGTCTGAGCAGGTAATCCACAGTGCTAATGATGATGTTGACTGTAGTTGTGTTCCCTGTCTGAGTCCTCAGGAAATTTTGAAAATCTAAAAGAAATTAAAAATCATTGAAAAAAATGTCAATTTGTGGATGCACCTGATCATCTCCATAAAATCAAGCCTCTGAAACCTTATTGCTCAGAAACATCAAGCTCATCTTTATCTTTTATCTTGTTGAATGGGGGAAAAAAGAGTCCACCTACCATTATTGTGGCCCTCACAGAGAAGCTGCAGAAACCTAAAAAGGTCCTTAGTGAACTCATCATTCTGCAGTACCTTGGAACCTGAAAATAGGAAATGATATTACCTTTCCTTTTAAGTGATAAGAAGCTCAAAGACCCATCGGTTTAACATCTATACAGGCATACAGAAGCTTTTGCCCCATTTTAAAGCTACTGTCTAGTATCAAGTTATGGGAATTATACAGGGAGTTAGAGCACACACAAATGGTCAAGTGCATCATTTAAAAGAAATGTAAATAAAACTGAGCTTTTTTTTGTTTATTACCAGCAAAGCTTTGATCTTTTGGATGGACAAAGCTTTGGGATATTTAGTTCTTAACATACGTAGGTTAGTATTGTCAAAAATGAAAAAAAAAAAAAAAAGGTCCCATACACATAACAAGCACTGTCTTCTTATGAAAAGAAGAGGAGAGATTCAAGTAAGTGAGTAAGTTTTGGGAGCGCGGACTCATGTCAAAAGAGCATGCATGTGTTCTTTCAGTCCAAGGTACAAAGAGGGTGGTTATGATTCATATCATAAGGGAGGGAGAGGAAGGGGGAGAAAGGGACTGGAAGGAAATGAGAGGAAGAAAGAATGGGACGGAGAGCAATCAAGATGTCAGCATTGCATAAAATGAGTAAAATCTAAACCATGTATTTACCCCGCTCACTCACGTTGACTGCGACCGATGACATAAAAACATGATCAGAAGGAAACAAACAAACAAAACAAAAGCAGACATAAGCAAAGGAGAAGACATTGAGATTCAATCAGAAGAAGTAGGAACAGGGGAGAGTGATAGGGCTGTAGATATATACTTTACATACACTGATTTACGACACTGACATACGGTAACAATTCTTAAAGTCTTTAAGTACAGTCTGCTCACTTGGCAGGTGTATATAAGTAACAGTAACCATCACTTATGCCTGGGCTTATGAAGTGAAAATGAGCTGGAGAATGTATGATAAAAATATATTCTTATACTGTATGCAACCCATCAACATTAAGAGAAACCTCTGATTAAAACAGGACTTTTTTTATGTAGATGTATTTGTGATTGTGAATTGTTTTTTTAAAAGTGGCAGACAAAGCCAAGACAGGACTTGGACATACAGTAACACAGGTTTACCTGCAGGATGACATGACAACATGAAGCAAGAGACACACGTGATGTGGAAATGGACTTGAGCAACAACAAAGTAAAGAGTAAACATCCTGTCTAGATAATCCTTGCTCATTTATTATCTGGTTGATTACAAGCCAACATTACGAGCCAGAATGTCACGCATCTGGGTGAAATAAGGGTTGTTTGCTGGGTGACATCAATAATATTTGAGGTGTGATTCTCACACACAGTGTCAGTGACTCAATACCCCTTCTGCTGCACAAATAAAGCGACCAATTTTTATCACCTCTTTCATTACCAGTTTATGAAGATGCTCTCCCATCTGCAGCAGATCAGCATTTAGCAACAGCACAGAGCAGCAAATATACTGCTGAACTTTTACTGTTGAGCTTCTGCCTATGTTGTGATTTTCCAGCAGTGACAAAAGCATATCATTGACTTGCAATCCATTTAATTCTGCCACGTTAAACCTCTCTTTGTATCAACATGATTAAAGATCTCCTTGTTAGAGGGCGAGTCAATCACTCAGTCTTGAGGATCAACCGGTGCTGTGTTAAGAGTTTACCACATCTATTGTCCTTACTTACTTGATCCCTCTTCAGTTACCATCCCCAAACCTTCAGCTTTGTTCTGCCTTTCAAAAGCGTTCAGGTCCAGGACACTGTCAGAAAAGAAAGAAACAAACTGAGCCATTAAACACAGAATTTTAGTGGTCAGGATTTCTTCTACAGATATTTCAAATGAGGTTTTTAATAAATTATTCTTGCTTTAATGGCTCTATTACCTGCATGACATCATCAGTCCAGACAAACTTTTGAAGAATCCGACATCTCTTTTTTCCTTCAAGTAGTCCAGCATTTTCTGCATCAAAATGAAAATACAATTAAAACTGAAGCTGACGTCATTGCCCTTTCAGCTCAAGGAGTGCTGCATACCTGCTGGACCAGTATGTTCCCCCCGTTGAGAACGGAAATGCCCAGCTTGAGTGTGAAAGTCACAGTAGCAGCGAGACGACCTGGTGGCCACAAATCAGAGTTAAATCAAAGATGGCTGCTTTAAGACGGAGGACAGGTCTGGATGCGTTTTCCTACCTTTGCTGGCACTGATCATCTGAAGCACCATTTCTGCTGCACCTCGATCGTGCAGTCGGGCTTGCTGATACAGCATCTTTTGTTTTTCCATTTCCTTTTCCTTGAGGACATCAGAAAAAATAAATGCATCATTAAGAACAACTATTAAAAACTGGTGAGATGCAGAATACTTTCCAAAATATATAAAAGTACCTCAAATGTTTTCTCTTTTCCTTCCTCTTCTTCCTCCTCTTCACCCTCAGCACAACTCTAAAGAAAACAAAATGAATGTCAAACCTGCACATTTGTTGTAGAGCAGCATGCAGGAACAATTTAGAGAAAGAGATACCTTTGCCATCATATCTGCATAGGCAATATATAAGGGATCCTCTTCTAAAGAACTATGAAAGAAAGAAGATAAATTTCAGGTGGTTAAACTGATATTCACATCACATCTCTAAGAAATAACTTGTAACAATTAGACTTAAAGCTGTTAAACCAACAAGACTACAGAGACATGGTAAAAAAAATAAAAAAAAACTGCCTGTGTTTTATTCCTATTATATAGAACATGGCTACGATTTATGCTTAATGTTCTTTTTTTTATGAGACGAGCCAAAACGATAATGTAGCACAGATGGACTCGACTCATGCTGGTGCCAGGTGGCCAGGTGTATGTGTGTAGGTGTGAGTGTGTGCATATGTGAATTCACCTGCATTCGGTCAGAGCGTTGTGGCTAAAATGCAAAATGAGCTGATGAAGAGGATCTGGCTGCTTTCTGACCTCCTCCTCTTCCTCCTCCTCCACTTTAGGCTGTGTTTTCTGGAAAATGACACAAATCAGCCATGCAGCGAAAGCATGTCTTCAATGTAACCATATAAACTGATGAACCAGATAATCTAAAAGATTTTGTACATTATAATGGGGGCAGTAGCATTTAACCATTGCTTAGAATCAGGTTTCATATCATCAGGCAAAACAAACAAAATAAATATCAAGAGAAATCATGCAAAAAAATAGACCACAAGCACATGCATGGACATAACTGGCAAATCCACACATGCTGGTACACACACATATGATGTTCAACAGTTTTAATGAATGGAATTAAGCATGACGCCATTCTGTCATTTCACCCCAGAGGAGGAAGACTTCTGATGAATCACAGATTGAAACTGCTGTATTGTCATTCTGATTAGCAGAGCAGGATTTTTTTATACTGCACCCTTTCCTTCTCTTGTAATGCCCCATTGCTTTTATTTCAAATTATGCACAATAAATAAAAAAAGATTAATAAGGGGGTTAAAATATATATGAAAGCTGTAGTAATTCCAATTTAATCTTAATCTCATCACTGAAAATGACAAAACAATGGCTACTCATAATATCTCTAAATGCCACAATTACTTTGTATAATTGAATATATTCCATTTCTAAATTTGGTGGCAATTGTACACTTGGATGCAAAATCAACAGAGCAGAAAAGCATTTATCAAATATAGTGTTATGTAAAATACATTTTTTTTTGTTAAATCCAGTAATTTTTTTCACCTTTTCACCCCCAAAAAAGCTGTTTTTAATGTAAACATGAATTTGTTATTTGTTGCATTTCAAATTGCTCTGTTGTCTTTTGTTGGATTCTTTGTTTTGTTTTTTCCTCAAAATGCTTTTGTTTTGTTTTGTTTTATGAAATCTAGTCTGTTTACAATGACTGTACATACGTTTGCTGTGCTTTCACTTTTAAAAAATTCATAGCTGTGAAAATTTTGGAAAAATGGGAAACTTTTATAAAAATTACTGGTGAATCAAAGTGTCTTGACAGGATGCTTTCTTACCTGTGTTGGATGGGACACAGTAAACGATTAAGATCAGCTGGCTCTGACATCAGCTGTGATGTCATGCTTACTGAAAACCATTGCATCGATGACTGAGAATGGCTCAGTGATACACGGTGAAAGTGGGATATGTTTGACACTTTTAGCACACAGAATGGTACAAACGACACACAGCTCCCTGATTGCTGCACACAAGTATGGAAATAAAGACACTGGGAAAGGGAGGCAACACGAATACTTACTGCAAGGTCCTGCACTAGTTTCTCCTCAAAAGAGTACTCCTCTGTTTCTATCCATATTCTCTGATAGGCCAGGAGGAAGAGGTTAATAGAGCGATGCCTAAGGGAGGAGATTAGCCAGGGTTAGATAGGAGGAGTGCAAGAAGGGAAGATGTCCCCTTAGGAAGGCTTCATACTGGTTAGTTTTGGACAGGCTACAGGCACATCCAACTGGTCACTTCACATGCAAGCTTCCTGCCATATTTTTGAGCTAGTCATAATTTATTTATTCATTTTTATCTTGTCCTCATCAGCAGACAGAATTGCACTTACAATGATTATTACAACTGAATGTGCAGGAAAATACAACTGTTAAGGAATAGACAAAACATTCTCCTGGTTAGCTTAGCATTAGTTTTGCATTATGACTGAAGGTTAGCTTAGCAGCATTTCTCCAGAAAGTCAACGTGTTTGGCAAAGAAATCTTGTCGAAAAACTTGTTAATTATAAATTTATTTTTATACTAAATAGTGACATAACGTAACAATTACAAAAACCTATCCCAAGTGGTGTCACAAAACTACTTCATCTTTTTTTTTTCCCTTATTTTTTCTATAACAGATGCAACAAGCTCAGTCCAGCTGATTTTAAAATGAGCTTGCACAACTACAAATAACTGGACCAGTGGAAATACCAGCGGAAATGGATGTCAAAATTCATAACAAATAATAGATGGAAAGCAGGCAGTACTTAAAGAGAAGACCACAATTCAAAGAGGCAGCAACACTGGATCAGCGCTACATTACCGTCAACACTGAGAGCAGACTGTTATAGTCTGTGCTCTCATGCACTATCTCCAGCCAAATGTGTCGGTAGGTATTCAGGAAGTAATTATTGTTTTTGTGCCTGGGGGAATGAGGTAGAGGCATAATGAAATATGACACTCAGGACAGAGCAAAGACTGAACAAAGAGACATATAAGAAAAGATAGCATATGAATGTTCGAAACCTATTACACATAAGCTTCGTATCCTTACAGCTTGAATAGATCTATTTTAAAAAACCTGCTCCAGCATTGCAAATACTGTCTTGCAATTATTACCTATCCTGCGTCATATTTCCCCATCAACAATTCTAAATAAATGAGTCATGCTGTCAGCCAGGCAGGTGGCTTAATCTAAGCACATATTGAAGACAGCCACCTTGAGGTCGGGCCTCATAATTGTTTTCCTACATACTGTAGCACTCTCCCCGACTTCCTGTGATGGAGTTACAGAGCAGCAGGCCATGAAATTGCGAGCGTACATTCTTTTCTACTCGTATAAGTAGATAACAGCTGTAGGCTAGAAATGTGTCCTACAAACAGATGGAGGCTGCTCATTAATGTAGGGTCAGAACCCAAGAAAAGAGGAAAGAGGTTTGTGAGACAAAGAAAGAAGAAAATGTAATGGGAGAGGTGATGCTACAGTACTTGCTGCACTTTTTTCCATCTGCTCAAGGAACTGTAGAGTAGTCTTTAATCAATTGATTATCCTAAAACTGTTTAAACTGATCCTGCAAAAAAAAGAGAACACAAAGAACATTTAAGATCTAACTGAACATAGTGATACCTTGGTAGGTTATAAAGTGGAGCCATTCGGAAGCAGGCAACAACGGCTCGCTTTCTCTGTTTGGATAGTAACTTCTGCCATACGCATTTTTTGGATCTCAGTGGCTGCTCCACCTAAAAAGCAAAGAAAAGACAATACTATAAAAAGTCAGAGATGGCATTCTTCTGCAGACAAACCACGGAAATAAATCATCGCTGAGAGGTGGAATTTTCATCAGGCACACACAAGCATTGTTCAGCACTGGTGTTTTGTTTTTTGGTGACTCATCCTGAATCTGTTTCCTCTGTGAAAGAAGAGAGAGAGCTTTCACGGATGACTGCGATTTTAGTTTAGTCATCTATGACAAACCAAGTAGAAAAGCACTTTTTTAAAAATCACAGATGGATGGATAAGCTGTGATATTTTTATCCACAGCAACAAAACAAGACAAAAGTCCCAACAGCTGTCCTTGGCAGCATGCATGAGTTAAATGTGTTCATGAAAAATTAAATGATTCTTTAGTGTCCTGAATCCTAAATTAGTTAGTATCGCTAATTAATTTAACCCTTTGAAGCCTGTTATCACATATTTGCATCAAAACCACGTCAGGCCTTTTTCAATTTATTTATTTATTTTTCTATCTAATCAATTTTTTTTATTTAGGCCTATTTGTTTTTATTTACTCTTATTTGTGAGTTAATTTTTACAGCTATCTCCCGCTGCTTCTTCCCTCCACCAGACACACTATAAACAGCATATATGGCAGGAGGAGGATCTG
>JBBBVU010000021.1:9202695-9216231 GCA_037177055.1 Atherinosoma microstoma | reverse complement strand
TTTATTGTCGATTTATTATAGTTATATATATATATATATATATATATATATATGTATAAAATAAGAACAACCCTGTTACTCATAGCTCTGTAAGTATGACTGTGAACACAAAAATGTTTGACCTGCTCCAGGTTGAAGATGGCGGCAGAGATCCTCTGGATTCGATCCACCACTCTTTCAGGGTTGGGAGGCCCCTCGGTCCTCGTCACTATGTCTTTGTAAAGGTTTAGCTGCCACCTCACTGCAGGGTCCTCCGACTAAAATTGCAATTCACATCAACATGTCCAGCTCAGAGTATCATATTCAAGGTATTATCTCCCTGCAAAAAGCTGACTTCATTTGGTTGTGCATACCTTTTCTCGAAGGTGAAGGTTCTGGCGAATGTGGTCTTTGACTTCTTCATCTGTGTCTTTCTGTTGAGCAGGGACAAAACAACATATGAGAGGGGAGGAAAATGTGAAGCTTCTGTTACAGGTTAAAACAAGGAGTTAAGATTCAGTGGTATTCCTATGCCACTACTGTAAAGAAAGAAATAGCTACACAATTTACTCATGTAATATGTGGTTACTATGCTGTAAAAAATTCTCTGTTGAATAAATACAGTGAAAATGTTTATTCAGATTGTAAGTACTGTATAGTACTTAAAAAAAAAATTTCCTACTCTTGTGATTCTATAATATTTTGTAAACTAAATTATTTTATGCAGAAAACAAGAATTTTCCTCATGCATTCACCTGGATTAAATTTCTTTTGTCATTGTTCACTAATTATTTGGTTAACGCTTAGAAAATATTGTTATATTATATTATCAGTTAACCTAAACAGCAAGTCAATTCAGAATGTTCAGTTATCTGATTCATTGATGAATTACAGTTTTTAAAAATTTAATCTCTACTTGAATACATTGCTCTGTAGTTGATTTGAACAAACCTATTTGAAAAAGTATCGAGTACTATAAGCTGTAAAGTAAATGTAGTGGCATAAAAACATTCAATATTTGCATGTATTCTGATGTGCTGGACTAGTAGTGGAGAGTGTCATGATAGTGTGACATGAGAAAACAGTGAATTCTTGTTTTAACATGGTGCCGTTTATGTATTCTTGCTGTAACATTCTTATATAAGTGGTTGGATTTTCCAAAAATATAAATATTTCCCACCATGAGGTAGCGGGTCTTGGCTAAAGAGATGAGCTCCTGATCCCCGGGGGTGCACATGTTGAGGCCGATCGGCAACATCTTCTTCAAGGCAGCCACAATCAGCGAGGTCTGGATGGAGTAAAACTCACCCCGTCGCTTTTTGTGTTTCCTCTCCTGGTCTTGACCTCCAGACTGAAAAGTTCACCATAATATCTTCAGAAAACACATACTGGTGCAGAAAAAGTAAGCGCTCTTAGCATCTGGATAGGTTCTGTCTCTAAATGGAACTGAGACTGAAATTGCACTAAAGAAATTCCTGTCAAAATTTTTATTCAAGTATTTTATTCAATGGTGGGAGTGCCAATACTGTATTTGAACAAAAGCCAAAAGCAACTGAGGCATTTATTTTTCAGCCTTGGCAAAAATCTGACAAGAGTAAATTATCAGTGCCACTGAAATATTACAAATAAGGCTTCACACTTCTGTTAGAAAGCAGAGCTGCTTCTGTTAGAACTGCTGATGATGCAAAACTGCATCACTGAACCAAATTGGAGCAGCGGAAAATCTCCATATCAACATTCACATTCACATACTGTATATACACAGACACACACATATACAGCATCATGACACATCGACTACAACAACATATACATATACTATAACTACTAGGCAAACACATCAGAGTAACACAATCAATCAACAATACACATGATCTGCCAGAGAAGGGCAGGGCTTCATTACCAAGATGAAACATGTTCCACCAATAAGGCAATGAGGAATGACCAAAGTGACCATGTCAGACATGGAGATGAATGGAGACCACAAATAATCTGGTGATATTATGTGTAACTACACTATAGACTATAGCACAGCGGCACAAGCTATTGGCTTTTCTGCTTGGCGACTGGAGCATATAAGCCAATAAGCTGGCAGGTAAACGGCTCATGCACTGCATCACTCTACCTTTTCCTTAAAGGACTGTTTAAGATAGAGAGATAGAAAGAGACAGAAAGAAAGAGGCAGGTAGGAAAAAAAGGATGAGAGGACAATTAATGGAGGTGCAAAGTCCTTTCATGGACGTGCACTGCAATGAAAACCATTTCTTTATCAAATCGCGTAACCAGGCAGACAAGAAATTAAATTCTGTAACACCCGTGATGCTTGCAAGGGCTGAGGGATGAAGGTTAGTTTGTGTTAGCTATTGTAAAAAACATGCATGTGTATTCATAATCACACGATGTAGACACACACACATGTACATTTTAATCAAATCCAGTCGTTTAAGTCCATTTGAACCAAAGGAGCATTAATAAGTTTTCTTTGTTACATGCGTGTGTGTATCCATGTGTTGTCCTTCCTAACACTCTCTTGAGCAATTGACATGTTAACATATGAGCACATGTACACATAAATAATGTGTTAACATGGCAGAGGACATATTAACATGGATTTTTGGACTTTTGCTTTTCATGTTTGTTTGGTTTTGCCTGTATCTTAGAAACATGAGTGTGGTAAGTATTCCTTTCCTGCCATGAGGGGTTAAACTGAGTGAAAGAGTATTAATCTGCTGCGACGTAAAAAACCAGAATAAAAAGACAGTGTTGAGAGGAGGTGGGTAGGTATAAAACCTGCCTTAGACATCTTTGATTTATTGTCTCCAGTTAAGAAGGAAAGGTTGTTGATTTCATTCTGCACCACAAAGTTCTGCTCTTCTCTTTTAAAATTCTGGAAAGAAAACAAAAGAAAGGGTCAATTAATAATGCACCTGTAGTGTTGATGTTTAAACTGATGAAACTGAGAGATTAAAGCATTTACATGTGACTTGCACCAGAGGATAAATATCTCTGCAACCATTTTGAAGAGCTCATTGGAGTCTGAATCTGGTTCTTTCAGCCACCTGGACCTGCAGAAGCAGAGAAAGATTAATGCACTCTCTTTAGCATTTTGTCAGAGAATAACATCTTCCCCATTGTCCTCTAAATACCCATGGACAACAACTCCTTGAGTGACAGCTGAGCGAGCTAACCTGTTGTTGTCCACATAACGGATGAGCATGGGGTAAAAGGCGTACAGGTCCCTGCAGAGCACAGCAAACTCATCCAGAATAAGCAACTCGGCCTCCTGGGTGTCCCCTTTACTGTCTGCCTTGAGAAGCTCCTCTTCAGCCACCACCTTCACTGTCTTCTTCTTAAGTTTTTCCAGCGTAGGCAGAAAGTGGCTTTTCAAGAGGTCTGCACGAGCCTTGCTGATGATGGGTTGCACATAAACTGAACAGAGGAGAGAAAATTATTTATCTATAAAAGTGAGTGCATATGGATGGCTAAAGTGACAGAATGCCCAAATTTCTGTGTTATGTTAAGAGTAATAGTGATGCTGTAGTATATGACCAGCCACCTGCGATTCTTTTCATCCAGGAGGCCTCATCAATGCCCAGGTTATTGTTGAGGATCTTGAGGATGTTGCCAAGGATGAGACTAAGATGCTCTGAAGTGACCGTGGTGCAGCAGATGCTTCCCCCACTGGCCGGCTGGTTTTCAGGACCCCTTTCCCACCAGTAGGATAGATAGTTGCACAGCATGGGAAGCACCACCTCGATCACATGGGGCATCTCTGTGTATCGTGCTCCAGACTCAGCCATGTCATTGATATCCTTCATTAGGCCGTCCAGCCGTGGCATCCCTGGACACATCTCCTCCACCGATTCTCGTATTCCAAGAACTAAAATGTCATGTGGCATATCAGGAGCATATGTTACTTTTGGGATCCTTTATCCATGATCATAACTATTTGATGGCTTTTTTAAGAACATAATCATGTGACTCACCAGCTCGATCTCTGGCATTCTTTGTATTAAATACAGAGCATGGGTTGTGAGGGTTGAGCAGCGGCTCTAAGAAGGCTACAGGCATGGCCCCAGCTAGAGTTGCCAGACACTGACCAAGAGCTGGCAGCTGCCTGAGGGACACAGATTTATCAAATAAAGTTCTTTCCAAAGCTGTTTCTCAGTCAGCAGAACATTTAAGCTTAGGATACCTCTCCACATAGATGTTCTTCCCAGTGCCCAGTGCATAGAGGCTGGTCAGGATTCGATAGCAGGACACTTGGACGTCATCCACTGTGAAAATGAAAGAAACAAAAATCAGAAGACTGCAGCTGGGCATGAAGTCGGTGTCAGTAAAGCTGATGTGGCAAATGCACATGAAATTATGAGACACTGAACAACATTGTGTGTTGATAAAGCAGCATTTTTTTTAAACTATCATTTAATTCAGCTGTAGAGTAGGTCTATATTTTCCATAGTATCTTGTCAACTGGGTCGTGCTCTCTGGATACTTATAGGGGTGCAACTACTCTAGGTCAAAGACATATCTGTAGTGTCATGCCTCTTAATATAATCTTCCATGTAAATGATGCAAATGCTTTAATTAGGTTTGATTTCCAGAGGCAGATATCACCCCCACCCACCCCGCCTGTTTACCGACCTTCACAAATTGCACACCCTCAGCAAGTCCAATGGAATACATGATTAACCTCTGTTAATGTATCTTCTTCTATTATATGCACAAACCTCCCTCGAATGCATGTGAAATGCAAAGAGAGCATCAGGTGAGTGAGTGAGATCTAGCCCTGAAAAACATGTGCAAAAGCCTTAGAAAATATGTCTCCAAGTTCTGTGTTTACCCCATCATAAAGATAAAAAAAGTGCTTCAGATGCCAAAATGTTCTGTACACATCACAGTGTGTGACAGGATTGAGGGTGGCTTTTAAAGCACCGTGGAAACCTTCTTATGTGTAAGAAGTGTGTAATCATGTATTACAATGAACTTGACACTTGATTCCAGGTTTTTTTTGCAGCCATTCAAACAGCATGTTTGATCATTTCTTTGCTGTCAGGACTCACAAAGCAAGTCTACTCCGAAGTGGTGTTGAGTGATGTGCTCAAACAGAGCAGTTAGGATGGGGAGCAGAGCCACAGTGGTGTAGTTGATATTCTGTGACACCCCTTTCATCTGCGATCGGGAGTGAGTGAACTTCCCCAACTTCAGGTTCTCGAAAGTCTTCTCCAGGTCCTCTGCAGCGTTCTCAAAAAAAGTCCTCAACCCTACCCTCACCTGCTCGGAGCCCGACTTCATCACTGTCCTGTTAGGGTGAAGGAGAGAGTGAAAATATCACTGAAAACAGAGAAAGAGGTATGGCAAGAGCAAGGCAATAATAAACCTGTCGACTCCATTTTCGGATACCAAAATGCAATCACTTTAGTCCCGCAGACTGTTCTAAAATATAATACGTATGCATCAACCGGACCACCTTCACACTGACACATTATTTATTTAGCTAGGAGAATATTTAAATTCAAGGAGAGTCTGCCAGTCTTGGAGCTTAGAAAAAAAACTAATGGAATAGCACAATGCATTAATATGATTAGTGTGACTGTTTTCAGCATTTCATAGTTCATAATACCAGTAAATAAATTACCCATTGTTAAGCCTTGATGTGTCATGGAAGGAAAGAGAAATGAGAAACGAAGTCTGTGGGCATCAGCTGTAGCTCTTCAGTATAAATGAGACACAATAATGCATTGTCGATTTAGCCTCATTATGTGTGAGCTGCATTAACAAACAGTGCACCATCTCTGAAGAACACTATGAGCCGTGGGCAACATGTGCTGCATGAAATTTGTGCTGCTTATTTAAATGCTAGAAGATGCTCTTTGTAAATGCCAGTGTTTCCCAAAAGAATTAAGGCTGAAAGAAAGCACTCACAACAAGCATGCACCTCTTTAGGTTATGAGGTTAAAGCTACTTAACAGTGGAAGCGTGTAAAAAGCTTCCAAAATAGTTTACGTTTAACTATGACCAAACTGAGGGGACTTGAGTTTTTCACCTTTGCAGTTCAAGAAGAAAAAGCCAAAGCTGGCGAGTTTATTGTGTGCTTTGAGCTTCGTTCAGTTTGCCCTCACCTGGTGTCCAGAGTGTGTGCAAGGATGTGCAGACAGCTGACCATGGTTGTGGAGTCACTCCCTATATGTAGAAGAAGAAAAAGAAAACACAAAGGCCATCATTACAATGTGGAGTTGTGCCAGTTTGCCTTTCTTCTCCTCTGTATCAGCACTCATTTAATCATTACTTTGTAAGTGATATATACTCCCTGGTTTGGTTTTGTCTTCTTGTCTTTGCACTTTCCATAGTTTTAATGGGAATTTGGGGGACCGTTTTTCTTTACTTTTCTTTCTTCTTTACTTCCTTTTGCCAGCCCTTTGCCTGTAATCCACTAAATGCTTCCCCAATAATGATTCCTGCCTGGTAATTAAACTTCAGATTTGTCTCTCTTATCTCCCTCAAGTCTCCTGCATTTGGCTCCTGTTGACCTTGAGCATCTCGTTTAACTCTTGGCAAGAAAAAGAAAAGGTCTTCAGGAGGTTAAATGATTTCTTGCAAGTTTTTACAGTCTTACAAATAAGTGTTCCACTAAAAGTGTTTACCAGAAATGTCAAGGAAGCAGTTAATAGAGGCTTTTACACAAAACACACATGCATATCCACATGCCTACGGATCCCTAACCGGTAAGTAGTAATCGGCTTACCAAAGAGTGAAATCCTATGTCTGACAAGAGCTGCCAGTTTGCAAAACAGGCTGCAGGTGTGAAGAATACAGAACAGGGAGGAAATCAGAAACACTCCAGGTTAAGTCTTAGAAATTGAGAGTTTAAATATGAAGCAGAAAAGTTACACGACAGTCATGCAGGTGCATAAAACCACTAAATGGGTAAGAATTGATTGGGGGGTTTTTTTGGGTAAGAATTGTTACCTGGTGACCATCTCCTTCTCCTTGTTGGAGGCGTACCCACTGCTGCTGAGGTTCTTGTTGGGAGAAGAGAGGAAGTACAGAGAGTGGTTCTTGAAGTACTGGTCGATGAGAGGGAGAAGAACCTGAAGGAGAGCAACAATGACCACAAGAGCAGATTAAGTTAATGAAGAAGAATATTGAATGAATAATCCATTAATGCTCAGCTGCAGGATTTATACCACTTCCTTACTTTGGCGAAAAACTTAATTTCTTGTTCATGAGGTGACCTGTCTGTTTTCCCACTGGCAGCCATGGCCTCTGTATAGGGAAAAAAAAATTATTTTAAATTTTTAAAGTAGCAAGATCACTGCAAATGCCTTTTAATTCTGCGTTATAGTTTCATACCTAAATGGGCAATGAATTCCTGGGCTGAGTCGACATACTTGAGCAGCTTCTTGAGGAATTTATAGGCAAACCTTTTCTCCATGGAGGAGGAATCCTGCTCCAAGTCCTTTAGGCCTCTGCAACAAAATAACATATCTATAATTAATTTTGTTATAGCACTATATTCTCTTCTCATAAAACTGAATAGAGCACTCCACCAACCACTGATGATTATGAAGTACTGTGAAGACCTTAACATAACATCAGCGACATACTTTCTGCATATTGACCTTGTGATGCTATAACCATTAATTTGCAAGAAGCGAAAAAGGTCCTGAGCCTTCTCTCGATCACGGGCCTTCTCCTTAGCTGTCAACGTGTCGTAGGGCACCAACAGCGGATGTGTCCCTCCACCTGAAACCATAAACAACCTTGTGTTCAGACATGATTAACTCTGTCTTACTGCTGAGTGTCTGTGTGAGGGCAAATGGAGTGGCAGCCCCTCTCAGATGAACCTATTTAGTCGGGACCAGCGAGGCACACTCATGCATACGCTCTTAATCACATTGAAGCACAACAACAACCGTACAGCACTTTTAATCCACCCACACACATGCATACAAAATTTCTCTCTTCTGTTTTGCAGCTGTCTTTCTGCAGAACGCATTCCTGATTGACTTCATTAGCGATTCACCTCTGCTGCCGAGGTCACTTTTTTTCTTCTTGGCCCAGATGTTATGGTAATTCTCAGCCACCACCTCCACCATCCCCTTGGACCAAAGACAAAAAGAGACAAACTCAGCGAGGAGCACATCCCGCCCACTTTACTCATTCACATTCAAGAAGTACTGCCTTTGATCTCGCATTCATCGCAGAGCTTATGTGATATAAAAAAGGAAAAACTTACAACAAAACAAATATGAAGTCACTCACCTGCACTTCCCTGGACAGAACCACATTGCTTGTGTCTATCGGGCTCGGATTGAAGCCATTGGCCTGGAAATGAATGTAGGTTTACAGTGTGCTGTTAACTGTTGTATAAACTAACAATTTCAGTGTTAGCTACTTAAACAGAGTTATTCAATGGATTTCTCTGTGTTTTAAAACTTTCCCTGTTTTTTTGGACAGATTAGCAACAAACTTGTTATTTGATCTGCATAAAGAAACAAATGACTCTGAAGCTAAAGTGAGAATGTAAAAGTGCTGGCAGCTGTCAAGTTTAGGCTGTTTATATCCAAACACTACTCATCTTGCTACAGTGCAATGATCTGCTGGGAAAACCTGCATCCTGACATTTATATGAATGTTACTTTAACACTTGCCAAATAAAGATTGTTGCTGTCCAATCACAATCCCCCTACATATAGCAGTACACTCCCTAACCAATAAACAAGGACGTCACCCCACAACCCAAAGGGCCCAAAGGATTTATCATTAATAATGACTATTTCTGAGAACACCCTCAGATGTCCTTTGTCCAAGCCCTGAGTGATGAGAGCTTATGCTTGCATGTGGAGGAACTATTGAACATTAGCAAGATGGATTTGACTGATTGGTGACTTTTTTTACTGCTAATCATCTGCTTAAAAGAAAAAGTTCTTGTTTTTATCAAGATGACAACATCAAAACAGTTTTACCTTTTAGAATAATTTAATACAATCGAGTTTTCTGATCACATATCACAATTGTATTTTAATGGTGCATGTAGAAAACCTCTCTGTCTAAAACAGATACAACTTTATTTAACTGAAAGATAAAAATGTGCACATTGGATCCTGACTGGATCACAGTGCATTATCTTGCTGGAGACAAAAAACATGATTTTATGACCTTTATGTACTGCAGGCTGATGCTCAATCAGCTTGCATTATGAAACTTTTCCAACACATTACTAATGGTCTGGTGTAATGAAAGGAATGAATTTCTTGTTCAGCTACTTAAGACAAAACCTTCAATGTTTGAATTGTACCTGAGAAGCCTGAGATATTTTTCTCATTTTCTCGCTTTCCCTCTGTTGAGACATGCTCTCTCCATCCTTTGTCCTGTCGATACTCCAGCCCATCGCTAGCATGCTCTTCAGAGACTCCCTAATTGGCCATCTGTAAATCTCTTTCTCCTGGAGCATGGCGTCAGAAATCGAGAACAAAGAATAGACTGAGAGGCATTGATATGTGGGGTATAGCAACAGTGAGCTGTATGGTGCTATACCTTCTCTGTCAGGGCTTTATAGGTCCTAAGTTGAGGGTGAATCTTTGCCTTCTCATCCACGCCGTCTCCATATTTCCACCCGAGCAGCACCTGAGACACAAGAAGAGAGGTATGCATAAGGGGGGGAAGCAATCCCTGATACTTTCAGAGTCGGCTGCTAATTGGAAGAACAGACTTTTAGTTGAGGAGTTATGATGTTCAGCTCTTGCTGTTCTAGGCAGTCTAAGCAGCTGGCACAAAAGAAAGCAAGGGTCTTCAACAGAAACTGGTTTGACATTTGTTATAACATAAAGGAGGCCAAACTAAAGAAGTGCTTTACAGCTCACGTCCTGTGCAGTATTTTTTTTTTTCCTATTCTTTTCTTACAACACTCATGTCTTACTCTGAGTCCAATACTGGGCCATTTAATACACATTGCACACCTGGTTTATGCTCTTATGTTTGACCTCACCTTCTCTGCACACCATTTCTCATGGCAATGTTCAGCATATTTGTTGGCAAAATGCTCGAGCTTCTCTGGAAGAGCAATGCTAGGAGAAAAAAGAAGTGTGACAATTACTCTGCAAGTGTGTGCCAATGCATGTTAGTAGGCTCATCTATATGTCATTACAAATTCAATATATTTAGCCAGGCTGATGCAATATTTCTCATTGATTTCTGGCTCCAAGATGGCTTACTTAGCTGTATTGATGGGTTTAGGGTCAAAGTTTCCCTGAGCATCTACAGAAACAGGCTTTTCCACAGTGGTACTAATGGAGGCATCCACGTAGTCTGGTGGCAAAGCTCCAGCTATGGCACTGAGACAAGGCATGGCCATCTTGAATAGTTCTGGGTCATACTTCTGCATGGGGACAGCAGAAAAGTTATAAATGCATGAAAAATGTACCTCCTGGAATGTTTTCAAACAACTGTTCTGCAAGTTGGGATTTTACTCAACAAATACAAGTCATTTGCTTTGTTGCTAATTTAAGCTGGATCTAAATGAAGCTGTAAAGTCTCTCGATTCAGTGCCAGGACCAGCGGAAGAGATGTTAATGAGAAAGTATTCTAAATGCTGAGGAACCAGCGGAACCAGCCAGCTAGAAGCTTTGGATCAATGACGACTTTCCAGTTATTGATGTTTTCAGACTGGTCTTTTGCAAAACCTCCGTTCATGACGGATCATTCAGAGGGATGTGCTGAGTCCAGCTCTCTGCATTGCTAATAAGGTATTAGGGGACTTATTGTGACAAGAAGAGTCCGCTGCATGCAGACATGTTAACTAAGACAAAAAGTTCCGCTACTTTTATGGAATTATCACTTCCGCAGAGCAATTGTGGTTACACACTCTTAAAAAGTAGTCATTAAAAAGAAATCAGATGTCTAGTATTTGTTAAATACATGTAAGTAAAAATTACAAGGTCAAAATGAAGTTGTGACGAAATAGCGGAGCTAAATGTCAACTTACCCTCTGGGACAGAGAGTCAAACACTCCCCAGAAGATCCTCTTAGTGAGAAGCAGTTCATCATCTGATGCTGTACCAAAGCTGCCCCAGCCTGATGGGAGGCAGTAGTACTTCCAGTTCTGCTCATAATGATTGGTTAGTAGCTGGAGGACACAGAGAAGGCAAAAGGCTAAACTTATAATGATAGGAGATTTAGTAAAGAAGGCAACTAACAACAGGCAGTGCACATGCACACTGCCAACAGGTTTGCACACGCTTGCTCTCAAATAAATGCTAATTTAGTAAACGGTTGCCAAAAGGGAATGACTTCTCCCTTGGCACAATGAAACACAAGTCAGTAGCCTACATGAAAGTAAAAGGCAAAAATATATTCAAGATTCCACAGGCCAGTAACAATCTATCACATCTCCAGTATTTCTCTCCTGAGACCTGGCAGACGGAGTGGAGCACTGGAGCCAACAGGCCTGTAATCACACGGTCCAATACTTCATCTCATTGTTTTCTCTCCTCTAGCTGCCTGCCTCTTGCATACCAGATTATTAACACCACAAGTGTGCTACCACCATGCACCTCTGAGTGTGTGAGTGTGAAAGCAATAGGTGAAAAACTTGTTATATAACTTTAAAGGTGCACCTTCATCAGAGCTGGGTGGAAATAGTCTGTTGGTAGCTCCCCAGCAAGCTGACAATCTCATAAACCAAGGGAACAGATTGTGAAAATGTAGCAACCACAAAGCAATAAAAGAGGTTAGGTTATGTGGGAAAGAAAGGGTCAAGGAAAAAAGATGAAAGTCAATGAGTAAAAGCAGTTGGAAGGGGATGCAAGAACTTTAAACTGGGGCGAGAAGGAGAGTACGAGATGTAGAATAAAATATGAAAAAAAAAGAAAAATATCAATATGAGAAGAAATTTTTGCCAACCCTTAGAGGCATCTTGCAGTATTCAGTGAGCAAGGGCACATCAAAGACAAGGCGTCGCAGGAGCTGCTGCAGCATGGAGGGACGAAGGTGCCTGAAGAAAAAGTTAGGAGGAGATAAGATTACTGCTGCCCTGAGAATCCTCAGACTCCCTCCAGGTCTGTCACACTGACTAGAAATGAAACCTGGCGCTGAGTTGTACAGTTTTTGAATATTCCTAGAAAGCTGATCAAAATTGTGTTGATCTTTGCCATTCCTGCCAGGTGAGATACAGATAATAAAGTTTAATCACTGATTGGAAAATTAGTGATTAAACCTTACTGACTCTTAATTTGTAGCAAAACATGTCTGGCTCTACACATGAACTTGGTCACACATTAGATTTCGTCCTCTCATGTGGTGTATCTGTGTCAAACTTGGAGATTTGTGATGATGCCATTTCTGATCATATGCCTATTGTGTTTGAAGTTTCTCCCTCCTGTGCTGGTTTTAAATCTATCCTCTGGAGTTGTTCTGGTGAGTTTTAACCATGCTGTGATCCAGCCCCTACGTAAAAAAAACCTGGCCTTGATGTCAGTGTGTTAGCCAACTTCAGGCCCATCTCTAAGCTGCATTTTGTTTCTAAAATCTTAGAAAAAGTTGTTTACGCTCAACTCAAGTCATTTTTAGACAAACATGATGTCCTGGAGGTATTTCAATCCCGTTTTAAAACTCTGCACAGCACCAAGTCAGCTCTGCTAAGAGTATTTAATGACATCCTCTTGGCTAATGAGTCTGGTGATCATGTTATTCTTGTTTTATTAGACTTAACAGCAGCTTCTGACACCGTGGACCACAACACTTTAGTGGCTCGGTTACGCCACCTAGTGGTCATCCATGGTACTGCACTGGAGTGGTTTAAGTCATATCTCTCCGACAGAAGCATGAGTGTGAGCCTTGGAAACTCTAAATCTAGCTCTGCTCCGCTTCCCTATGGGGTTCCACAAGGGTCCATTCTGGGGCCCTTGCTTTTCTCATTGGATTTACTGCTGCTCGGATCAGTCTTGAAAAGGCATGGTATCTTTTATCATTTTTATGCTGACGATTGTCCGATTTATGTGCCACTTAAAAAGAAAGCTGCCTTCTCCCTTGCACCACTTCTGGCGTGTCTTGAAAACATCAAAAATCAAAAGCATTTTAGAGTACATTTTAAGATTCTTTTAATTGCTTTTAAATGTTTAAACGGTCTGGCCCCCCCTTTACTCTCTGAGGTTCTCCATCCCTACCATCCTGCTCGGTGCCTCAGGTCAGCTGACCTGTTGCTACTGGAGGTACCGAGGTCTAAACAGAACCTCAGATGGGGACAGAGCTTTTTTAATTGCCGCTCCAAAACTGTGGAATGAGCTTCCACTCCACATTAGACAATTCACCTCACTGTCCATTTTTAAAACTCATCTTAAAACCCATTTTTATTCCTTGGCTTTCAACCCGGCGTGAGACTCTGCTTCTGTTTAGTGTTTTATGGTTTGTTTGATTAATGGTTTTATTTGTTTTTAAATAGTTTTATTCTTTTTAAAATTGTGTTATTGTTTTTAAATTGTTTTAACCCTTTGATTCATGAATTATTAAGAAATAGTGCCACATGTTTTTTTTACACACAATAATACTTCCACAGTC
>JBBBVU010000021.1:9185387-9196287 GCA_037177055.1 Atherinosoma microstoma | reverse complement strand
GAAAGGAAAAAGAAGGAAGCACTCTTTTTGAGTTTTGGTTTTGGGCGGGTTTTTTTTGCCCTTTTTTTTTTTTTTTTTTTTTTTTTTTTTTGCATGGTGGACTTGATATCCCGTCTTTACACACATTAACAGTGAATTAGTTATTTAGAATGTATTGCATCTTTTTATATCCCTTTTTCATGGCATCACAGTTTTTTCTAGATATTACATGCTGCATTTTGGTGAAGTTAACATATTTCATTACATGAACAAGTAATTACCCAAATTATGTTGCATGTACAATGACACACGACATGTATGAAATACATTTTCGTACTCACCAGCATTAGCACATTTATACCAAAGGACATCCATGTCTTTATCAGAGAGAATAATTTGAATTGCCTCATTTAACAGAGCCAAAGCATCAAACGTTAATTTCATGTCTTTTCTGGAGCTGTAAAATTTAAACTTAACTTTTCTCATTTATGACTGCCAAGGAAAGTGGGAGTAAATCAAAACAGTACAGATTTCCTCCAAAGAGCAAAGACACTGAGTTGTAAGATGCCAATACAGGAGGGTAACGAGATATACATACATATATATATATATATAATTTGTTTGACCTATCTGTTGAGGTGAAACCAAGACAATGTGATGTCATTACTCCTCAGCCCAAAAGGATCTCTACCTGAGTGGATGCACTTTTGTTTTTTTATAAGAGGAACATTAAAGGAAAGCAGACAGGTTCTTCAAAGCATTCGTCGTGACTTCAGCTGAACAGAAGTAAAATAAAAAAACAGCAGGTTGGTGTCATATGACTATAGTGCTCCACTTTTAAAGCAGACGTAATCAGATGTGCTTCATCTGAGAGACTTTGTTTTCCTTCTGAGAGGAGGAAGACACTCTTTACAAGCTCATTCATGGAAAGTCACGTTTTCAGGTGAGTAGAACAAAACTGTGAACTGGATGAGATAATAGGTCTGCTCCTGTGGTTAAAGGAGAAATTTGTTGGGACAGTTTATACCTGGGTTACCTTTATGGCTTCATTAAAACTGAATCAATAGGTTGTGTGGGTGAGGATGTAGGTTTGTTCTCGGAGTGTAAATACAAAAGGGGAGAAAAACATGAATCAAACAATTCAATTTCCATAAAAAATATTTACAGATTTACTGCAGTTCGCTTATAGCTGTTAGCTGAGTTGTGGGGGACTCTGCCGAATGACAGCAGTAAGAGATCCTTCTGCTGAGAGGTGTGCAGATGTCAGAAGAATGTACGTGTTCCCAATGAGAAGTGACATTTTATCCCTTCAGCCAAAATGCTTCTCAACACCTGACTCTCATGTTACACTATAATACACACTCGTTATTTTCTCTTCATTTGTTTCAACCTCAAAATGCACCTTCTCCAACAAAATTGGCTCGTCAAGAGTTATAATGATGAAAGCCAGGATCTTTTATAGTACGAGTTCACACACAACTCTAATGCTCTCTGTGATACACACACACACACACACTCATTTCTTCAAGGCGACTCATGTCCAACCATTAAATGCCTCAGCAAGATGAACCATTCATCAGAGGCGGAAAATAACTTTTGCTCTCCTTTTACTTCATTTTTATGGCATAATGGCTATGACAGTGGCAGCCCCTGTATCTTCAGGGTCTCTGGTAGCGAGACGATGTGATAGGGAAGAGAAGTTATGGCTGGAGTCGCAGCTCAGAATATGTTATTTGTTATCCTCCCTTGCCATCCTACATCCTCATAAACCCACTTTTCACAACCAGTTCAGAGCAGAACTATCTACTTATAGTTCATATGTCTTTTAAAACAGAACTGAGCTGAATTAGTATTTTTAGTTATATTAATTGCTTTAAGGATGATCAGTCCATATATTAATCCTCAAAGTCAGACTGAAATAGCTCAATAACTATTGTATGCATTGCTGTAATATTTGTAAAAGTATTCAATTTGCTTGAATTTAACCTCAGTTGGTCAGACTGACTTATTAGAATGTTCCTAAAGCAAACAACATACAGACATTCAGAGGCGACCCTTTTCACTTTCATATGTTCTACTATATATTGTTTTTACACTAAAAGAGGCATATTTGAACAGGGTTTTAAACAAGATTGCAACCACTAAAATAAGCTCCGTTTTCAGAACTGGTCCCGTGCCACCACTGCAGGGAACAAATCTGAAGAGATGATGTTGCACTGTTTCCTGCAAGCTATTTTGAAGCACAATTTCTGATAATCATGACTTAAACATACTGTAACTAGACTAATTTCTCATTTTTGCCTTGACAACAAATGTCAGCTGTCAGTAGGACTGAGAATGAGCAGCCAGCTGTTTTACAGTTTACTTCAGTCCTATCTCGTTTTGTTTGCAGTTTCATAACCTTCACATCAGATTAAAGAATTATTCAAAATTGAGCTCTATGCCCACTTTTGTTGCCTCAATAGTAACACGCTCAGGGACATTTTGCATGTGCACTCGGATGTTGTGGTACCTATAAATACCCACAAACACTGATGCCATTTGACGGGTGTCTCAATGCAGATTAAATACTTTCCAACTTGTTAGTTTTATTTTACTATAAAGAAAAAAAGAGGCTAATAATAAATGTTCGGTGGTGTATTTTTATGCAAAGATACTCATTTCCGCTTGCATTTGCATTGAGCTGCAACTTGTGGGTAAAGGATGAATACTCAATAGCCACAAGGACTATGAATAAGTGTGAGGATTGAAAACAGTGACTAATTCAAATCCCTTTCTTCCTCTATTCTCTGTTGTCTGTGTGAGTGTAAGTGCTACTACAGCAGAACAAGAATGTTCAGATTAATCCACACCTGGAGGAGCTTCAGATGTGGGTTGTTTGGATTTTTCTTTTCTTTTTTTGCTTTAAAAAAGTAACCGCTGTGAATTTGCATTGTAGGTAGTGTTACCTTTGATTACTTTTCATTCCTTTGATATACCGGTTCTTTATGGCAATGTAGCAGCCCAATTTTTAAATGTTGCATTTGTGAATGTTAACCATTTACTCAGCATTTAAATCATTCAGTGTCAATCCTAAAAATCCATTGCATGTTTCTTTTTAGATATACAACTTTAAATAAGATGACTGGCTAAGAACTCCATGGAGTAGCTTTAAAACACTGGTTGATAATGAATCATATATCCTGTGCTGTAGATGTTGACAGAAAAAGGAAAACACTTGCTACGATGTGACAAATATGGCCTCCAATTCATGCTTTAACACAAATTACAAATACATACAATTAGAAAATATCTCAAAATATGTTCAACAGATTTCTTTTATCATTTAACTCCTCTCATTTACTTTGAGTTTTTACAGAAGTATGTGATGCTCCAGAGTTGCTGTGTTTCCTGTGTCTTCTGGTCCATCAGCCTTTCACTATACCTTGCAGAGACCATCACCACCATGACTTAAAGCATTAGTTTCAGGAAGGATACTCTATTTTCATCCCACTTTTCTCCTTGAGATATGTGCAGTGGTCTATAAGCTGCCCTGTCAGGGTCACACCAAATCCCTGTGGAGAGATTGCCTTTCATTGCCTCTAGTCAGCAACACAAGTTTAAGCCCTAAATTTATTCTTAAGATTTCTAGCTGAATCTAAAAAAGGGTTTTCAGGAGTAATAAAATCCACTATTTCATATCACATAGTCAATAGATAATCAAAAGCACTTGCGTATGCCCTTTTTTTTTCTTTTTATTGCAAGGATATCTTTAATGTGCATAAACTGTTCTTGCTTTCTGCACCAAACAAACAGGGTGAATAAGCATGACAAAGTAGAGCATATTATAGACCAACTAAGAAATAATCTGCAACCAGTAGTTTGAGGGTCCCTAACATAAGAGCTACTTGAGACAACAAACTGTGATTAGAATGGCTTTTTCTTTGACTGTATATGTGCTCATCCTTGTGCAGATGTTCTCATCCTCACGCACACCAGAGGGTTTAATCAGGGGAAGGATTTGGCTTCACCACCGGTGTCTTTTTATTTTTATATTTATTTCCCCACCTCAATTTTCCCCTCTCCCTTCCTGGAGCTGCTGACAGAAGATGCACTTCACTCTGCAACCTCTCCTCCACCGAGCTCTGTATTACCATAATGAAATTGAAAAGAAATTGGAATGGAAATGACTGCTACACAGTGACTCAGTCCACATGACAGCCACCGGGCAGACATACAGGCAAGGCCGATAGGGCTAGAAATGCAATACGGGAGTGGCTCCTGTTAATTCTCCCCATTCTTTGTGCCAGGAGCACAGGCAAAGAGCTTGTACAAAAAGAGGTGAACAAGGGCATGAACAAGCCGAATGTGCAGGAGAGTAAATACATTAGAAGTGCTATCAGTTCTTGTGCTTTTAAGGGGAGGGGGGGGGGACTACAAGCCACGAAGAGTATGTCTTTGTTTATGGACATTTGTAGGGCAAAGAAAAGGCTTTGAAAAAGAAAAGTGTGACTCCCAAGGACTTAACCGTTTTCTAATATGTTGCTATGGTTACAATGCTATAATAGGGTGATGATGCCGTTTTAATCCACATCGACAGACCAATTAGAAATACATTTTTTCCCTAGATTTATGATAAAAGAGAGACTTCCTTACATGGTACAGCTTGCTCCTTCTCTTTGGGCTCTTCTGCTTTGTGAGACTGACTTTTGATCTTGTTCACCAGCATTAACAGACGACCTTTAATAGATGTATCTTGCTCGTCTTCATCTTCATCCATAGGGATTCCTGCACAACACCAAAAAGACTTGCATACTATATCCACAAAGAATAATACAACAACATTTCAGTTAAGCTTGGTTCAAAAGAGGTCTTGTGTATTATGCATAGTACAGGATGTACAGCATCCCTCCCAGTTTTTTTGTCAGCTGCAAGTTTATTGTGTGGCATGTTGGCGCCATGCGACACAGCCGAGACTGCTATTGGCTCAGTGGTACCATGGAGGGTTGAACAGTTCAATTATTTATTAAAACATCAAGACGTCAGAAGAATCGTAGAGGCACTGAACTATAAAGTCTCCACTGAGAAATGGGGGGAAAAAACCCTCTGAAAAAGAAAAAAAGCATTTCATGACACAACAGCAGCACAACTTTGCTGATGCCTACACAACAGCAGCTTAGAATGAGGCATGAAAAATTGATGTTTTCTACAGTTTTCTTTACTTACGTTTAAATTTTACTATTTTTTTGCAGTTACAAGATTACATTACATCAGGCGTTTTGTTCCAGATCGTTTATCTGCAGTGTTAAGATCAAGTCTAGCAAGAAAAAAACACATGGCAATTATATAGTTGGTCAATCCAAAATACCAGGTGACAGATTTATCCACCAAATGTGATATTTTTATGATCTTTTTATGAAGTGGCAACCACAGTCCTCCCAAATGCTGTTCAAAAAGGTGTATTGTCTTCGAATCAGAACCTGTAAGTTCTCAATAGGATTTAAGTCAGGTGAAGAAGGGAGCCAAGTCATTACTCACCTTTAAAGCTTTAAAAGGGGCCTAAGACTTAAATACATCTCAGACTTATTGACCCAGTATGTGCCTTCCTGACCACTGAGATGGAGCCCAGATAATCATTCCCAAGTAGAGGTTTGTGAGAAAGGTGGGTTAGATGTCTGTAGCCAAAGCCCCCTACTCTCATTTTTTGTAACTCTACCCACTAAAGTCAGGTAAAAGTATCTTGCTTTGCTGCTTTCTTCATCGCTTACTCCTTTAGAAATGTCTAGTAAGTTAATCAGAAACAATACAGTTGTCTGGCGATCACTTCCTTATATTGTAGGTTATTGGATTTTATTCTTCCTTGACCCAATTCATCTGAGATAATGAGGCTAACTAACATAAGCATTTCACTGAGAGGTATTAATCACATGAAGCAACATACTCCATTATTACACAAATGCACATCACTTGAAAGTGAATCATTCCAACATGTTTTGAGGTTGGAAAATATATAGTAAGATCTGAAAACTCATTTGCCCAAGAAGTGTGCCCTCAGTGAATGGTTATGATTGCATCCATGATAAAAATTCATGCTGCTTTTGTAAAATGTTTGTGATCAATTCTCAAATTGATCACAATAATATAAGGTTACTGTATAATGTTGAAAACTGTTTTATAATGATGGAGTCAATAAAGTCAATAAAGCAGCTCATAAACATTTTGCATGATCTGCATCTCACCACAGTGGAGCTGCAGCTGGCTGTGAAAATCATCGAGTTCCTCCTGGATGTCTGTGGGACACGGACAGTCCTCGCCTGTACTGAAGGTCAGTAGCATGTTGATCTGAAATCAGAAAATATATTTTCTTATTCATGAAAAACTATGAATTGTTTACAAAACAACTTACCTAAACTGCCGCTGTTCCCGACTTTACTTTACCTTATTGTAAAGAGAAATTAACAGGGGAGAAAAAAACATTTAAAATAGCTCCCAGACCAAAGGACAACATGGCAAGTCATTAAAGTAGCTGTGAAGTGTTGCACTCTGTCTCCAACTGTGACCTTGAAGAGACACTGTAATGAGTGTGTGCGTGTATGCCTGCGCAGCTGAGTGCGCCCTCTCGGCGAATTTGCCTCCAAGCTTTGCTCGACATACTCATAGAGGGGTGCTTTCAGGAACATTTGGAACAATGAGCAGCTCTCGTTCTGTCAAGCCAAAGCCAAAATTAGAAAATTCAGTGATTCGAAAAGCAAGATAAAGTGTAACAGTTGGAAGTGAAATGAACCATGTATGAGAAAAATTACAGAAGTTACGTAACCACTCCCTTCATTTATTCAGTTACATGCATAATTTGAAGCACAGAGCCTCCAGGTCTTCTTTGTAGTCACTTTTTGTATATTCATGTGTATCGTTTTTCATTAATTCTTTTAATGATGCATCAACTATGCGTCACTGAAATTAGAGAGCAGATGTGTTATCAGCATCACATAAAAAAGGTGTGAAACTGATATGTTACAGGGAGCAATATGCAGATAAAGGAGGTGCTAAAGGCCCTCACAGTTTGTAACAGCATGATAGCGCTCTTATCCAGAGGAATTCACTTTAAAGCACGCAGCTTTACATTATAGATGATGTTTTTTTAAAGTTCTTGTTTTCAAAGCATCCTATGTTACAGCATGTATTACATATGATGTGTCTGAAATTATAGACATACTGCCTGGCCAGAAAAAAAGTCCCCACCTTGCCTTAAATAAGCAATTGGATAATTACTTCATGGATGATTATGTTTCAGATGACAACAAATTATTTAACCCTAACTGATGTAGTGAACAGCTTCTCATTTCTCAAACAATCATGTCTGAAGACACAGCCTGTGGTTGTAGAAAATATGTTAATCTTTTTCAGAATGGTCAAATTATGGGCATTTATCAAGCAAAAAAACATCTAAGGAGATCTTAAAACAACTAAAATTAGGTTAAGAATTGTCAAATGTTTTATTAAAATCTGGAACAGGTTATTCCATCAGTGGATTTTTTCCCCTCCATGATTGAAAGGGCATACTCCAGATGACAATGCCAGAAAGAGTGGTTCAGGGAACACAAGACATTATTTTCACACATGAATTGGCCACGAGAGTCCAGACATTAACCCCATTGAGAATCTCTGAGATGTGCTGGAGAAGACTTTGCATTTTTTGGATGGACAGTGTATAAAATTGTTAAACTCCTAAAACTCCTAAAATGTTTTTGTTTTTTTACTCCGTGAGAAATAAAATGATGACTTACAGTGTCATACATGCAACCTTTGGCTCGATGAACATACATATTATTGCTTCTTCACACTGTGTCTATGCCCTGCAGGTCCACTTGTTGTGTGACACTGTTTCACTGGGAGAAGCACACATCAAAAGCGTTGCAAAGAAGTGCAAACTCACAGTGGGGAAAAGCTAAACAGCCAACAGATACACAAACATTTGAAGCTGAGTGGAGAAAGACAGCAGTGAAGATTCTCACACTAAGCTGAGGGGAAAAAGTGCAAAAAACAGTAGATAATATTTCCTTTTCCACAGGACTGTTATAGCATGTAGCAGAGGAGGCTGAGGAATTCACAAAGCCGAACTGACAAGTGGGTCTGATCAAAAGTTGCTGCTGCTTTAGAAATTGTTGTTGTTGTCACTCCCCCTCTTCCTCAATGCCTTTGTGCTATTTGAATGCATTCTCCGAGGTGACATTATGCCACCTTTATTTTGTTAGTGTGAACAAGCAAAGGTCAGAAGCATGACAAGTATTTCCTGTTTGTGTGGTTTGTTATGCAATCCGTGTTTTAAAATGGCCTAATCTATCATTCATCTTAGTGCATAGAGTCCTGTCCTCTCATCCTAAGGAGGGTTGCCTCTTGTTTTAATGTGATTGTTTGAGAAATGCTAGTAAAAAATGCCTTATGAATACATATGAAGCTCCTTATGCCCACACCACCCTGCATGTGTGTAGGCCATCCTGAGCTTTCAAACCACATTTCCATCCCTTTCAACAGTGTTTTTGTTTCACCTGTTCTTGAGGCGGTGATCTGAACTCTTTGGTCTTCTTCGCTGTAACTGCCGCAGACATATTGAGGGCCAGCATAAGCTCGTTGTAGCGGAACTTCTGGTTGTACTGCAGTTTGGAGACAAAGTTGTCGGAAAAGGAGACGATGGCCTCGATGCGGTGCTTCAACTCACAGTCGCAGAAATAGTGCAGCAGCTCGCACATCTGCAGCGCAGACAAGAGGAGGAGAAACATTTGTTCAGACACAGACACCGTTGCATCACTGCTACATGTCTACACACAGCTCTTACAAGCAAGACTGTTAGAAAAACATTCCAACGCCTTATGGCTCCACATTATCCCACTTGTTAAAGAGACATCTTTTCCCAAGTGATCATTTGTTCAAAGCGAAACAGCCATTTCATGTTTGACTGACCTCTGAATTGGCCTATTACAGTGGAGCAGTTATGGAGCATGTGATTGAAAGCACAGCTGTGTCAGTCTTTAGATGTGAATTGGTACTTGTGCATGTAAGTGTTCATTGATTTTTTCATGTTTTGGTGATTTACCTCCATTGCTGGACATTAATGTTTAACACAGTTCGGTTGATGTTAAATCTTCTGTGTGTGCATACATGTGTTTTCATTACTACCTGTCGTTTGACAGGCTCTGGCAGCCTCTTCTCCAGCAGTCCCGTCATTGGCTGTTTTGCCTCTTTGCCTGCCTCCTCCTCTCCAGCTTCCACCGCTTTCTCCTCCGTACCTGTTAGCCCTTCTTTGTCTGTTGCCCCTATGATTCCCTCCTCTCGTGTCTCCCTGAACACATTTGGGTCAATGAGCAGTAAAATCTTTTGAACATCCTCACTGCATAAAACCCCCATAGTCAGCAAAGTGCTAATAAGCTTCAAGATTGGCACAAACTGGTACTCCACACCTCCTCCTACAGGATCTCGAATGTGTGGCCCACCGCCTTGAACAGCTTCTGTCAGCATTGAAATTGCTTTCTCCTTCAGTGCATCCAGTGGCATTTGGGGGGTGTACAAATGCTCTCGTTTGGTGCTGATGAAACAGGGCGGGGTAAAGTTGAGGCGGGGTTTGAGAGAGGTGCTAAGCCCCACCCCTGGTGGAAGGTGCTTTTTAGAAGCATTGGAAAAGAGACGAATGGAGCGAGTCTCTGCTGAAACTGGGATGATGAACTCATCTTTCATCATGAGTCTGGCCTCTTTAGTTGTCTCCAGGTGGATGCTGATCAGAACGTTGTAGAAACCCTCACGTAACATGCCAGACAGATACTGGTTATCAATGGTGTATAAGAGCTGTGACTGGTCCATGTGGCTGCACAGGGCATGGGCTACACGAGTGTTTCCAAGTGCGCAGAGGGCACAGTAAAGCTTTAAGGTGTGATAGTGGAACTTCTTCATGTCCTCCTGCTCTGACAGCTCCATGATGTCCACACACCTTTGGAAGGAAGAGAGCAGGCATTGTCAAGGTACATCTAACTGTCCAGATATCCGTGTATGACAATGCATCACACAAAATTCACTCTGGTATTCACTTTTGTTTGTAATAAGGGGTCTGAATAATGTATTACTGGATAATGAAATGGAAATATGAGAACGGATACATGGGCCTTTTAAGAGCTTTCCATCTGGAATCCATCAACCAAGAAACCACTACTAAAAAATATTTAGTTTGTAACTCAAAGTTTTGACAAAACATTTGACATATCCAGAATGACACATGTGCAAGATATGTATTGACCTGTGTGCTTTAAAATCCCTTTCAGATAAGCTAAAACACATGAATCCAGTACATCCCATGAACGCATGAAGTGACACACCTGTTCTCCTCTGGTATGTGTACTGCCAACATCTGCAGAGGCTCAACACATTGAACCACCCAGCCTTGCCTCTCATTCACTCTGGCTGTTTCCACTTTGAGAAAGGTATTGGGCATGCGGCTCCACAGCACTGCATTTATGGTCTGGACATCTAGTCTGGGGGGACACTGGGGGACCGGATTCTTGTGTTCGCTCTTAAAGATGGCCGAAGACAAAGGCATGGCATTCTGAAGAGGACAAACAAAGGAATAAAAAATAAGAACTCTCTGCTCTTTGAATACATTTTTCAAGTTCTCTTGAGTCTAAATATATATTTGTGGTTTGAGGTAAAGGCTTTTTCTTGCTCAGTTACACATATTTCACCTGGAGAGTACACCTCTTTTTGGTGATGCTTTCAATATTTTGCAGACATACACATGATGATATTAAGCCTTGTAGCCCCAGCTAGAGGCGAAAGAAAGACAGACAGACGGACGGACGAACCCCTCAGAGAAAATATCACATAAAGGCTGCAAATAGAAAAGTTTTTAGCCCTGATTTAAAACTGCTGAGAGTTTCAGCAGACCTGCAGTTTTCTGGGA
>JBBBVU010000021.1:9137678-9174368 GCA_037177055.1 Atherinosoma microstoma | reverse complement strand
TGTGTGTGTGTGTGTGTGTGTGTGTGTGTGTGTGTGTGTGTGTGTGTGTGTGTGTGTGTGTGTGTGTGTGTCCAAAAGAAAAAAGCAGCCAGCTCTTTTGTGAATAGTACAAGAACTACAAGATCTCTCTTCTCTGACAGTTCCTTCTCTGACACAACTGTATTTAGGGAACAAAAAAAGAAAAAGTATTTATATGTAATCAGCTGGGATGTGATTGCCAAACCATTCTTGCTTGTTCCCTCGGTGGCGGTACCTCACATAAGTATGCTGTAGTAATTGAATACAAGTTAATATTATGAACACCCAGCCAATACTTTTAGCACCACTGTATCTAACACTTTGTAACCCTTATGCAGACAAACCTGTTATTTATTATTCACTAATAAATATTGCATGAGTGTCAGTAGAGGAATTTATTTATGTGTTTGTATTATAAACATAAGAGCTGAGTTCCTTACTGTTGTTGGTTTTGTTCCTTTAAGACCAAACAGGTTACTTTGGCATTGTTTTGTGGCCCATTTACAATAAACCAGAAAGTCTTAGTCTTTTGCAGAATTATTCATATCTTCGACTAACAATACAAGTCAAACGTTTTGACACACTTGCTCATTAAACATTAATGAGTACGAGTCCAAAATATTTGACTGACATTGTATGTTGCAAGAAAAAATTTGTTTTTTAGTCGTCTATATTGACAAATACACACATTTACACGGTAACATGGGAAAACTGTCGACACTTGATTTGGAGATTATGCAGTACTTATCATAAGCTGCATATAATAGAAATTTCACCAGCGTGCAGCTTGTCTTTATTTGTTGCTCCAAACAAACTCAAACTTCCAAGAATTTTTGTTTCCTCTTCCTCTTGAATGTCTTTTTTTTTTTTAAACACAAAGAAGAAAATAAAAATTCTGACTTTGCTCTTGGTTTATTGCAGTGTAGAAATTGCCAAACCTGTTCTGCTGATGGGTGAAACAACACTAATTCATGAAATTTACTAAAACACACAACGGCACGATGAATTTTCTACCTACAAACTGGAATGAAGCATCTAAATGAGCAATATGAAAAAGCACTGAACATGAAAAATGAGACTGTACATTTCACTTACCCTCTTTTTGGAGTGAACCGCAAATTATAAAAGAGAAAGCAAGATGACGAACAGGCATCTGTGATGGTTTCATTCTACTACTACTCATAATGCATTTCAAGCTGACTTTTGTTTTAATTGAGAAAATGCGTAATTATGACGTTTATTTTTTCACAAACATGGCAAAATGTATGGATTATGCTTTTTTTCTTTCCAGCTAAGCGATAATTCGTACCTTGCCATACGTCCAACCCAGCTCAATCTTATTCATCCCCCACAGTTCATGGATGTTCTCAGCCAGCTTGTCCCGAACCTTCTCCAACTGAGGCGGTGTGACAATCTGAAGAGGAAAGAATATCATAGAGATATTTGTTGTTTGTGTCGCCACTTTACAGTCCCCCTTGTGAGCTTACCTGGCTGGTTTCCACAGGTGTGGGTATGAAGGAGGCCTGCGACGTGAACTGGGTGGTGCCCAGCAGATCTCTGACTCTGTTCACATCTCTCTTGTACTCTTTGACTGGCTCCACCCTCATCTTCTCTTTGGGCAGCAGAGCCTCATAACACGGAGCATAACTAGACGGAGGCAGGAACTTAAAGTCGCCATGCCGTCCACCCAAAAGGAAACGTACCCTGAGAGAAAAAATGTTTGGATTATCTGATTTGTCCACATACCCTCCAAAAGAGAAAGAAAAAGTCATGCGTAAAAAAAAGTTGTTTAAATATCTATTCTCTTATATGAGTAGCTATTAATGAAAGAATTAGCCTATTCATTGGCAAGGAAACTAACCATGCTAATAGATAAAATATAACTACATTTTCCCCCTCTTAATCCATCTCTATCAGTTCAGCTGTAACAGGAACAAGTTGAGCTCTGACAGTGAGAAAAACATCTTAGTCCATCACTGTAAAAAGCTCTCCAGAGACAGCCCAAAAATAGCTTTGAGTAGTAGAGGTGACGCAAGCAACCTATTCTGACTGCAGCCCTCAATTATTGAGCAGTCAAGTTGTGTGACTGTCATTTTCTGGCACATTTAAATCTATAGAAAGGTTCACCTGTTCACTGGGTCAGTTTCAAGTACTGCTGGAGGTGTACAACCCATTCAATGGTTTTTATTTTAGAAGAAAATGTTCTTTAATGGCATTTTGTAAGCACTTTAAGTGCGGCTATGAAATGCATGTAATAATAATGATATAGTCTATGGGGATGAAAATGTAAGACAGTAGCGTGACTTGTGGTTCCAAATAAAAGTCTAAAGGGAATTGGAGTCCTCAAAACCATTGGATCAGGTGTATGTCCCTCTTTTTGAATGATGATTGAAAATTGCTAGTATGTTTTCAGTACGTTCATTAATGTTCATATTAACTTAAAATAACAGGCAGTCTATAAACTAGTTCTAAGAAATTGGTGCAAAAGTAATCTGTCAGTTATATGAGCCACTCTGAGCATGTAGCTGTGCTCTAAAACTACTAGTTAGAAAAGAGAAAAAAAAGGGTTTATGTCTCTGTTTTAATGCTTTGTTTCAGAGCTGGCTGTCTGTCTCCTTGGCCAATGTTGTCAAGGTCTCATTTTGGGTAGGAGCAGCCAAGTTTGAAAAGGAAAGAAAATGGGAAAAGTTAGAGGTCATTCCTTGAAGTACTTCAAGTCTTTCATTTTCTAATTTTCAAACACTCCCAGTGCTTCATCCTTTGCTCTGAGCGATCCATCGTCCTTTTGCTCTCTGAAAAAACACATGTAAGTGTAGTATTTTTGGAATATTTTTGGAAAACTCCTTAACGCTCAACTCACTAACTGGGATGAAACCAGAGTACAGTATTTAGCTGCTCTACTGATGTGGCTTTATTTCTCATAATGTGTACAATGTGAGTTTAGAACCGTAGACTAATTCATTTCTTGCTGTGTCTTGGAATATACTGGTTCCCTCATACATTTAGATGCTTAAAAGAATAAATTTGATACAAGTTATTTAAGCATGAGTGAACCAGTTTTAGGATCTTCTGTTATTCTGTGTTTCATGAGGAAGATTTAGAAAGTGCATACAATACACAAAATCATTTTGCACAGCACAAGTTAGCTCAAGAACAAATATTGTGTTGTATGTGTATTCTTCTCAAAGGTTTATAAATTTGTTATTTTTGTTAGTTTCCCTAAATCAATAATTTGCCAAATCAATGGGAAACACAAACATCTATAAATAAGAGATTTTGAAAATTAGGATATAATTTATTGTCTTTATTTCCACTTCCCATGATTATACAGATAAATGAAAAATAACAGTCAATGGGGAAAACATGTTTGGAGAAATAAAAAGGAAAGATGTTGTTTTAATCACACACAGCTCCTGGTGTTCATCATGGGAAACACTTTTACTTATTCATGAACGTTTTTTTTGCCACAGTTAATAACTAATTCATTTACTGATAAGTGACAACGAATCCTACTTGTGTCTTGGTGTCTCAAAAGTGAAATCTGTTGATATGAAACCCTGCTGTGCTTTTTGAGAGCAGAGTCAATCATGGCATCATGGAAAAACTGCTGAAGCTTGAAATTCCATTTTAAAGACTTGTCAATCACATGATCTGTGTTCGCCATGACGACAGGGGGGGAATTAAAGACAGGGTGTTTTTTTTCATTTGTAAAGGTCTTGAATATTTATACACTGAACAGAGTAAGACAGTGGATTGAGTATATTTCATATATATGTTGGATTTGGAAATATTTGCAAATGAAAGAATTTTGGCTGTTTTGCAAAAACTTAATTAATGTTAATGTTAGTTAATGTTATCTAGAAAATAGAGCTTAAAAATAGGGTCTATGATTTAATTTTGAGGTATTTCTATCCTGTTTAAGGGAAGCGCAAGTAAGAGTAAGAATAGTTTTTTTAATGTGTAAAATCAGCTTTTTCACAAGCTTAATGCATTTCATCATCCGATTCTAAAAAGAACTTCTCAAAGAAATGATACAAATTCATCATATAGTGCAAGCCACAAGAAGCCACAAGAAAATATATTAAAAAGCTAGATCAGTTCTTGAGCAGCTCTTTTTTGGACAGATGAATCTGAGTTCAATCTGTAACAGAATGACAGGAAAAGAGAGCCAATGTGATGGCATAGACACATGGGCTTTTTGTAACACTTTGTCACCAGTGATTATGTTTCAGAAGACAGAAGTGTAATGAATTCTGATGATGATGGTGATGATGATCCATGAATAATATGCAGTCTGCTCATCCAACCACGTGCAATAGTATATTTTAGATGGTCTTTTTTTAGTATAGATGGATAATGAACAAAACACAAATATATATCATCTGTAACTAATACATTTTAAAGAATCCTGAGTTTATAAGGGAATAATGTAAATAAAGTAAAAAAAAATGTCTGCTCTCTGTTTTGGCCTGTTTCTGTTTAGTCACCTGGTACTACAAGATCCCAGTCGACCTTTTTTCCTCCTGTGAATCATTTTCGATCTATATCAACAGTTAGGCCTTTATACAATATATCCACATATATGAGGATATGAATAAGCAAAACATGAGAATCTGTATTTTAAGCCCATATCCATATGTAAATGTTTCTTGAGCTTTAGTAAAAGAATCAATGTCTCACTGTCTGAATATATTTTTGGACCAAACAAACCCAGTGTGGGAGGGCAGGTTCACCAGATTCCAGGCAGACCACCCGAGGTCTCTGAATGCATACCTAGGACCCCGTAGTATCTGATCAACTCGGAAAACACACAGGAGAATGCAATCAACACTCACCTGACTCCTGCAGAGAAGCTGACGACGGGGAAGAAGAGTCCATCCGTGTTGAAATTTTCAAACATGCCCTGAACGGGCTGTCCGTTGATCCTGAAAGAGATGCTGGGTGCTCCCAAGTCCAAACAACAGCTCACCACGTCCTCCGAGGTCAGGATATGCTGGTTCACAGAGGCAACTGCCCGTGGGATACGACCTGTTTAGGACACACATGCCGTTATGTGAATATCACCTGCTGAGAGGTGTTGGCACAGATCACTGCTCTCAAGCACACACAGGATGGAACACGTTTGTACACAGCAACACACTCTGGGCAAGGAGATCATCCCTGCAGGACACTGATTCTGTCTAGACACAACCAGGCCTTAGGCTAGGGTTAGATCTCATTTGAGCTTACTCCAATCTCAGTTGCACACAGTCGCAAAATAAAATTCCTCTATCCCACTCACCTGACCAGAGGTGCAGTCCATCAAAACCGTACGAGTAGAGATCATCCCCGACTCCGTTGCCTCCCCAGCCTTCACCTCCTCCAGGGTAGGGTGCATAACCTTTGGTGTTGGCCCAACCCACTCTCAGGTGGGAGGGCTCGCTGGTCACAAAGTGGTCAACATGATCGATCATCAGCTCATAGTACCACTTCTTGTACTGAGCTGAGCCCTCACTCACCCCCAGAAAGATGTTTGGTCTCATGCTGGCAATGAAATGAAATGGAGAAACATTAAGTGTCCCCCTGAGCAACTAAAATCTTCTCAGATATTCAGTTGTTTTTATTTTGCACTAACAAACAAATCCAAAACTATAGCCAAACAGACAAGATCATTTGTATCTGGTGAATTTGGTGTTGAATGTCTCCAAAAGATGGGAGGCAACAGCATAAATGAGAAATAAGAAAATGAGAAATTCTTCTTGTGGTTGTAAATGGTAAAAACCTGAAGAAATGTGTAACAGTCAAATATAGTCTGAGCTGTAGCATGTAATGGCCCGAATGCTACATGAAAGCTGAGCCTTCATGGTCAATGTTTCAGTTTGACTATACAGTGTAAGGCATGTAGTTTCAAATGCATACCTTGTTCGCCCAAATAAATTAGGTCAATCGTGTTTCTGAATGTACAATTATACATAATGAAATGGCTCTGGAGCTGATGTAAACAGCTGTTTGTAAAATCCAAATTACAATAATTGGAACACAGTGTTTACAAAGCACATATTTACACACTATCAATTTCAAATGGGTTGTGCCAAACAATCTGCAAATTCTTAATAACTCTTAAATGTTTTGAGAAGCATGATGTTAAAAGCCGGCATGGTGGGTGGATGGTTTTTGTCACCTCTGGACATCGTTGACCAGCTGGGTTTGTAATAGCAGATCTCTTTTGGGCAGCAAGTGGTCGCAGATGAGGTTCTGATTGGTTCGCACAGCTACACCATTACACACACAGAGTGAGCAGAGCACATCCAGAATCTGAAAAAGTGCGTAGAAGCAGGAAGGAGGATGAGAAAAAAAAAACAGAGTGCAAGACCACAGCGGTTCTCCAGCAGATGATCACATATTTACTTCATTTTCCTTGTTAAACTCTGGATATGAATTCATATCATCCCAGAAATGACTAATTATCTGTGTCCCCTAATAACTGTCTAGGTGCTGCTCTGGGGACAGCCTCTTTTTACACAACCACTGCATAATTACCTGTGATGCTTACTGGAGGTAAAAACATGTCCAATAATTTCCCTTTGATGTTCGCTTAACAAAGCCGTTGAATTAAATGGGCTGGGAAGCTCAGCCAAAGGGTGTTAGGCTGCTTTATCATTGACCTTTTCCTTCTGCTTTTATAGCAAAATGATACATTCAGGCTGATTTATGATCCAAGCCACATGACTGTCTGCTCCTGATCTAATTTCCCCAGTAAACAGATTGATTCCTGACAGGACGCGTCACAATTTCTTGCCAAGAGTTAGATCAGGGAATCATTACTTCTCTCAATATGCACTTAATATGTAACCAGTGCCAGCAGTTTGTTTGGTGAGCAGAGATATTAAACAAGTTGACGGCTGAGGCTGGCTCTGTACAAATAAGACTAAATGCACCTAACAGCTCATCTAAAGATCAGTGGTAGCTTTATTGTTAACTGATTTAACTTAATAGACTTAATCTGTTTTGAAAAGAAAACCACTGTGTAAAAATTTAAATTAATCATTTAACAGGTCAGATTGCTTCTTGCCATGTGGCCCATGGAGACTGCAGGGAGTTAATGACTAAGAAACAAGTGTCCCTAATGCATTGTTTCATTGTTATTCATCATAAGTAGAATACATTCTGCTGCCGCTACTATCAGGACATAGATGCATCCATAACTTAAAATAGATCTTCCCCTTCATAAAAGAGAGCAACACTTTGTTAACCCAAATCAGAGAACTAAATTGTGTGGGTCTCAGCCCTCTTGCTGAAATCTCTTTCCACATTTCATGCACTTGTTTTTTGTCTTTAGTTGGACAGATTTGGGGCATAATTTTCACATCTTCCCCCCTTTATTGTACCGTAGAAATATTCCTAATGGTTTAAGATAAAGCACAAACACATTTAAATTCTCCTGAGCAACCTTCCAACCACTGCCCTTCTTTTCAACAGTCATTTCTATTCACTTCATGGAGAAAATGACTTTCATTATTTCAAAAGGCGAATGGGGACAAGATTTGGAGAAAAACTGTCTTGCTATTAACATCTAGACCTAAAAACATTTTTACTTTTTCAAACCTGTTTATTTACAAAAAAGAAGACTAGATACATTAAATGCATCTCCAAAAATGTCAATAAGCATATTACATAACATTACATAACATATTACATAAAATATTTTCTTTCATTGTTATTTGCTGTGGCATTGTATTGTCAGCACTGTTTTGTTCTAAGATCTTACACACATGTTCACCTTTTTATAAGCTGCATCCACCATGCAACATTTCCCATGTACCTCAACATCATCATAGACAAAGCTCAAGCCCAGAAGAATATTTCATATCACAACAGTATCCTGCATTAACACTTAATGCTCACCTTGTGGTTGCGTCCATGCTTGTATAGCAATGATATGATGGACTTAATGTGTCCTCTCTGGATGATATTGAGCGCCTCGGGGCTCTCAATTAGAATGCAGTGCAGAACTTCCAAGATGCCTGCATGACCACATAATTCATCAATTAGTTAACAAGAGAAAGGCACGGCAGAGGACACCTGTCAAAGAAAGCCCCAGTCCACATGGATCAACAGAGAACAGTGAGCGCTTCTTAACTATAAATATAAAAGATAAAAGCAACAACCGCACAGGCACGTACAGATTGCTATCAAAGGAAATTCATTTGTGATATCCCACAGATGTTATCTTAAAAACGTGTGTACCTGAGGAAGACTCCAGTCTCTCCAGTTTGCTCACCAACCAGTCCAAGTTGTTGGAGAACTGGGTGCAGTTGTTCCGGTTCCCTCGGATTAACGTTGCTGGAAGTCACAAAAAAAAGGCGAGCTTGAGTCAAGCTTTAAATCAAAGAGGAGATTTGATTGATCCACATGCATATAGCCTAACATGATGTCTTACATAACAGAGAAACAATATCACCTAAAGGTGGACAATACAAATTCATGCCAAAGCCAGTTAAGTGAGAGGTCCTGCTTTGACACTCTTATACATATTAAATATTAAGGGGTGCATAAGATAAAATGAGGGAGGGGGACAAGAAGAAGACACAAACACAAGCGAGCACTCAGATAACACGCTCAGATAATGTTTGTCCTCGCAAAAAGAGAAAAAGAAAAAAGGCAGGGTCAACCAATAGAGAGAGAAAGAGAAGAAAGGAGGAGGCATCCCAAATCCACTTAACGCTGCACCAGGTGTGTGGAGGAGGGAACAGGGGAGTAGAGACGTGGCTGGAACACTAATTTGAGGCAGGAGGTGAAATCAGTGTAAACAAGAGCATGAAGGGCATTCTTGAAGAGTAGAGGGGCTTCTGTTTGGTAAGACATGTGGGACATACGCATCATGCTTATTTGCTTATATGTGGAAAAAGAAAGTACACTATTTAACAATTTCAAGAATTTAGGTATAATGTTTAATGTTAATGTCTCAAGGATTTTAACATTTAACATATGACCTGAAGAATCTGAGATGCTGCTCTTTAGTTTTTTGCCATTTAGAAAAAAGTCAAGCCTGCTCACAATTTTCTGCCGGAACATCTTTTATGTGACAGCTGATGAAAGGATGCCCATGACAAACATTGTGCTCATCAGATAGAAGACAGCAGGATTAACAGACAGAAAGGGAAAGCAAAAAAAAAAATTTTCCCTGCCAGATCACTTCAGTGAGATATGTCTGTGTCTGACGTAGCATACGGTTGCAGTGGAAAAGGTTAAAGGGATTTTTGGACAGGAGGGCTGACGACATTGGGCCATATCAGCATAAAGAGAATGGCAGGAACAAACAAACAAACCAGATAATAGCACAGACAGTGATGAAAACTGACATCCAACTAAACTTTGCCAATAGGGGATGCCCACAATTTTGCATGTATGTGTGTGTATGCATGGGGTTTAGATTGACTGCTTGTTGTTGGGATGATCCCAATTGCTGCTACTCTGTCTACAAATCTTTCAGTGATATTTGTTTCTGGTAAAGAGTGTCTTGTACATAAGAACATGTGAGAGTGTGGCATTGGCTGGATCAGCGTATTACCAAGCAGCTCATAGAGCAGGTTGAGAATGTCCTTCCAGGCTGCACCTGCCTCTGACCCGGCGCACTCCCCGAAGTGGGCCGCACTGTTGTAGACGTTCAGACGGTCGATACAGTTGGACACAAGAGACAGCATTCCCTAAAAATCAGACAGTGATCCAAGACATTGATATAATTGTACATGACAAGGAGTAAAAATTACATAGCCACCATGTGCATGACAATTAGAGACTAATCTTTATTACTATGCATATTTTTAAATCAAAAACATATAAATAAGAATGCTTTTCAGGTTATACTAGCAAGTTCCACAAGGGATTTGTTTTTTACAAAGCAATGTTACAGTGGAAAATTCAATAGCCATCTTCCTTACCTCAAGTAAAATGGACAAAAATGAAAAAATTATTTGATTGACGGTGAAAATGTCAAGCCTTCCAGGCAGATGCAGCACTTCAAACAGCTGAACAATTGATGCATGAGCAACATGCAATCAAACGTTTTTCTGCATGCAAGGTCTCTAAAAATGTATGGGGGAAGATGAGATGCAAATTAAGTGATAAAGACTTGAGAAATACTAAACATGAGGCAACCATGGTGGCAATTTTCCTCTAGTGTCAACTATTTCACAGCTGCAGCCTGCAGCGTCCAGTAATGCAAGTGCCCAAAGACATGGCCAAGCTAGATAAGGCTGAAACACGTCCGCCACACATGAACGTGATTCCAAACTTCAAGTGTTGAAATTGGACCAAGAAAAACCTGAAGAGATATTTCAGAAAGGACAGATAAAATGAGAGTGGCTGGAGCAAATAGATGGTCTGTATCGCTGCTGTGTCACTAATTGGCACCATTTCAGGCAGCAGGGTAGAAGAGAGGTACTGGTGTGGCTGCTATCATTAGGGATGAACAAGTTGAACTTTTTCAGGATGAAGATGGATTGAAAATCAACTATCAAACCTGCTGCCAGTTTCTATAAGCTCCTTCTTTAAAGCAGCATTACAGGAAGAAACATTCAACCAGAACATAATCTTTATGCATCTAACTACATCACTTGTTGCATTCCAGATACCAAATAATGACATGACCCCCCTCATCTGGCATAAATCCCATTGGGAATTTGTTTGTCCTTCTCTAATATCAGATTTACAGTGAGAGGAGACAATGTACCTCTATGATTAGCTGTTCTGAAGTTGTGGCTGCTGTTTTAGCAAAAGTCAATTATGAAGAGATTAAGAAACGGATCATTCTGCACACATTTAATATCTAGATAAGATATATTAATGACAAGCTCTCATTAGTAGCAGTAAAATCTGCCTCCTGCTCATAATTAGCTGACCATAGATGCAGCTCTCCCCTGTACCATTTGGTGGTTGTGTCATAGTGATTGAAACATCAAAGAAATATCTACTGTGATCCAATATGCAAAAATGAATGGTGTTAAAAGACAAAAATGGAAATTGCAGGTGATTTATGAAGCCAGGAAAAATCATGAGTCAGCTGGGTATGGTGACAAATTGACCTTCTGAATGTAATATATACTCGGGGCGGGACAGGGCTTTTCTATTTTGGCCTATTATTTTGAGAGAGAAGTACGATGAAATCCTACGTTGAGCTATTGCAAATCAATATTTTAGGATGATGTTAATTTCTTTTTAAAAGAAACATAGACATTGCATTTTACACACTTATAGTAATCTAGGATCTCTCAAAAAATTAGGCAACATAAAAGTTGTTTTAGCCAGAAGGAGTAAAGGGTAGTTTGACATTACAGGCCCCCTCAGCATAGCAGCAGACATATCATAATTGATGAAAGCAATTTAGACCCTAAAGGCTTAGCAGGAAGCTTCAGTGCACTCATGCCCCCCTTGGGGAAAACTTATAACACCAAAACTGCTGACACTTTCATATGTAGCGCCGCCAAATACAAGCAGGCAATGAAACACACCACAAAGGATCAATTGCTTTTGCCTCTCTCACACTTTTCCACGACTGCTCTGCAATGAGCTCAATCACACATGCGGTCATGACTAAAATTGCCTCAATCACAAGTCTTCACTTGGGGTTTGTAATATTTTGCGGCACTGTGGTAGCAAATGGTGATATTATCAGCTGATATTTCAAGAGTTCATAGTTTGCTAAACCTTCTGTGATGGTGACACTCACTTCCTGTTTAAAGAGGTTCTGCCTGTTCTTAAGGGAGCGCAGTTTGATCTGTCTGTCTTCATGCTCCAGCTCAGCATCAGGGAGCTGGAAATAAGTGATGAGGTCATTGAGGGTTTGAAGCACCTCCTCGACAGGCAGGGCGACCAGTGCCCTGTTCTTGACACTCAGACAGTCGAGGTCTCTGCGAAACACAAAGAAAAATATACATCATTTCATTCTTATTGAGGTTTGTCATCTGGTAAAGCTTTAAAAGAAACTCTTAAAGAAGCCCTCTCATCGGGAGGCTGTGCAGACTTGGGGGTATGCAATGATGACTAACACGATGTTTAGCCCACAAGTTCATTCATGCTGAAACACTGATTTCCGCTGGCCTGCTAAAAATAGCTCCCGACGTATGCGTGGGAGGGGTGAAGGGGGGGGGGGTGTATGTGTCACAGCCGCAGGGGAGGCTGACAGCCACTCACATGTTACCACCATGAGTGCCCCTGAGCCTGACCCAGGGGACAAGCGAGTCTTTTGATAATAAATAAAGGTAGCATCCACTTATGCACATCAAGGCTCCCTTTTTCATAGCCAGCCGTGCGTAGCCATGACGCTGCTGCAACGGTTGCCATTTGGAAACGCACGACTGATCTACTGAGTGAGCTGTCTAGTATTCTGGCACCCTACTCAGTCAAATGCAGAGGCCCAGAATGTGAATCTCTCCACAGGTCACATTCACAATCCACAACTGTTTGGCCAGTGTCAGATGTCTGGAGTGCGTTGGGAAATCAGCTTTTACTTCTCAGCTATAATCTAGATTATGTGGTAGCATCACAGACTCAGTCTTATTACCATCATCAGTGGGCGCTGATATTAATTTATACAAATGGCAACCCATTTTGCAAATTACTCTGGTGAAGTGTCACAAGACAAATGTGGACGGTAATTTGATTTAATTGAGTAATTTGTGCAAGCATATCACAGTGTGCAGAGGTCAGTAACACTAGCCCAGTTTATTCAAAGAGTTGCAAACCTGATGAATCGATTAAAGAGAAGTGTGGTGTTGCGTATGATCCGCGCAGCACGGGACTCTTCATGTTGACAGCGCTGGAGGGTCAACCCATCATCCATGTGACCCTCAGAATGTAGGCATGCCTTGAGATGGACAGAAAGAGGATAAGATGTTTGATTAAATGATATAGAGGAAGGGAGAAAGAGAACAAATAAAGGAAGTATTTAATGGAGAATATCTTTCCTGTATCCTAAAAGGGAAGTGAGATACAAACACAGGTGCTGACACTACAGGCTTTCTGGCTTTATATATGGAGTTCGTGTTGTGGAACACATTACTGCATGCGCGTTTCTTTCACTTCTGCTACAGTGACCAAGGGACACAGTTTATATTTAGTTGAGGCAGAGATGCAAACCAATAAACAATTTCCCTGACCCAATCAACTCATTATCCTTGAAGTAATTATCTGCTCGGAGGAATCTTACTTATTTCTTCATTTTGTTTGTCTGCGTATGCGATGTGCAGCCAAAAATAATTAGCGCTCGCGTGTGTTGCCACTCACTCTTCTCTTGAGGGGACCTAGACGAGCAGATTTGACATCAGGAGCCTGGTAGGAGAGCCACAGACCTGTGGCCACGTGCATGATGAAGCAGAGCGAGTCCCCATACTTAATCTCCGCCACCCCCATGCCCTCGATGTCCCGCTTGGGGCTCTGCTCCAGCTTCTCCTGCACAAAGGAAAAAAGAGGGAAGAAAAGCTGTTATCTGAAAACAATGATACAAACAAACACAAAGAGCATGCAAATTTATTCTTGATCAAACCGCCAACCAAATGTCAGCAGCATCTGCTGTTTATGACTCCACCCAGCACAGTGATAGGGTTGCATTTGTCCTGTTATTAAGCTCCGTAGTGGTCACAAAGAATCCAATGATAAATGACTTCAATTATATTGTATAATGCAAGCTTTGAATCCACTTTTTAAGGATCACTAATTGGATCACAATCAGTGGTCATATCTAGAAATGTCATTACACCAAGTACAGCTAAATGGTTGGTTCAGTTGCAGTGGGCAAATTCAACTCAATTAACCTCTATAGCGTAGTTTTCACTGCACCAATAACTCTTGTCATTTTCATTGTCCTTGATCGAAATGGTGATTTTCCAGCCTAATGATTGTGGGTGGTTCTTCTGCAAAGGTTTAGAAGTGATCCTTCTGATTTAACGAGGAAGCCTTTTCCTGATCCCATGTAATGCAGGTCACCTTGAGGAACAGCAGGGACTGTTCAAGTGTGTACATCTTGATGTGTGTTTGGCTTTTTTTTTATGTGGTGCCCTTGCCTTTGAAGCTCTGAAGCAGAAGGCTGTGGCGACAGTGTCAGACCTCTCCCGGTCCTGTAGCACCAGCCCCCTGTCCTCAGTCAGAGCAAGGTAGTGACCGGTGGTCAGGTGCCGTAGTCGGAAAGGCTGGCCCCAGCGGATGTGGCTCCCACTCCAGCTGTCGAGTTAAAACACTGACACGTTAAAATTAAGGACACAATCAAGCAATCAAAGAGTGAGAGAAAAATGCATTTTACAAGCATCCTGTTAATTAGTTGATCTAAACATCACTGCCGGCAGTTAATCATCTAGCGTGGATGTGGCTGAAACAAACAAAGCAATAGCTTAAAACATTTTTCTAATTATGTGCTTTGTTTCTGTTTAGGAAGTTCAAAGCAGAACAGATGTTACAAACATCCTATGTGACTCTGTAAAATGGGCAGGGTCAAAGATGTGAAAGAAAGAGGGACAGAAGGAAATGAGAAGGATTTAAGAAGATAAACTATAGTAAGTCACAGGCAACAAAAAAAGAAGAGGGATGAACAAATTGGCATAGAGAAAAAAAGAAGCAGTGGGATGGAAACATGAGAGAGTGGTGAAAATATGAGAAAGGATATGAAAGAGAGCGAGGCAGACAGGAAGGAAGAGCCCACCTGATTCGGAGTGGCTCCAGCCTCCACAAGGACCTTGCCTTGGCACCTGCTTTACCCGTCTCATAGTTGACTATCCTGGGGAGTCCAGAGAAGCATGAGTGGGTGGTCCGTCTGTGGCGGCTGTAACTGTCTAGCTGCCACTTACACTGTCAAGGTCATTCATCCTAGCTCTGGAGAATACCACCTCTACACTGCAGTTCTCATTTGTCACACCGATACACACTGACAAGATGTTTGACTGAAACACACAAACACACGCTAACGCATGGGCTGTATTCACTCTACCGACTACAACATCACATCATTCAAACAGAGACGTGCGTGCCCTGATAACCCACAGCTACACTGTCTATCAGTGATATGGGTGACTGGGTCCGAAGATAAAAGAAAACACTCATCACCCCGAGGTGACAGCTTGGGGAGTGCTTGATCTGCCCCACAAAAAGGTAAGAACTCTGAAAAGAAAGCTCCTTTTGCTGAATTTCAAGGACAACACAAGGGGAGAACCAAAGCTAAAATTATCATCTAATCCCGCCCCCATGTTTGCCATGCTCTGTTCTAAAAATAGACACAGTGTGTGTGCATGTGTGTCCAAGAGGAAGCAGCACATCTACTGGCACCTGGCTGATGTGTATGGGCTGTGCCTGCTGTTTTGACTCACTTTAAGCCTTGTGTGCCATTTTTATTCAGCCTAAATTATCTGCGGTGACACCCTGTAGCTATACAGCAGCTAAAAATAACATCAGCATCCATTTTGGCTCCCTGGAGTGCAAAGTGTTACACTCCTGAAGGGTGAGAAAAGCAAAGGCAACAGTTAACTTACAGGTCTCACATGTGCTTTGCCATCATTTTAGTTCCAACCACCACACACACACACACACACACACAAAACTCTGTTTATATTCTACATTGTGGCTGCACTGTGTTTTGCACCTCTGTTGCTCTTCACTCTGGTCCGATCCCGGGATGGTGACCACCTCATCATGACCGTGGAACAGGCGCATCACATGACCACCCAAAAGGTAGCCTATTGGAGGAGGAAGACCATATGACTTACTGTGAGTTTTTCCTGTTTTATTGCTACTTCTGCAGACACTTCACCTGCCAGCACAGAGAAGCATGTTGGAAAGATGGACTTTCTAGATCACAGATATGTGCTATAAATTCCAATTTCACAATTTCCTTCAACAATTTTGGCAAACTTATTACTAACTGATTATTCTGACATGGCAAGTAGTTATTTCTGTCTTAAAGTTGGTATTAAATTGCTTTAAGAGAAGACTTTTTACTCCTTGGATATTCATCTTAACTATTTAGTGAGCTTCAGTGCATTTCTACTACTGCATTGATTAGGGAGCTTATTCCTTCTCGAATTTCATTCGATTGCTGCGTGAAGTCTACCTTCTTCTATGTTGCTGCCAGAGCAGATGGGATGGACGTTCCACAGAGTCTGCATAAAGGATGCATCCACCTGGATGTTTCCATTGGAGATGGATAAGTGCTGCAGGAAAGACCACAGGAGACATTCACTTATTTTGCACAATGATACAACAGACACTAACTGAGATGTCAAATACTGTTACTGAGTAAAGATGTGAAATTAAAATAAATCTTTAGATGAATAATCAGCTTTCTATAACAGGAATTAGCACCATAAACATTGTAAGTTAATTATATCAATCTGATATAGGGATTCATTGTGTAAAAGTGACGACGACATGAGTTCAACAGGAGTTTAAACTTGTCATTAACTGCTGATTCAGAAGAAAATTCCAGTTTACCACTGAGCATTAAGGGACTCATGAAACTGACTGGCAGATGCCTTGACTATTTTGGTTTTTTGTCCTCCATGTAGTGGGCTTTAATGCCATAAATGTGTTTGTACACTGGTGTGTTTAGCAAAATGTTTGTGCATCCAAAAAACAAATTTTGTGGCAGCTGTGTCCTGATCATCCATGTTCCCTAGAGTCTCAATGCAGCCCTTAGGTGCTACATGTCCCTATGCACCACTGTGTGGGTGACAGCTGGGAAAAACTAACAGATTGACATGGGTGGCTGTAGGTGATAGAGGTTGTCTGTATGGGAGAAGGGATTAAAAAAGCATCATGCTATGATGATAAGCTCATATAAAGGTTGACCTAATGCTAAGAGAATTTTTTTGCTGAGAGACTCAGTTCAGAATTGCAATAATAAGAGGGGATGTGGGATGTGACGAGGATGATAACAGAGGAGGCTAATTTGAAACGGCACTGGAAAAAGTATAAAGAAAAAATAATCCTCCAAGCCAGACATTTCCAGTGCTGATCAAACTTTGCTTAATGTTAAATTTTTAACAGGCATTCAGTCTTGTAGAAAAAGACAGTTGTTTGATTTTATTGCTGGAGAGAGGTCACAAAGACAGTCTGGCATGTGGTAAAGAGATTGGGATTTTATCAGAAATTATGTCACATCACAGAAAACAGAGTTGACGTTCTCCTACTAAGATCTCTACATTATGCACATACACGCACACACACACACACACATAAACCCCAGCTTAACTTTGAGGATCAAAAAGGCAAACAGTAAACTTACAAGGTATCGCTCAGAGGACACGCTGACAAGGATGAGGTCATCACCGATGCGCACTTTCTCTCCTTCTGATCTCTGTTTGGAGGCAGGGTGGATGGTCCACCAACAGGCCTCGCCTACAGTAATAAACACACATACATTTACACTGGTTGCCCCCTTTTTTCATCTAAAAAGGTTGCATAACCCTGATTCTGTTAGGGGTGCTTTACATACCACAATTTGTTCAAATTCAGCTGACCAGTCATAGCATACTGGGCTTTTTTTTTAAGTTAATAGAAGCTAAAACAAATTAATTTAGATAAAATATGAAGAGTTGTTGCAGCAGTGTAAATATGACAAAATGTGTAGTGAATGAGTCCCAAAATGACATTAGAAACCAGAGAATAAGCATTATATGTGTATATACCATATTGTGCTCAGATGTCATCCATTATTAGTAATGACATCACTAGATTACAGTCAGCAGAAATGAAGACTTGAGCACATGTGGATTTATTGTGGTATCAATTTTTAAAGTTATCCCAAAGCATCTGCTCCTCTACTGTACTGCATGGTGCAGAATAAATGATAGTAGCAGGAAAAAAGTGGGTTCAAGTATCAGGATGCAACAACAAGACTATCAAATATGTTGCCCGGATGTAATCGCTGCTGACAACAGAGGTTCATTGTGTGTCTGCAGTGCTCCATGGGGACTATCAACTGGGATGCAGAAAAGAAACACAGTGAAATTCAGTCATGAGCAAATGATGGGCAAAGAGAAAGATAAAGAGACACTAAAAGAGAAAGAACCAAACGTAGACAGAACAAAGACAGAGTGAGACAGCAGGAGCAAAAACTTTTTAAAAAATGGAAAAGTGGGATAAAAGGAAACTGTTCCAGAGCCTCTCTTTTACCTGTTGAATCCTCCTGCAGGCCGACATCAAAGGATAGCTTATCTGTTTGTGACCTTGATGTCTTCAAACAGGCCAGGTACTATGGGCAGCACACACATCAAGCCGTAAAAGACACGAGTTGGCACATTTCTTTCTTTTTTTATTTCTTTTGCAGGTGATTATTATGCATAAACCCTGCTGCAGTGAAATTTATTTTTTATTTTTATGGTAACTGTGTGCGATCTCTCACCATGGAGCTGAAAGAATGCCGTAGAAGGATGGCATGTCCATAGAGTAGAGTCTTGTGCCCGCCGCTCTGCGCTGCCTGTAGAGATAATTCACACACACAAATATATGTCAGCACAGGCTCCTCACAGGCTCCACCTTCAGCTGCTTCAATCCCCACCCGATCTCTGACACTGAACAGTTGACCTCAGCGAAGACCTATTCGACGATGATGGTGACCTCAAGCAGGGGGGGCACATATCTCCTGAGGAGGGTTTTTTTCCAGTGAAAACATGCAATTGGACTTGCCACAAGAAGATGGTGTTACTGGCTCCTGTATCCTCGAGCAATCTGGATACGGGGTCATCTTTCCCGACTACAGGAATGTGGGAAGGATGCGCTACTACTGTCAGTCTCTAACAAGGAATGACTGCGTTGTTTCTGGGGTTGGGTTAATATGCAGTGGTGCAAATGGTATCTCTGCTGTGAGAGATGCAAACGTGGTAAAGAGGAGCTTTTGTTGTTTTTTTCTGTGGCAAGCCACTCCTATGTTACTCACCTTCCTTATGAGCCTCTAGGAAGCATTAAGGTAAGAAAGAGTGTCATTATTCAGAGAGAACCATTGTTCTCCTGAGCCCTTCTCTTTTGTTTTCATATTTAGTGAAAAGTCTTGAAGAGACATATGATTGTTAATAAGTTAAGTAAAGGAATGAAGGGAAACAAGGTGACTTGTTTTGGCATCTGACAAAGCAATGTCATCAATATGACATCTAGAAATTATTCATGAAACAATGCCAAACAGTCACATTTAATGAAAAAAATGAAAAATTAAATTCAAACTACAATCTCAGCAGGACACTGATGACATGTGTGCCAAAGAAAGAGTATTTTTGTCCTCTTAAATTTGATAAAATTGCAGTCATCCAACATCTGAGAGATTTGTGAAACATGGCTGTGCTATACAGTCTTTCCTTTGCTTATACCAATTGTGTTTCCTTTTCTCCTCCCCTCATAATCTGCCTCGACTGGCTACTGGGACAATAGCCCGCCTGTGATTTGATGCAGTTGTGTCGCGCAGACTGCAGCACTGGCTTCAAGGCTTCGTCTGTGCTGCTGGCTACTGTTATATGCTGGCTGAGGTACTGAGCTTAATGCGGCGAGGCACATCGAGCTGCAATCACCTCCAACCAATAAAACTAAGTCTTACTCTCACTTCCAGCACTGGGCAGAACATTATCAGGAGGGAAACTAATCGTCTACAGGTGGAAAAACATTGCAGCAAAAAGCCAGTACACCTCCGACGAGTGAAATGAGCTAAACTGTTACACCCTTGAATCGATAAGCCAAAAAGGAGAAGAGGTTTGAATCAGAAAGGGATGAAAGAAGGTAACAGGTCATGTATTGCAAGTTTTTTTACAGCTGTTGTCCACAACTGACACCGTCATATCATTTTAGATTTATGACATTTAGCAAGATCCAGCCTCCTGGAGTGTGAGCCCTGCAGCAGTTTATGTGTGGTTGCAGTGTTGTGGCTTCTTTCAGTAAACAAAACAGCAAAGGAACAGAAAGCAAATGAAGCTCAAGCAGTTCTGTCATCACTTAGAATGACTGACTGCATCAACTTGGCCTTTTTGACTGGCATCTCTCCCCTAAAGAAATAAATAACAGGGACTGGTAGACCTTGGGTTAAATAAGGTTTGGCATTTACACTTGTTGTTTTGTGTTGTTTTTGCAGGTCTTCAACATGTCTCACTGCTTTCCGGTTAAAACAGCGTGAACTAGCCATTTGCTCCAGCCAGTGCCTATTGATAAGCCCATCTGTTCAAAGACATATTGATTTCAGAGCTTTGGCCTGAGACACATTCAGCCTCCAATTCCCCTTTAATGGTGCTTCCTCTTATGACATTTCAGTGCAGGCGAAGATTGATGAATAGGTAGACGATAATGAAAAAAGGTAAATGTGAATGGGGAGAATGCTCTGAAGTGTCAGAGTGAAAATGTTTAATCCAAACCATCTGAGGTCCAAAGGTCTCCAGAGGTATTTGCTACAACATCCTCGAAAGGTAGAGGAAAAAATATTATGGAGCTATAAAATACTACAAGCTCAGATTAAGTTTAGGTGCTCCTTGTGCAAACAAAAGCATCATTCTAAAAGAGCAGCTTACAAAGTGACATGTTTTTGACATGTTTTGTGGTGTAAAAGTGGGCACATCACAGATTAATTTTTTAATAAAAAAATCCTGCAATGACATTTTCATAGTTCAGGGTCCTCAAACTCAGGTCCTACAGGAACACTGTCTTGCAGATTCTTAGATGCTCGCCTGTCCAATACACCTGATTCAAATGAAACCGATCCAACAGCTTGAGGTGAAGTTCTGCATAATGACCTATTAATTTGAGGCAGGTGGGTTGGAGCAGGCAAACATCTAAAACATTCCAGACAGTGGTCCTTGAAAACCAGAGTTTGAGATCCCAGCTGACTTAGGTTATAATTGCATTTTTGTATTATAACTTTTTTTTCTTCTAATATGGAAACAAGTTTTTATCCTTAAAACATTCAGAGATTTTGAGAACTGCGATTTGAATATTGGATGAGGGCAAGTTCAAAATTCTTGTTCTTTTTGTTTGTTGTTTTCCTTTATGGCATCAATAAGGTTGTTTGTTTTATTTCAAAAAGGATTCTGTACTTTATTTTCATGTAAATCAGAAAATACTATCAACAACCAGAAAAAAACTAATCAATTTGAAAAATGTATTAGGTTTTGACATTTTAAAGTTTAAATATGCTAATTATGCATCTTAAAGATCAGTTTGGATGAAGAACTATTTGACAAATAAACCCTGAAAATCATAATTTAAGTGTTCTTTTGTTAGTTGTTTGGAAGAAGGGAGTAAAACCACCTAAAATCTCTTCATTTAAAACAAAAAACAAAATAAATCCTTGTCCTGTTTTTCCTGTGCTGCAGTTGACCAAATAAGTATTTAATGCAAAAAGCTTAGTATTTTAGCTCAACTGTTTCATTGATGGTGCTTAGATTAGTTCAACTATGAGAAAATGATCATTTCTCCCTTATCATTTCTCCTCTATGTATGTCTTCATAGATCGATACGAAGAGGAGGAGAAATGAATGAGACAGTAAACATAATAACTGGTATGTTCACTTTTTAAAGTACGATACGTTGTTGATTTCTGTCAGATTTATGTTATTCAAGGCCATTTAAAAAAGCTGATGTTAGATGAATAAACCTCTAAGTTAAAAATGTCCTCTTGAGCTTTACAAGAACATTTCATATAATCATCTTGAGCTTCCTTTTTCATCCTTTCCTTCCAGCTACAGCTAACAAAACCCACAAAAGAGTGGAACTAATGGTCTTGACGTCCATCATTCTGCTGCACAGACGGTCCCCTGTGGTCAAAAACCTCCAGCCCTGACACCTTCTTTTATCTCTCAATTTGAGCTTTAAAACAGAGGATTTAAGGAGATTCTCAGTCATTAGACACGTAGCATTAATGGGTGAATAGGGAAAAGCTGTGAAGAGTCATGCTAGGAGCTTTCTTTGACCACAGCACTTGTCGTGACTTTATGTTTCGTTTCAGAAATGTTTATGTCAGCTAAGCTATTTTCATCATCTCATTGCATCTCATACGGCCACTATGATTACAGCAAAATGCTGTGACAAATGGGAGCTTATCCTATGTGGTGGGCTGCACAAAATTAAATGATACTGCAATGAACATCCATCTCAATCCCCTGAGGACAAGACAAATGTTAATCTGATGCTAATCCAGCATTGAAGCTGCTCTAATTCTCCAGCAGTGGAGAGTAAGTTGAGAGAGAAGTGATATTTGAGGAGAATGCTACTGGGAAGTCCATACAAGACCCAATCATACACTAGCTACTCACGCAAAGTACACAAATAATCCATACAGTCATCAGTCATTTCAAAGCATTGGTTTAGGCGTGTGATAAATCATGAGTTGTAATGATTCCTGATGTAAAGACAACTGTTTAGTTGCGGCACGTTAACGTGGAGAAACCACCGGAGAGCAATGAGGAGAGAAAAGACGATGAAAGTGTTTATTGTCGCTTATCTACTGTGTCTTACATGCAAAAGGGATGACAGGGGAATGGCATGAGAGGTGGACATACCCATCGATCCGGGCCTCGAGTCTATCATGCGAAGGATGAAGATTTTACACAGAAAATAGGAGATAAAGATGGGAGAGTTACACATCTGTCACAGCAAGGCGAAGGAGAAGGAAGCATACTAGAAGACAACTAATGAAACGTCAGGAGCACAGAATACAGGGATGAACGAGCACTAATTACTAACTAATGCAACCACAAGGTATTGATTACATGTTCAGATTTCCTCCACTCTTTACTTCTTTTTTTTTTTCTTGGCAGTTCTCAAAGACGGCCAGAAATCCAAGACTGCTCTCAGCTGGATGTCTTAAATACTGGATTTTTGTTTCTGCTATGAAAATATCTAACTCAAGTGACTAAATAGTGCAGCCTCAATGTTATTAAAAGGGCAAAAAAGTACATGCAGCAGTTGAGGAAAGCTGCAGTAATGTCAGGCCACCCCCTTCATCCTCATTCATATTCATAGTAGATTGGACGTCTCTGCATTCCAGGCTTTTGTAGTGGGTCTATTGTAACTATTAATCTCTTTGCAGTGACTGAACATGTTAAGTATCATCAACTTAGCCGTCAGTGTTCATTATAACTGCCTATTTGGAGCATCATAAAAAAGTGGGGCATACATCACATGACTTAGGGATGGCTTAAATGAGTTGGAGGATGGATCATCAGTGTGTTTTATATCTGTATGTGTTAAGGATTTGTGTTTTCCGTCACTCACCCCTTCACTGTTCTGTCCGCTCTTAGCCAACATCTCCTGCAGGGCCCGCACTGACAGTGACTGCTCCAGCATGAAGGTACAGATGCACAGGTCCGGAGGCACATACTGCAACAACAGTTAGTCTCCAGTTAAAAAACATAAAATGACTTAATGATCTCATTAAGGAGTTTCTTTAGGGCACTTTTATTTACTGTAAAATTTTCCCGGGTTTCCTTGGGTTCTCTGTTTTGTAGTTTCTAGCTTTCTGGGGATAAAAAATGTAAATAAGAATTTAAAAAAAAGCTTCATTCAAAGTTAGAAGATGTTAGAGTTGTCCAGCCAGAGGGATGCTTTACTGTGGCTGGTTGATATGTTGTCAGGCAGCTTGTGACTGTTTTTGTCGATCGCTGTAGGTCATGTGAAATTGTCTTCTCTGCTTAGCCTTATCTCTATAAACAGATGTCCTCATGTGAAAATACAGATTCTGTTGGCAAGGGGCAGAGCTTTAGTTCTGGAAACCAATAGTTTCTATTTGCAGCACAAATAATAAGACAAACTGAGCTGGTAATAGTAAAGTAACACTAGAAATTAGAGCTAAATAGCCTGAATGGAAACTTGAGATCATTAACTATCGTCTGATGATGAATGAGCTTTTTAAAACTTATTGGCATTCAAACAATGACTGTTAGAACAGAAAGTCCTGGCCTGGATATTCATCTTATATTATTCAGATATCAGCTAGCTACACCCACAGACTGTCTTTTTGTTTAGTAGTTGCTGTTCTCTTCAAAATGCCATTCTATTCCTCTAAAATTTGCTGAATGCTTGTTCAAAGAATACAGCGCAAGAAACACCATAAGCAAAGACACAAAAACCATCAAACCATCAGAAACAAACCCAGCAACAAAATGTATGTGTACCCATTACAATTTGCTACCACAGCAAAACATCTTCATAAGCAAGGAGAAAAATGCACCCTATTCTACAGGGATATTAATGATTAGATTAGATTAGATCAGATGCCCACTCTTGAAATCAGTGCTGACTACAGCATTCTTCCACAACTCAAACTAAGTTTGCCTTAATAATGTGGGCGAAATTCATTAAAAGGTAGTTTAAAAACATTCAAATTAAGCACTCTCGGGTCAATCTGTGTCAAAAATGGAAAAGTTGTCAAATTTTGTTTCAAATCAGAGCACCAAACAGGAAAGCAATTCGCTGACAGAATGAGGAAACCAGCGGTGGGGGATATAGTGGCCACAAGATAAATGATACCAACCTGAACAACCTGGCAGCCTCCTCTATAAGTAGCTCAGCTCCTCCTTAAGTGGATCACTCACACAGGTGAATCTAACCTCATTTAAAAACTTCCAACAGTCCACTTTCAGATTGAAGATAGTAGATTTATATCTAATGCACAACCACTTGGGTTAAAATAACTCTACTGAGAGTGGATAAAGAATGCTCCAGGCAAACACAACTTGTGTTGTAGCGGCACATGCCCGTATGACAGCACCAAAGGCCAGACGCTTCATTTTGAAAACAACTTTATTGTTTCTCTTCAGGATTGAGAAATGGCGAGAAATGATTTTGATTGGAAATATCTCATGGTTTTATATTATCCCTGGATGGAAAAAATTTTTAAAAAAGTATAGGGTTGTGTTTTGTTTTTTTTGTTGTTTTTCAGTCTAATGTTGCAATATTTTGTACATTATGGCAAACATACTCATTGCCAGTGACTGTTTCACCTAAATTTACCCAAGAATAAACTAAATTCCCAAAAGGTCAGACTGTTCTGCAAATATAAACAAGTAAGTTGCGCACACATCCCGTTACTGTATGTGAACAGTATAATCTTGTTATGGCGGTTTGTATTTGAGATGCCTCTTGCCTAGCCTTCTCTCTTGCAGTCACTCTAGAGAAATCAAATAAAGGGTCTGCAATCCAGCAATCAGGCCTTTCCCTCATCTCTGAGTGACTAACAGCTGGCCTCTGCCCTCTTCAGTCATTGTACTGTAACAGTTTGTGGGGAAGAAACTGCCTTCAGAGACCAGGGCAGTGAAATTAATGTCTAAGAGAGCTCATGCCCTGGCAGGATGCTTTCTCCTGTAGCAGAGCATTGAGACAGCTTTACAGCATCCCGGCCATGCCAAGACGTTTGGTTTATGACCAATCGTGTGATGAGTTAAAGAGTGTAGCGGCATGATGGGCAAGGATAGATCGCATCTTTACTTCTGTCTTCAGAGAGGTTAAAAAGAGTTCAAGTTAATTGCCTTGCAAAGGAAACTTCATGCTGAATTTACAGATATCCATTGGACATATAGGCCTAGATTTCCATATCACACACACAACAAAGACACCAGCAGCACTGCAATAATGGTTGGTGGGCATCTCTCCAGTGGTCATAATATTGAATCTCTGACAGGCGAGAGCTTCTGGTTGTTTATCAAAATCAAGCAGCTTTTCACAGGCTGATTGATGTTGCTATTTAAACTGTGCGCACTTTAAATCAACCTCATTCTGCCGGTTGGTCCTGTGCCCCATTACTAGACCAGTTCGCCAAGGAAAGAAGGCATGTTATTGAGTCTTCCATTGGGTTCTTTCACAGCTGTTATTGCTCCTATAGGTGGGGTGATGCCTTTTCGTTAAAACAGCTGGCAATGAAGACAAAGCACCTGATGGAGAAAATATCCATCATACCTGTCAGGTGTAATTACCATCTAATATTGGTGAAAGCCTAACCTCCCCTTCCAACATACACAAACTGTCGAGAGTGCATACAAAAATCCAGCAGTGCATGGATCTTTACTCATGTGTAAATTCTATTTAACATTGTTTGCTTTTCCTTTATCCTCAGCCCTCTCATCTCCTCTCTCCCCGAGTAACATTCGTGTCTCTCTAATGTTTACACACACTGCATAAGCCTGCTTGAGAGAGCTAAATCTTAGACAATACCAATAGACTACGATTAAAAGGCAATCGATGTGGAAGAAGTCTATAAAGCCTGGTTTCATTTGCTGCAGTGCTAAAGTAAAACATTCCCAGATGAGCAGCAGAGCAACAGTGGTCAGTGAAAGGTGAGCGTGTTGCCACAATTTCCCCAACAGTCAATCATCATTTAGATATCTCTGGCAAACAAGTGGAGTACAAGGTTGAGGATGTGCTCCATATTATGGATTGTGTACACAAATATGCATTAACTGGGAATCCGCTAATTAGAAAGGAAAGAAATTCAATTTTGCACTTTAAAAACTTTGACATTTGTTGCTAAAACTAGCAAACACACATGCAACCACACTAAAGCAGTAGGTAGATACAGCTAACAACACTACTGCTTATGAAACAATCCATCAAGCACATCCAGGGGCGTAATTTCAGGGTATTATCATCTGATGCCAGGCCTACAGAGATGTGACACTGCTAAACACTTTTTAGATATGCTCATCAAGGAGACTGTAGTGGATGTGAGCTGTCGTTGTCGCTATGATGAAGCACAGAGCTGCCTGAATGAGCATCTAAAGCTTGGCTTCTCTGATTGTTCTCTAGAACCAACTAAATGGATGTCTTTCATCTGGATGAATGCATCCTTTCATGCCATGTACTTTTCTGCAAACTGCTTCATGTGGCATTTGGTGATTACATTAGAAGCTGACTATGTGCATACGAGCACAAAGTTGATTTTATAACTGCTACAAACTGAATGAAATAGTGTATGATGCAGACTTTTGATCACAAAGGAGAGCAAAGATGCTCCAAGCCACTAGCAGCTCTCATCTCTGCATCTCTGTGTTCCACTGAATGTTGTGCTATATCTGAGAGAATCAACCAGTGCAACATTGGAGACAGAATGCCTACCTTTGCTTCAGATGTGGGCTCCAGGTAGCACAGTCGATTGCCCAGCCCTTCAGCAGCCAGGCAGAACTTGCGATTCTCCTTCTGGATGCAGGCCACGCACTGAAGCACCACTTCATCATCCTGTCAAGACAAAACTGACTTCAGTCTGTGTGTCTGTGCCAGCAAGATTGTCGACATGGAGCTTGTGTGCATGTTTCTGGAGAGAAACCAAGTTCAGTTTTACACATTCCCATGATCAGATTGCTTACATTACAGCATTTTATTTTACAGATAAAAGAATAAAATGGCAAAACACCAGAACCAACCAGGAGATGTGGCGAAAACAGACCCATTCTCCCAACCTACCTAACCCAGCTCCAGACCATATCACTTCCCATCCCAAAGCACTGAAGGATTGTTCACTGAATTAAAAGTAAACAAGCAGACAAACCAGAATATACTGGGGACTAAAGAAGTGATTAAATGAGTAAACACTTTCATATTTACATCACAAAACCTTGTAGTTTTCTGAGGAGGAAACGTTAGGGACAAATATGGAAGAAGCATGAAAAAAGAAACCTATTTCTGTGAGATCAGGTTGGACAAGAGCGAACATTGGACTAGCTTTTGCTTACTGCTTGTGACTTAATCTCAGTATTGTAGTTTTGTAAGAAAAAAGAATCCATCTCTTCCTTTCTGTTGTACATAATGCTGTTCACAGTGTTACCTCTGTCTTATCAAAACACACTGAACTGGCCTCTTTGTTCCAACTATCAATAGCAGGAAGTGACCTCTTGTTAAATCCACTACCCTAACTTGTCACTTGACATTTCTGGTGGCCTCTCTTTGTGTCAAAATTCACCACATTCACATGTATGGCTGTCTGAGCATGGCTCAGATGGAGATTTGTCTTTATGACTGTGGTGATACATTTCACAACAGTAGAAATCCCCAAGAGCAGAAAAACTGTACTCTATGGTCCTGTTCTAATGGTGGGGAATATGTTTTGTAGAGCATTGTGATATCACTGTGAAGTTTATCTAGATATTGGATTTAATGTGCATCTCTGAGAAGGGAACAAGCAAACAACAGTGGCATTACAGTGACATGTCCTTACTGGAAATATTGCATGAAAGAGGCTTTAGCAGCAGTTATTGTACTAATGGTTTGCTGTTTCTCTGTGCAACTTGTGCAGTGCCTTGAGAACCGACATTCAATGTTTACAGCATCCAGCCTGTAAATTTCACATTGGGTTCAGATGATCTTGCCAAGGAACTGCAGTTCAAAATTAGCCAGATGTCTCACTCTGGCACATTAACAGAAAAGTGGATTATCCTGTGTTTTCCTTATAAAGGGATTTTAAATAGAATATTCTTGAATGAGACTGCTAGCTGAAAATTTTCAATTTTCCGAACTGGATATTATATTAGAATATAAAACTATAAAGCTTCTCCTTTCATACAACTTATCCATTTTCCTTCCCTTGTTTGTTTTTTCCTTTAGTTTGCAAGGGCGACTGAGGGGGAGGGGCTTTTTCCCCACTAAATGCGATCATACAACCCTGACTATATCTATAGCTCATCCCTTTTAGTGCAATAAATCTTCTTTGGGCTGTACAATAGAGGTTTGGAAATTTGTCTGGCTCATTTTATGCATATAATTGTTCAGTTGAATTCATATTCTATATGTAAACATGTCTGTTATATTGCATAGTGATAATATGCACCTTGAATTGTCCTGTACATGAAATGTGCTATACAAATAAACTTGCCTTGCCTTGCCTTGCCTATGTGAGATTGTGTGCACAAATGTAAGCATGTACGTGTATTGGTACAGTTAATTTTATGTATTCATTATTGTCCTTTGCTATTTACTATCTTTAAGTAACCACTGATTGTCAATGATTTACAATACGTTATCCATAACTGTTCGTGTCAACAAAACATGTCATACGGAAAAAGGATAAACTAAGAAGACTACTTTCTTTTTTTGGATTAATCATAGCCATGAGGTCTGTTTTTATTTCTGTCTTTGTATCAGTTACATACAATTCTGTGCAAAAGTCATTTTTTTGCATTTTCCATTCAAGGGGCCAAACTGTCGTGTAATCTTTTAAAGAGAGCAATGGCTCTCCAGTTTTCTGAAGATCTTTCAAAGTTTTTCTTTGGAACTCTTTGGTTGCTTTTTCAATTAATCCAGTCCTTGTACCTGACTATTTCCAGAGGAATATGTTCATTTAATAAGTCTCTTAGCTTTGAATGAATCATTATTGAAGCAGTGTGAGCTCATCTTGACTGAGAACAAAGCAAAATTCAAGCAACATCCAAAGAAGAGCTTTGTAACCTCCGGGCAATACACTAAAAAAATGAGAGTTGGCTTAAGATTTTCGCACAGTTCTGTACATCGTCAAGGATAGGCATATTTTAGAGAGTGAAGTCTCACAATATTCATTCTTTTGGGAGCTTCATCACAAACATCTGATTGCCCCTGCTGTGTAAATATGCTGATTGTGTTTATAGTGTTGGCCTTGTAAATGCTGAATTGGACAGAGTTACTCTTCACGACAGCAGAGCAAAAAGAAATTTGCTGATATTAGCTGCTTTGGGACATTGAGGGGCAGGAGCTTCTGCACAATTGCCAGCTTCATTATTTAATATGAGGGGGATTGTGCCTAGAACAGAGTGCAGCAGTAGTAGTACTAACAGTAAAGCACTCCATTATAGTTCAGGATCATTTGCAATGGAGACAAGGTAATAAGGAAGACTCGCATGTTCGGGCGTATTGCAGATTCTTTTTTAAGTTTGCGCCTGTGGAAGCACACCATGAAAATCTCTATGACAAACATCAGGCACATCACATCCATATGTCGCTTATTTATTTTTGTGTTGATGCATCCATGTGCATGAAATGTAGCTCAAAGAGAGATTGTGATTCTGAGCACATTCGGTAGCTTCTCTCTGCAAAGGATTTCATCTTCATGTCCGTGTACGTCTGCGGTTCTATCCCTCATCATTTTACCATTGCTGTGGTTTGGCTTCAATCAAAATGAGCTGATAATGGCCAGAAAATGTTGCAGAAAGATCTGGAAATGTCCAATAAGCAGACATGGATGGATTTCCCAACTACAGTGGCTCCATTATTTACTCCTATGATTAATTAAATATTCATCCAACGACCATGACTTTCATTACCAAATTTGGGAGAGAATAATTTGATTGAAATAGACTGAAATGTCCCAAAATGATGTCAGATAATGTCCAACGCCCCTTGTGTATATGCATATACTGATACTTAAAAACTGTCATTTTAATATTCACTAGGCTGTATGTGCAGTGGGGAACACTTGAGCTAACTCTGACTGCTGGAATTGATGGTGCCATTTGTGACTGTTATGGGAAGGTCTCTGGATGATGATAACTGTCTCAGATCAATATGAAAATGTTATTCAACTCAGATGCAGATTGAAATGAATAGCTCTTTATGGCAACCCAACAGTTGGCTGGGTTAGGACGTGTCATCAGTCTCCTTTGCTGAGGTAGAAAGCAGAGGGGTTGACTGGGCCACATCAGGACAGTATTGATCGAGGCATCGCATTCCTGCCTGTCTGAGAGCCAAGATGCTCACACACATATAGAATCATCTGTTTAATCAGAGAAGGCAACTCTCATGTCTTTGTCTCTGTCTAACCCACAACTGGTCCTTTACAGCTGTCTCACTCCTGCCTCTCTTATAGACCCTCTGTCACTTCGTCATTTATCTCCTGTTGTACTTGATTTCTGCATAGGATGGATGCAGGGGGGGGGCTCACTGCTATCAATTATTCATAAGGAAAAGCACTAAGTGAAGCTGGAGGAAAAGAAGATGCTCTCCTTATTCAGAAATTAATCAGAACCAAATCTAAAAATAATATCTGACTTTATGAAACTCTACTACTTTAACCTGTCTAAAGGTATCTGTATTGTGTTAGTGTGTCTGTATTTCTTTTTCTTTGTTTGTTTGTTTTTTTGAAGGGGGGGGGGGGGCTTGTTGGCACCAGGAATAAAAAAAATCTGGGTGTACACATTCATTTTCACTGTGTATGCTGTGGCCAGGGCTACACTTGTTCTTCACAGAACAACATGTTTACAGGCTGTAACGTCTCACATGGAGGTTCTTAAACTGACAGAAACAAATCACTGACAAAAAGTGAAGAGGCTGATTGATTTTACTGTCTGCAAGACAGCTGGCAGCTTACTCTATGTGCCACTGTGTGGGACTTACATTCCATCAAAATAAATAAGCTAGTTATCTCAGAGAATACTGATAATAAGAAGCTGTGGTCCAATACTGCCTGCAGGATACAACGTAATACCATCCCTTTTTGTTGCCATTGTTGTGTGTTTATCCCCAGGAAGGTAGTGGCCAGATGTAGCCTTCAGAGCACTCTGCATCAGCTGAAAATCAAACCATCTTCTTATTTCATTCTTGATCATTGTGGAGCTCACAAATACCAATAGCATTCATCCTCAGGGAAACAAAGCCCTAAGGAGATGGTTCAGTCTGGACTAAAACTGACAAACAACTCACAACTTCGTCATCCTTAAATCCATGTAAAAAAAAAAATTAAGCAACAGGACTTGAGCTAATAATTGACACTGTTCAAGAAAATATAATTCACTCAGCTGTCTTTAAAACAAAGTGAGAAGTGAGCTGAGCCTCCAAGGGCACCTTGGGATTGATTAGACTCAATCATAATACTCCTTCTCACTCACACTCCATCATTCCTTGCTCTGTGTGAATACATGCCTTTGTCATCTCCATTGTGTATACGTGTGTGTATGTTCTACAATAGCGCAAGCTCCACTGTGCTCTGGTGAGATTTGTGTGAATAGTGCTATTGCATGTCGATGAGCAGACTCTGATGACACCTCGTCTCATTTTCCCCATTCCAGCTAATCACAGTCTCCTCATGCACATTGGAATGATGACATTGGTGAATGCGCTTGCATAGAGACAGTCAAAGTGTCCTTAATCCAGTTGCAGAGTCAGTCCCAGTTCTGAACATTAAACTTTGTAGTGTAGTTGATGTGTACCTCACTAGCTATATTACCTTTAATTACATTTTTGCTGCAGTTCTTTTATTATATCGGTGTACAGGGTTTTTTGAGAAGCCACTTTTTCTCTCTTCCAGTCCCTGCACATCCTAGTTTTCATCACTGCTGTGAACAGTTTTATATTCCAGCTCTACAGAAAACAAAGTGATTCTCTGAAGTACTAGAACAAGTAGAAACAATCTAAATGAAAAAGCTCTAGAGAGAAGTCAGAAATATATTCAATCAGCCTTTGGGTTGAAGAAAAGTCTACAGTATTTCAGCAGGTATAATGCAGCAGAGTGTGTGGCATCAGTACATGGAATAGTCTTACAGCCCTTTCAGGTGCAGCACAGGGCCGCTTTGCTTTTGCAGTGTTTTTGCTTGTACATCCTGGAGGCACAACAACCACGACAGTAAAACTAAATTAAAAAAAAAATTAAAAGAAAAATCTGGTGAAGTCACAAACAAGCTAAAGCAAAAAGGGGAAAGCCTCACAGTGTTGTTTGTCAGCTAAGGGTGCGATGGCATTAATTGCTTCTGTGTTTCATGTTTCACTCCAATGCCTCACACATTACCACATCTTGCACAATGTTACACCAAGAACTCTACACCCATGCCATCACCATCCCTCATTTCAAATTAGATATATTAAAGGAGAAATAATCAGAGTGTTTAAGAAATTAATGAATAAAACCTGTTCAATAATACCAGACTTTACGAATGCACCTAAGTCCAGAAAAAGAAACATTAAAACCATTAAACTACTTTTGCTTTCTAAGCTATACTGGGTCCAGATGAAATCACCCAGCATGCACAATGTGGTTAATCAAGCATTCAAATGAAACTTAACTGCATTTACACAGATTACAGTACAAACTATCTCTGTACATGAGTCAAACCAATCTAGTACAACAGGGTATGTAAATACCAAAAAGGAGTTTATAAAGAAAAGTCAATTATACCTCCAGTTAAGAGGAAATTGCCATTGCTAAGTATATCCCATCAAAGTAAAGACCTGTGGTGATAAAATCCAGACTGCTTTTCCTGCAGCTGCAGCAGCTCTATGCTCTTTGCCTCACTCTTTGAGGTCAGATTTGTTCTGTCCTCTTTAGTTTGATCCGGTGCCAAAGAATCTGGTGAATCAACAGCAAAGCTTATCCAAAGATGGAACCAAGTGACCCCACGAGAGGAGCCTGGATGGTAAAAGTGTGTAGGGGAAAGTAAAGAAAAAGAGTTGGCAAACTGCAGCAATTGTTCTCGCTTACTTTTGTCCTGATGTGACATTATTTTGCAGTCTAGTGGGTAATAAGTCTCCATCATCACCTGGGGCCTGCTACCAGTGAATGCTGTTTAAAGTCTAGCTCACACACTGAGACTTTCTTCCGGACAGATTGATACCGCTGGCTGGGCACTGCAGAACAAAACGCAGCTGGGAAGCAATTTAACTTGCTACAAGCAGTCTGGATATGAGAAAAAAAAAAGATATGTAGAAAAAAGATTTGTCCGCAAACCATGATTACACACAAAAACCAAGCATCTTTTAATACATACAATCTGGTACTTAAAATGTAAAAGTGTGCACTGAGAATGTATGCACCTCATGCATTCTACATACCATGCACACACATATTTATTTCAGATGTAGTGATGAAGAAATGGGAAGAAAAGGCAACAAAATTCTACATAAAACACAACAGAGACTAGGCCTAAATAGTAACAGGCACCATCATAATATAGAATAGTAATGTTTTCAGATGTTTGTTTCTCATCATTAGTGTTTCTAATATATTCTTATTTGTAGGCACTATAAATAACCTCAGCTGTGCATTATGGTCATGTGTAATGGCTCTGAGAAGATCTTGCTAATGAGGCTTTTAAAAAGAGAACAAGTATTTAGTGATCATTCTGATATCCTGGCACAGAATTAACTCATAAAAGGTTTTAGGCTTCTTAAAACTGTTTAAGAAAACAGGAACCATCTGCACATCTGGATCTACCTCCTTATCATACCATGTACCAAGACTGTATTATACAGGCTCTGCAATCACCTACTGCAGATAAAGTAGGGAATATCACTCCTCCCACAGCTCTGATGATGTCCTTGAGTGAACTGATGTGCCCTTTTGCTTCTAGATTATCATTCAACCATTTCTTTTTTTTTTAACTTCAGCCATTCAACAATTCATACATTACTTAAAACTGTGCTTCTTTTTCATTATTGTTTTTTATATTATGCCTATTTAGGTGTGGTGTAAGTGATGTTTTTATGTGCAAATGACAGATTAGGAAGATATAAATAATCATTCATCGCAAAACATGGAAGAGAGAAATTCACAATGACTGAGATTTATAAGAGAGAACCATGCATATGCACAGCTTTATGAACATTTCTGCCACAGTGTGCACACACAGTTTTAGTCAGGAAACTACACACAGATTTATGCATCTGTCCCCTGGTGTTTCTCTGGTCCATTGCAATATATCTACAGCAATAACATGGGGAAAGTCAAGGAGTGGACTGCAACCTATGATAACACATTCTAAAAAACAATGCACCTGTTTGTTTATTTTCTATTTGTCCATTAGGATCAAATCAGAGTATCTCTCATAATTAAATTTTCATCAGCACCCCTGTCCAAAGACAATCCAAACCCAAGAAAGCATTACATGAATGGTTATCTGCATTAAACTTACAGGTATCTCCGATTTAAAATGATTTAATCTGAAACACATATATCTTCATGTAAATAAAACAAAGTTAAAACTGCTCGGAATGGATTCATAGCTAAGTTTTGGACAATCTCGTTACACCTTGTGAGACTATCTGCATAACAAAAACTGCAAGATGTTGCTACTATCGCTCGTAAAATGGTGCTCCAGTATCAGAGGAAGCCCTGTGAAGTAAGACATGCTTGCTCCAGAATATTCTGGTAGAAATTACAGCTCTCTGCTGGTTTGCTGTCGGAGTGATTCACCGGCTTGTAGCTTAAAGCCCTCACACACTGTGGTGTGACGGCAGTGGAGATAGAAAGAGAAAGAGAACAAAAAACAGAACTATAGAGAGCATAAAGACCTCACACACAGACAGGCGCATCATTAAAATCCTCAGGCCAGGGTGACACGACGAATTAATCTTGACGTCTGCTAAACTTCTAGCCCCCTTTAAAGGCTTTGCTGAGGATGTCAGCCTTACAGCTTGTTATTGAACAGAGTCAGAGACCAGATGCTGGTACAAAATGCAAGCAGCTGCAGCCTACTCTGTACTGTGTTTAAGAAATGTTTGCAGTTATTAAATACTAGATCTAATAATGATGTTCAATGTCAAGTCAAGTTTATCTGTAGCCCACAAGCAACCGCTCAATGGGTGTTACAAACCCATAAGAGCAAGATATCCTGAACCACTGTAATAGCTTTAGACCACCATAAAGAAACAAGCTCTGCTGACTTCCCTAAAAGAAATAAATAAAAAATAAAACAAATCCCATCAAGGCAGTGGAAGATAATCTAATCTGAGGTGGTTTAAAAGTCCCATCCATATTTGATTCTCTCAGGCTGTTTATGTCTGTGTATGTGTGTTTAAGAGTCATCTAGCACATACTGGGCTTCAGACCTGGACTGTCTAATCACTGTGGGCAATCTAATTACCCAATCACCATACACTTACACTATACAGCTGTGAACAGCAGCTACCATATGGTCCAAGGTAATCCATCTTGAAGATTAGACAGGTATAGCAACTGCTGGGAAGCAAATAGCTCGAGGTGAAAAACGGATAGAAATTACATGGCCCCAAATGTTAGTGGCTGCTTTTGGCTTTGCTTTGTAAGAGTGAGTCAAAACGTCCAGTAGAAATGCCAAACAAGTTCAAGTTAACCATAAATGAAGGGTGCCGTACTGCAGGTCATCTGAGGAGAAAGTTTATCCAAAATATGAGTGAGTTCCGCAGGCAGATCAAATCCCTACCGGGTCTAGAGGTATTACGCCTGGCTTCATTTCTCAGTACTGAAGGAGCAAAGCAGGAAAGCTGTAAAGTGTTTCATTGCACCTTGCAGCACTGCTCTACCTCAGTGGTGGTTCTAATGTGAAAAGCTAAGTAAGTGTTTCCATCGCCTCTTCTCTTGCTTTAGGCTTCAACTGACCAAGCTACTTAAAATATCAAATAATGAAAACACAGGGAGTGAAGACGTGTGCGCTGTGTTTCTATGTGCTTGGAGCGGAGGCAGCGCGATGACTGTGGAAAAAGATTGGTGTGTTATTGCACTTTACCCCTGACTACAGGATGGCACCGGGGATGCTTAGAGGCAATATGTGACAACACCGCAGTTACTGTAGGGTTTGCACCAGAGAACAAAAAAAGAGCCAACTGCTTCCCGTCCATACAAAGCAGCTTCACTAATCAAGGGAATTTGGACTTTTTGTGGCAGAGCACAGAGAAGTGAAAACAGGCTGTTTCAACCTCCTGATGAGCAATGTTCTGTATTTTTAGGTGTGTGTGTGTGTGTGTGTGTGTGTGTGGGGTGGGGGGGGGGGGGGGGTACTTCCCTGGTGGTCAAAAGGGAGAGCAGCACTAACACAGTGTTTG
>JBBBVU010000021.1:9079369-9123618 GCA_037177055.1 Atherinosoma microstoma | reverse complement strand
ATAGATAGATAGATAGATAGATAGATAGATAGATAGATAGATAGATAGATAGATACTTTATTGAGCCCAAGGGAAATTGTAAATTTCTATCTATTTGCAGCATTTATGATAACAAGTGACATATATACTTTTTTCTCTGAGGGTTTCTTTCTTCCTTTCTTTTTCTTGTTTAATTTCTTATTTCACTTTTGTTTTTAATTCTTCTTAATGCTTTCTGCACCCTGTAGTAATGTTTCTAATGTTTGTATGCAGAGCACCTTAAATTGTACATGAAATGTGCTGTATAGATAAACTTGCCTTAGTTTTTTCTGAAACTTTGTTTTTCCTAGAATATTTGTGCTTTGCTTTTAATGTTTGTTTGTTTTTTCCTTCTTCTTTGCGGGCTATTGAATGATGTATTTTGTGACATGTTGGGTTTTCTTTAAGTCATCGTTTGGGAATTATTGTGTTCTGTCAAATAGAGCTAGGCCTATGTTGCCTAAAATATCACTTTATGTGAAATTTAGTGATGTTGTTTGTGGTTTGGTATTATGGCCACCCTATTTCATTATTTTTCCTCTTCTGTATAACTTACTAAAAAAGACACACATTGAGAAAAAGTACCTTATTAATTTTTTTCTTTTCTTTTTTTTTGTTGTTTTGCTTTTTCTTTGTTTATTTTTACTATTTGAGATTTCCCTTTTGAGAGCCATGCATGACTTATATTGACACGGAATCTCACTGGTTGGGATAAACGTGTCGACAAAGATACACATTTCAGTCATTTCTATTTCATCATCTTATCATATTCATATACAGTATTACAGGAACTACAGAGGTAGTACAACGGTCGATACACATGCTCGACACTAGGTGTCTCTGTTTCTCAGGTTTTGGTGATATATGGACCTTTAAATAATAAGTACATTTTCTTTATGAAAGCCAATGTTTGTGGCGAAAAGTAAAATATTTTCCGGGTTGAGTGGGAGGGATTCTATAAATTGTTAGTCGTAAAATGAAAACTAGCCAAAAGTACTCATCCTATCCTTCCATCGCGCTCTCAGCTCCGACTGAAACATATCACATGTTCCACCTGCACGCTGCAGCTGCACTGACCCAAACTGTGGGTTGTGCCTAAAACACTAAACAACCAATCACAGAGCAGGAAGTCAGCGGTGAATTTTACTATTGGACCAAACTCCCGTTGATCACTGCGGACGACTCCAGTGAGGCAGCGGTGAGTCTCGGCTGGCTGCAGCACAGAGATGAGAGGAAATCTTTTGCCTTGCCACTAAATCGGGTAAGTAACTGTTTGTCTTTTACCAACAGCTGCTGCGTCTTTACTGCTGCAGATGCAGCTGACTGCAACTCACTGTCTACTTCTAAAAAAAAAAAGAGTGCAGAGCATATCTTAAAGCCCATGAGAGGAAGATTCGCAGATTCTGCGTTTAACATTTTTTATTATAAGAAATTAAAAAAACTAAATCGTCGATTTCAGCTGTCTGGCAGAAATCCGAAAGTCTGAAGGCTAGTGTACTCTGCAGCCATCTTAACAACCCCAATATACACTTGTGGTTGTTGCAAGGTGAAAGTAGCCCGTGGGATTATGTGATGATGAAAACAGTTTAGGGACATTAAGCTGAACGTTTGAAGCACACGTGGATTGCATGGCTGTTATTCCTGTAAACATCTCTGACGGCAGCCCAGCGTGGGGCTCTGCATGTGTCGTCACCTTGTGTGACACAGGCTGCGGCAGCTTGGGAAATGTTGATGAAATGCGGATTTAAAATGTTTCTTGATCCTACAGAAAGATGTGTGTTTATAGACATATAGGCTAGGTTAATAAATTACCTTTTTTTAGATTTCCCTGATATGTTTGACAATCAGATCTTGAGGGGGCCCTTCTGAGAGGACAGGGATAGTATGCAGAGAGAAATATAAAGCTTTAACTTTTTCAAAGTCTGGTGTTTTAGATGATTGATGTTTGCTGCAGGATTAATTATCCTGAGTATATAAAACCAGTTTTATCTCTGTGCTCTACTTTGTTTTCCCGGCAGCATCAAGCCAGGCTGTCTGCAGGCTGACCACCTACTCCTGGTGTTTGAGTGATCAACATGGCACCTATCATGGAGGGCACACACACTGTCTTGCTTTTGTACACACCCATCCATGAGCTAAGCAACATCAGCCCCTACTTCCCCAAGAGGCGAGCCTCGAGCTTCAAATACAAGAGCCGAACCTCTCACTCAGAAAGCCCTGGTAATGACCATGACTGGAGGAAGGAGGATCTTGCAGCGTCCACACAAAGAGGCCAGTCTTCCGACTCCTCCAGTAAACTCTTTAACTCCCAGCAGGCGGCAAAAGCAGCAGTCGCAGAGTTCTGCTGGCTGGCGGCGGAGAACCACCAGCTGCTGGTGGATCTGTTGTCGCTGTGTCGGGACTGTGCTAACAAAGTCAGGATGGGTAACCAGGATGGGAAACTCCAGGATTATGTGGGGGATCAGGAAGTTCACCATGGAGGTCAAGTTGTCAGCAGCAGCAATTACTCCCACGGGGAGAATAAGAGAGGTGCATCCAAAGGCAAAAAGCTGAAGAAACTGGGAGGCAAGAAGGTAGACAACGCTGAGGATTTACTACACAGTAAGATGAAAAAGAAAGTTGCTAAAGTACGTTCTTATGCGGAGCCTCCAACCGAGAAGCTGTCCGCATCTGCAGCTTCAAAAGCCGAGCAGATTCCGAGGATAACAGCCTCTGATCGTGTGTCTGACAGCCCGGTGACGGGTTCTTATGTCAGCGCTGTCAGTAATCCCATCCTGCCAATGGAGGAACCCTTCCAGATTGCTCGTGAGAGTTGGGACTTCATGGAGGATAACCGCACGTTTGACCCTGATGTGGATTTCTGTACTGATTTCTCAGAGTGTGACGGTGAGCTGGGCTACGAGTCGACCTCTTGCAGCCTGCTGGAGGGTCTGACCCGGAGGGAAAGTGGGAGCAACCTTCGACCAGTTAAAGGGCTTGAATGTCCTGTTGAGACTGGGAATGCATCAACTCTCAAGTCTGCTCAACAGCTTTACAGTGAAATAAACCAAAGGAACATGGGGGTCAGGGTAGTTGCCAAAGTTCAGGATGTGGAAGGGAAAGTGCAACATGTCAGCCACACAAGTCCAGACAAGGTTGGGCTGCAGCCAGGGACGAGTAGATGTCATCAGGAGAATGGAGAGTGGAAAAGCTCAAACAGAGAGCACCTGCTGGGAGTCAGTAAGGAAAAGACATTAAATAAATTGTCAGAGGGTCTACGGCTGCCCCTGTCCCACACTACAGAGCCTCTAGTCCCAGCTAGTTCCCACTTAAAGAGCCCTTCTTCACCCTCTCTCGCGGGGGTCTTCAACACGTCTTTCCCAGCTTCAAACAGCCTCCAGAGCATGTCTCCTGTGCTGTCCCCTCTCTGTCCCAAGCAGGCGAGCCCACAGCTCAACCACCGCATCGTCCTGCTCTCAGATAAAGACGAAGACCCCGATAGAGACAGCTCCAGTAACGCAGATGAACCCAAAATCTACACCGAGGTCATCGACAAGAACGGCAACAAGCGGACTGTCACTCATCTGGATCTGAACCTCAGCAGGCGACCGAGCACCTCCAAGTGGAACTCCTCCAGCAACTCCACCACAACAGGTGAGTTGGGAAAAATCTCTTTGAAAACATTGTTTCATAATGTCTTCGTTCATCTGCGGCACGAACCTTTTCTTAGATTGTGATCAATGATGCAGATTTTCAAAGGAAAGATGGCTTGAAAGAAATGCAGGTGTGTGTGCGTGTGTATGTATGTGTGTGTGTGTGTGAGTGTGAGACAAACACATTCCACAAGGGGAGTATTAGTTTTTTTCCGTTCAGATGGTGTCTAATAAACTTAGTTGGTCCAACAATTGAGGTCTGTTTTCCATGAGCTCTTTGTTAGTCACTGCTGTGGTTTTTGGATTATTTATGTGACCACAAATTAAAAACTCCCCCACAGAGTTGCACACAAGGCAAGCAGGGCCTGAGAATAGTTTGGCTGATGATCCATATTAACTCGCTCGGTGCTGCAGGGGAAGGTTGAGATTAGGGGGCGTGTCCCAGATCAAAGGCATAAAGTTGACACAGAGTTCGACCTGTCGAGAGTTCCCATGAGCAAAATGGTAGCAGAAGCAGTTTGAACTCTCTGAAGCCTGCTATCCCTCCCTCTGACCCATATCCCACTTAGTTCACAGTCAGTTGCTGGAAAACCAGAGTCCCCTTGGGTGCTGTAGGAAAAAGGCTTATAATTTCCTTATTCTTTGCTTTTAAAATCTCATTTGGTACATGTACATCTGACAATAAATGGATTTTGATTATATTCAGTGTACTCTATATAATCTCTGCAAAGCCACAATAATGATATAAGCCTAGTTCAAGAATGTCAGATAAACTTTTCATCAGCGATCAGCCGCCAGGCTCCGTTTTCGTTCCCAGCTTGTATTTAACATACTTGGTCATGCCTTTCTGTAACCTCATGCCCTTCAGATCAGCGGAGGATTTTTTTTTTTCTGTGTTGCTTTAAAATTATTTAGTCAGAATTATTGAAGGCTTGATTTTTATTTATTTTTTATTTTTATTTTTTATATGTTTGAGTGGAAATTAGAATTATAATGGAAAACAAATTGAAATCTATTTAGTATCATCAGAATATGCATTGGTACCCTTTTATTAATAATTGGTTTCAGATCCTTTTATTCCGGTATTTTCTGGGACTTTTTCATGATGTGTTTTTGCTCCTTTGAGTTCTTGGCCAGCCAGTTTAAAGCTGCATTACTGAACTGTATCCTTTCTCTTCTCTGAGCTCTCTCCAGCCAATAAAAGTCAGTTTGATGTTCAATTTTGTCTTTTCTTTTGCTCTGTCATTTCCTCTCTTTCTTTTCCTTAAATAATGTTCTTTTGCTTTTCTTTGCGGAATCAGCCCTGGTCAGTGCGTTGGTATCCAGTTGCTGGCATGTGATATGATGCTGTAAAGAAAAAAAAATGCAGCTGTAACATGATGCCCCGAGTTGGAAATTAAAGTTGTGAGGTGCGGTATCTCAGTCTCTGGATGCTGCAGGGTAATGAGGGCCCCGGGAACGTACAGTAAAAGTCAATGTGCCATCAAAATGGGTCAGAAGCACAGAATTTTCAGATTGTAAAGTAATGTAGTATTACCTTTAAAATGGTCCATCTTTCCCTTCTTTTGTCCTGTTGGATGCTTCAGCTCATTTTCTTACTGACGGATCCAAGACTCTTACCTCAAACATAGTTTTCAGACAATAGTTAGTCATTTTGCACTTAACCACCTTGGAAATCTTCAGATGATTCATTTTGATGATTTCAATGCTTCCAGTGCCAAAACAGCAAGGCAGCTCTGCCTTTACTTGAACTGTGTGGAGGCTGTACGGTATCCTGTGGGCTTTATTTTGTGATGTACTTTCAAACTGATGATCTAGCCCCCTGTGGTTAAAACCATCTCTCAGACTGTGGCATGGTGACATGAACTGTTAAAGCGGGGATCTCAAGATCTTGTAATTGTGTATCTATTTTTCATAATTAAACTCAAGTGAGTGTTAATAGTTTTTTTTATTTTTTTATTTATTTCATTTGAGGAGCTCATTTAATTTCATCAGAAGGTTCCAGTATCCGGTCTAAATTTGATGGATGCATTTTTTTATTTTATTTCATCAAATGCAAAGATTTGTTGGACTTTTTGGGGGGACTTTCTTTTTTCAAAATATACATTAATTAAACAAAAGTAGTTCTTTTCATTTTAACTCTAAAGATATTCCAGAAACACTCCTTGCAATTCAGGGCTGCCAATAACTCTTGACTACACTTTTGTGCAGTAATTAATCACATTGACAATTATTTAATCTACAGCAGCAAACAGAAATCATTCTGTTGTCTCTAAAATTTACTGATTTATTGCAAATGACAGTTGGACATTTGTCATGTCTGAGTAAATAATTTTACCCATGTTGGAAGAGCAATACTGACACATTCACTAATGCTCAACTCAGCAACAGCTGAAAGAGGAGTGCAGAACCGTGTAGACCAAAGCAGGAAAATATGGTCCAGATTTGCTCGAGGAGGAGATTTGGATCAGTGCCCTCTGAAATGACCCTGTCTTTGTAAGTCCCCATCCAGACATGCACAAACAGATGCCTCACTCATAATCTGCATTCTATAAAATTAGACTCTACTTCCGTTTTTCTGTTTCTTGAGCGTGAGACTCCAGATACCCAGAGTTGTCTCATACATCATGTTGTCCTCATGCAATGTGCTGCACAGCCCCCAGAGACAGGCTTAAACCTTTAATCTTAAACAAATTCCCTCTCTTAATTTTGCTGAGCTGTTTAGTAGATTGCGCTTGTGTTGCTTGATAATTGAATACACTTCAGATGTTAACACAGATAAATGAACATCACAGGGAACAGCCAAAAAGGACTAAGTGGGTCAGTGTGAAGCCTGGCGCTTCATGGTTTGCAAAGGTTGAATTAATTACGGCTTGGACTCTTTAATCTGGGTTCTTTTATTGAAGTTCACTGCTTATTAATGAGTGTGATCACACTGGTGGTCATAATGATTTTTTTTAAAACAAATTCTCTTGTTTCCTTCATATGCTAATACTCTCATGCTGCATGATAGTAGACTGCTTGCTTTTATCAATGGTATCATTATGGCTCATGTGAGCATGTCTGTCAGTTTCTCTGAATGTCGCATTTGTATCCATTTGCTGTTATCAGCGTTTTTAATAAGGATAGTAAGACTAAATACGGTTTTACAGCCACATAAGAGAATGTAAACACATTTAAATACTCCACTAATGCTCACAGCTGGTGTTTGACCTTTGGGATTAAACAGCATCTTCACTGCATCCGGCCAATAAGGATGAATGAGAATGAAGCGAGGATCTTTTACAGCCCTATAGCACTGAGGGAAATTTCTGTTTCAGTATGTCTCTCTGCATGTGATTCATTTGACATGAAACTATATTTTTAGGGAATGCCAAAGTTTAGGGTTGAGCAACCTTACCCAAGTTGCTAATCAGTAAATTAGATTTTTTGGCTCAGATATTTAGTTGGAGATCAGGAATTCCAAGTTCCTTGTGTCCATCTAATGCGGCATCACTCTCACTTTTTCTCTTTAGCCCTCCCTTCCTCAATTCCATGCTTATAATTGTCTGACAAATGGCAGCCAATACCATAATCAGATTACCTAATATGTTCCAGCAAGGTCATATGCTACTGATCAGTGCAGAGAACGAGTGTATGGCTCTGCTACTAGCTGTCACTTAACACAACGTGCACTGCCGTGGCACATTGTTGCAATCAGGAAAGACAATGACCAACTCTATTTAGATAATGAAGTCTGTTCTTGCTAGAGCGGGCTACAAGAGCCCCTCCCTCAGTCTGTCTCACAAGGCACAAAGTCCTTCTCTTATAACGTACAACCTGTTGTTTTTTTTTTAATAAATAACTTTGCTTGGAAAATGTCAACTATGTTGCATCACATGCATTCGGAAGTTTTGTGTTTTTGTTTTGTTTTTCTGCCCCTTTAAATGGTTTCTCCTCAGTGTCCCTGCTATTTCAATCTCACCAATGGGAGTTAACCAAATTCCATGTCTTCAAATTCATGGTCTGCCAGGTGTGATAAAAGCTTTCATCCATTTACATCGGCTCTGAATTTCCCTTCAGCCTCCCAAAACTGCATCTTAAATAGATAATGACATCTCTGCGAGCATCATGTCCTGCTACGTTTCTGCTTTTGCTCTCAGACAGAGCACTGCAGCACTCTTCCCTCGGTTCCCACTTGTAGCTGCCTTTCTGTTGACGTTAGCCCCGACGGCCAAACCAGTCAATGAATCAGCCATCCTGCCAGGCGTACACAGCCAACAAACGTGTATAGGGGGGAAAAAATGGCTGTGACAAGCAGAATAGAAACTGGTTGATTTATTAATCCTGCATTTCATGATTTATATGTAAAAGTTAATGATTCTTTTTCTTGGTTAAAAGTGATTGAGGGAGGTGAAGGTTGCCAGATTTACTCGGCTGCATGGCCCTGTATTTTAACTTTGAATGATGATGTGAAATACCTTAGGGGATAAAATAGGTTGCTGTTTGGTTGTTTTGTATTAAAATGTGAAGTGTGTGGAAATAGCTGTTTTCTAATAACTTGTTAGTTCGGTCTTGCCTGGTCTACTCTGCTCTTTCAATAATTTCCCTCTAAAAGGGATAAATAAAGTATTTTTCATTTCATTTTCATTTCTACAGTAGTCCACTAATTGCTTCTTGCCAGATAAATAAGATGGAGCGTGCCTTTTGAAGGGTTTTTCTTTTAGTGGTTTTGTGTCTTTGGAGTGCTCTGTATGGTTTACAAGACTCTCTTTGACAACTGGATGAATCATGATCGCCTGACAGAGTGACCGACAGACTGATCCTTCACGCTGGTGGCAATCTAGCACCTGCCAGATTCAGACACTCTGGCCTTTGATCCACCAAAACACATAGATTTAAAAAAACAAAACAAAAAAACCCCACAAAGAACGTAAAGTTGAAGAAACATAATGGAAATGGCAATCCTGCTTGCCAGTTTCTCACTTGCACGTGTGACTTTTTTGTTTATTTATTTATTTTTTTTGCAAGAACAAGCCTGACTACACTGTCAGGCTTTTTAGAGGTTTCCTTGTTTTACTGTGGTTTTTTTAGGGACACAGTAAACACAGACTTACACACAGCAAAATGTACTGTGTGTAAAGTTGATATTCAGGGGGTTGGTGTTGTCCTAAACCAGTCAGTGTTGCAACTTGCAATACTTTTTACTCCACACACACCCATCAGGACAGTAAATATTCAGTTTTGGACTCAGTCACAGCACATCGATTTCCTCAGGGCCAGTAAACTTAAGCTTATTGAGTGTGTGATTGTGCATATCACAGTTACAAGTTAAATGACCAAATAATCTAATGAAGGCCTTCCTGTGTTAAATGCATCCAAGTGTTGCTTTTTTGTTTACGGTGTTGCATGCTGTCTTTCACTGTACGCTGGACTGCCAGGAGGCATGGGTGTTCTCTTTGCTCCCTCTCCAGATGGTGGCACTGTGGACCATCTAATGAATATTTACTGTGATTAAAAGTCTTTTAAGCTAGCAACCTGTTAAATTGCAGACACATGCACACAAGATTAATTATCATTGAAAAGACATTCATTAATATGGCAAACTTACTGTATTTGTCTGTCAGGTGGACAGCACTGTGGCTGTTAGCCTGTTTACTAGACCCAGGAATTGTGGAGGGAGCTGTTCCTGATCAGTGGTTTCTTTCCTTGGCCCAGATTGGGCTTAACTCTGCATTTGGAACCATCCCAGCCTACAGTCAGCAGTTCCCTCTGCAGAGCCATGCAGCACTGCATTATCATAATGAAAACTTATTAATCTAATCCTACTTTTTTTTTCCCCTGCTGTCAAACTCCTGATAATTGCCAGAGCTGAAGGCATCACTGCTGTCGCTTAATGAGCGGATGTGCAAGGATACTGAACCTGAAATTCAATGCTTCCATTTTTCTATAAAGACCCCCATTTGCTTTTGTGTGTGTGTGTGGGGGGGGGCTTTGCTAACTGAACTAAAAGCATTTGGCTGAGACACAAGGCTCTGGGGATCTATTCAAGGGGACTTCCAAGCTTTTAGAAGTGACTGATGTGCAATAGTCATGTAATATTGTATGTCCTCTTCAAGCATCCTCCTTTCATACTGAAGTTACGGGATATTTTAGCATCTAATCGAACAGGAAAGGAATTATATTTCTCAGTTCCCACCTCATAAAACAGGTCAAGGTGTCATATTGCAGCTGAATGAAATTGAATTCCACTGCCCCCTCTACTCTCACTCTTTCTCTTCTCATTGTTTTACCTCGATGTTCCACATTTCATGTTCAACTTTTTTTTTCTCCCCCTTTTGCTTGCATGACTGGTTCCTTTTGAGAGAGTGAATCTAAGCATGATATGCCATACTTTTGTGTATGTGATGGTAATATGTGTTTTCTGTTCAGGTTATTAGGTTCAGCAAGTTGGTGCAGGGTCTTGACTGAGCCATGGAGCAGTAGATATTAAAGGCCAAGTGCTCTGAAATGCAAAGAACGGATTAGATCTCCGCAGCATACTGCAGCAAAAATAGCTGCCATTTCTAAATATACATAAGTTTCTGTCTGTTCCAGCTTTTGTTTTTTCAAGCAGTGATTATCAGGATTATGGTGCAATCATCATGCTGCACGGTCAGGAGAGGGCGGCCTTTCTCAATGTATATTTAAATCTTCTATATCCCCCACCTTAGGGCCTTAGTATGACTAAACAAACAGGCTCATGCTAACCTCTGATAGCTACCTGCACAGCGGCATTGCTGAAAAATGATTAGTCATAGCTGCGTTACAACAAGGATGTCATGAATGCGGATCAATATCCATAAGCGATTGTTTTAGAAACCATTGTTCTGCAGCTGTATTCTCTTATTGGATGAGTGTAGTAATGTTGACAAGGCTGGCAAAGTGCAGCTAAAAATAGCCACGTGCCCTCGAGCACGTCACTTAGCAGAGTACTGCTTTGTTTCTTTCTGCTTTGTACCATTGATCTTACTCATGCAGGTGAAAGAAAAACGGCTTGCTTCAATCACAGCTGCTTAGTTACCTGTGTTGTGCTTCATCGCACTTGTTATGTTCGGCTGTTTTGCAATTAGTTCATGCTTTGATGCATCATTAATCGCCCTGTGGCTGTCTGTTTGTTTTTATGTAGAAGATTCCCTCTTGCGTCAGGATGATATTTGGATGCTGGATGGCGATGACCCTCAGGAGCCGCTTCCCCGCATTCCCCGCCCTGATCATCTGGACTTCCTACGCATCACACCACCTGAGGATGACATCATCGGGGACACACCTTATTATCCCAAACTGGAGTGCACGGTGAGAGCCTTCAAATGTTCACAGCATAAATACTTTGGCAAAGTTGATTGTTTTCACACCATCTACTGCATATTCTTTCCCCTCATGAGGCTGATTGGGATTTCTCTCCATCCGGGTATTAGATCACCTGATCATGAATTCTTTTAAATGGATTAGCAGGTCATGGATTTTAAGCTGAATGCCAGGGTTCTTAGCCAAAACTGACCAAGATCATTTCACTCAAAGCTCTTGTGTTCAGACAAGAAAAAAAAAAAACTTTCTTAGATATTCTTACTGTGCAGTCGTTTATATGCACCTTGCAATAAGGTGAAGTTGTATCCGAAGATTTCTCTGTTACTACTGGAAACAATTAGCTGTTTCCGGGTACCATCGGGTTTAAGTACACATAACAAGTGGAAACTTTTTGAGTAATCTGAAAATAATTTGAAAAAAAATTCCATCTCTGTAAGGCTCTCCAGATTCCTTCATGCTATCTGCTCTTCATTCCTGTGGCAGATTTTCTGGGTGTGGATTTGGGCGGGTAGTGTATTAGCTAAAACCATGCATTGTTTTTCTGAGACATTAGACATGAGAACTGCCCTGACTGTCAGCATAATCACTTTACACATCAGTAGCATTAACACTTAACATACCAGTCAAAAGGCCATGTACTGAATTGGGTGCTCTGTATTGTCATAAAAGCGAGAGCCTTTTCACCTGCTAACGTAGCATGACTTCTTTGTGACAGTCTCTTTTTTCACAGTGATTGAACATGAAGTATTCCCTGTGTTGTCATAGCTGAACACAGAAAGGGAGGGAGAGGATGAAGCCACCCGTATTTATGTTATCTCCAACTTGTAAATAAATGATGTCACACTAAAGCTGTTGAATGTCACATATTTCAAATCTGTCACGGTCCCTCTTTCTAGCAGAACCCCCAGGAGGATTTAGTGGGAATGAAAAAGTGCTGCGCTAGGCTATATCACTTAGCCACAGAAGCTCATTTTGTGGCTTTATTAGGAAACTGCGTTTACAAGTGGTATTTTGTTTTAATGCTCAATCACAAAATAAGCAGATATGTTTGCAACACTTGTATTATAGATACGCTTGTGAATTGACTTACTTATTTCAAGTGGTTCCTTTTTATAGTCTTTTATCCCCCATTTTCTCATTTGTGTTTAGCTTGTTGTAAAACTCAAAGAATAGCATTTCCAAAGCATGGTTTAAGGAAGTGTTGGCCCAGCTTGAGCTGTGCTCAATCAGGCAGTGAAAAGGAATGCTTTCAAGAGAGTGACCTTTGGTTGCTAAGGGCAACTGCAGTTTGAATGTTTCCTTCAATTCCTAGAAGTTCATCAAAAAGTCCATCAAAGATTATAGAGTAGTCATGATTAGGGAATAGGTTGACATACACTTTTGTTAGCATGTAAACTTTACCTAATGCTAGCTTGTTATTCTTTAAAACATCCATACAAACACTGACGTACAGCTAAGCTACTGGTTTTAATGTGAAAGCCGCCTGTATGGAGAGCACGTTTGTGTGTATAGTTGAGGTAGGTGAATTTATGTCTTTTTTTTCCAGTTGAATTCAGCCCCTGTTCTCTTTTGAGTGAGTGCTCACAGGCTGCTAATCACATGTTAGCGTCATAGCATATTAGCTCAAGCTGGCTATCACCAGGCTGCCTAATCACTTCATCTTAAGCCCTGTGTTGCAGGAGCTCACCACTTTATTGTGCAGTTATTACTTCACAGTCCTCCACACCTCTCTATCTGCCTGCGGGGCCGATTCCCCTCTCTGTGATTGCTCTTTTACCTTTACAGCTATTTCAGGGAAGTGAGCAGAGGTAATCAGACACCTGTGGTGCCTGGCTCTGTAGGTTTCCTCCCAGGGAGGGAGGGACCTGAAGAGAGGCGTCTCCAGACTGGGTAGACCAGCGAAACTCTTTCTCTCTTTTTTTTTTTTTTTCCCCCAACCTAAACAGATTTTCTCACACACCAGCACACAAGGTTTTCCTGAAAACTGAGGCCGACACATGCAACAGAAGACAGACTCAAACTAAAAATACTGGTTAAGTCATGGATTCCAGACTGCACACCGACACGTAGAGAACCAACAACTTGATGAAGAATGCCGCTCAAGCTGTCCGAAACGTTGGAAATGCTTTTGTGAAAAACAGGTGTTTTCCTGCTGTTCCTGGGAGATTGCAGCAAGGCTGCCTTCCTGCCACTCAGAAACTTGACTTCACTTTCGGTGTCATAGGAATGCAGCTCACAGAACGGAGGTTTAATCGAACCACTGACGGCATCCAGCCAGGAGAAGTCTTGATGATATTGTGAATGTCTACTCTATGCAACCTGTTTGTGTTTCATTATAATGGATTACAGGATAGCTTTGCTATAATTGGCGGCCTCCAGGAGAAGGTAAGAGGAGTGGGGGAGATTTGTCAATACAAAGGCCTTTTGTCCTTTTGATCCCTGCCAACGGTAGAAGTGGAACAGGAACTGCTTGGATAACTGGAGGTGAAGAGATGAACCTTTGGTGATATTTTTAATGGACGCTGAACTTACTATCAGTTTTGGTTTTCCTCTGTTTGCTCGCAGCTTTTAGTCACACTGTGGGTAAAAATGGACGGTACCAGTATTAACTCGGATGAACAGGGGAAACAACCCACTGGTTCCATCCTTAATGTCTTCAGCAGTTTGTTCACACGGGACCGAGGCGCCTCTTCAGATGAGAATCCTGCTGTGTTGACAGCGTTCAAGGAGCTGTCGGATGGAGAGACTTATAACCCTGAAAGTAGTCAAATTAATAGTGAAGAAAACCTCCAGCGGAGCCTGTATGTGCTTCAGGATAATGTGACTGATTCCTGTGATTCAGTGGAAACAGCTGAATCATCCATTAAGGATTCTGGTGAACAAGTTAAAGCAGCAGTCGGAGCTACAGTTGACCCTGATCTGGTACAGGTCACACTGGTGGAAACCTATAGTGACACAGAAAATGAGGGTGATGAGGGGGGCCACAGGCTGTCAAAGGCAAGGATCAAGTGTGACACTTCCAGAACATCTGCTCTACCCAATGGGGATGATGATGCAGTGGAACATGGGGATGGAGGAGAGCCAAAAGTGCCTGTCTTTACAACACACAAATTTAAGGAAAGATCCCGCATAGAGGCTATTCTATACTCCAGTAGATTTGTCTGTAGAGGTACCTCTAAATCATCTCTGGTCTCTTCAGGGTCCAAACGGCAAGGGAGCATTACCACAATGTCTGTGGCTACAGAAGCATCTCCAGCTGAAGAAAATACTAAACTAGATGTGGCGGCAGATGATGATGAGGAGTATGCTGGAATAGATTGCTCTCAGTCAGTTCCTTCAGTCATCACTGGGAATCAGATTTTGGAGGTTCCAGGCCATAATACTGATATGGCCTCTCCATTAAAACGAACACAAAACAAGGAGAGGCAAGAGAACCAAGCTAAAGAAGGATCTGAGGAGCCTCACTCCCTCCAGATGTCTTCTGCCCCTTCCAGCTCAAACACACCTGAGGTCTCAAACCAGTCATCATTTGATCCAGAGAAGCAAACCGACACCGTTGGTTTGACACGTTCAGGGTGTGAGAAGCTGGAATCTCCGTTATCTACACCTGAAGAGTCCACAATTGATAGCCAATATCCCAGCCCTTCTGCACGGGACACAACGGATCTAAAGATGCCGCAAATGAGTGCAGTAACACCAGTTTCATCTGCTACCACCACCTCGACCTCTTCCAACTCATCCCCGTCCAAGGGCACGGCTTTCTCTTCACCCCCTTCCTTCCAGATGCCAGCTCTCTTTAGTGGTTTGCGGGTGCTGAAGAAAGGAGCGGTGGGGGAAGACAGGGAGGTGGTGTCAGAGATCAAGCAGAGGGAGAAGGATGCTGAACTGGCCTTGCTCAGCCTCAAGAAGACCGTAAACAAAGCCAAGCTCTTTCCTGAGCAGAAGGCAGCCTCTCCAATTAAAAAGCACTCTGAGCTTAAATCAGCTGCAGAATCTAAAAGCCCTGTGGTGGGACAGCTCATTGAGCCACACAACATAGACAATCATGATGACACTAAGATATCAAATGAGCCAGAGGGTGATGGCGTTTTCGGCATGAAGGAGTCTGATCATGGAGAAGAGGTTGCAGGTACTCCTACGTGCACACCTGAGAAAAAGAGGACCTCGGACATAGCGTACGAAACCTTTAGAAGCATTTTTGGCCCCAAGACGATTAAAAAGGACAAGACGGAAGATGCTGATCTAGAGGCTGTGAAAAAGAAAATCAAGAATGAAAAGGAAATTCTGCGGTCCATTTTTGAGAAAACCTCCAAATCTCCTGGCAGTGACCTCACAACTCCCACAGAGGCTAGTGTATGTAGCCACAACATGAAATCATCATTGGAGCACATCATTTTGTGAAAAATGATGTTGCCTTGGTACAGAGGCATGAATCAAACTGGTCATCTAGGTCATTATTTGCTCATGTGTTATTTCTCCCTATAGACGGAGGTCACATCTCCCACAGACAGTGAGGACCGGACTCCGGGGCGTTTGCAGGCTGTTTGGCCTCCACCTAAACCTAAAGATGAGGAAGAGAAGGTGGGGCTCAAGTACACAGAAGCAGGTAAGAACGTCAAGCTTGTAGGTTTAGACACTGTTGCCTTTGTTTACATCAAAGACCAGGATGCGTACACAGGATCGTCCAAGTTGGCTTGGTGGACACCAGCCAGTAGAGCTACAATATAATCACTTGAAGGGATCTTCCTGATTGGCCATCAGTGTCAGCCTTAAAACATTGAAACAAAAGTAGAGTCGCCATCATCTAATCGTAGCCCTTGCACTTTACTCAAAATGTCTGAGTCAAATCATGTAGAGTGAGCAAAGTATCAGCAGCTGGCTGTAAACTTCCCTATAATCCCTTTTAAGAACACAATGGTTACTGCATCATGGAACAAGAGTTGAACAGTTAATGGGGCGAAGCGGTAAATGGAAACGGTTTCTTTGGCAAACTTTGCACTCAAAAGGTGAAATGGCATGCAGGAGGATGAAAAGGCAAAAGCTGTGTTTTCAGACTCGAGGTTTGGGGAATCTAAACTTACAGCAGCAGCACAACTGCTACTTGCGATCCTCGTGGTGTAGACTTAGTGGGAAAAGGAATTAAGATCAAATCTGTCATTCTAGTGATTTGAACTCTTTTGTTCCAGCTTTACTCTTATCAAAGAGAATAGGAATCTGAGCTGCGGAGCAAAAGTCCAGCTTGTGTCCCATATAGGGACATACAAGGACACATGTTCATGTGTATTACACATATAACACTGTAATATTTGTCTTTTAAATCACACATTTATAATCAATGAAAATTACTTAAGTTACATTCAGTCTGTAAAGAATAGTTATAGTAAACTGTAAGTTAAACTGTTAAAGTATATTTTTTTAATCAACCTGAGTCTCTTTGGCTCTGATTAATCATTACTACAACACAATCTTTATCAACATCTCTAACTGCTTATCTAAACCGCAATGCATACAAACAAACAGGATCACATAAAGAAACTGATCTCATTTGTAAATCTTTATTGGAACATGGAAGCAAACGCTGTCAAATGTAGAATTGAGAGACAAATCTAAATTGTAAAATCCTCAAAAACACATCCTGAAAACTACTGTATGTGCTGGTGGTTTTCAGGATGTGGCACTCTGAAGCCCAAGAAAACCCCTGTAAAAAAGAAAATGCAAGCAAGTTAAAGGGATACTGTGTAACTTTTGGCCACTAGGGGTCCTAAATTTCCCCCAAAATTAAACTTTTGACCCAAATATTAGACTAATGTAAGTATTAATTGATGATTTCTGGGGTCAATACAGTGTTTGACACTTGTCGACGCTCCGAGGGGGCTGCCCTCTTCAGAAACCAGACATTGTAACTTTGCATGAGTGGATCCGTCTCTCACGGGATCATGTGACCTGGAGCACTTTGCTCTACAGCTATAAAACATTGTGGGCTGTGCTTCATGCTACTTTTTCCTTGAAAGTTTGTCAAATCTGAACAAAGTAAGAAGGTGAACACGGTTTCTGAGGAGGCCAGAAAGAGAAAGACTGTTTAATCTTGCAATAGTGTGTGTGGCCTGTGGGAAGTTACAGGTTTAGCCCCCTAGTGGCTAAAAGTTACACAGTTTACCTTTTAAGAAAACATCTCAATTTGACAGTATTTGTGCTTCAAATACAGATATAAAATCAAGCAAACAGAAGTTTTTCTGGTAGCACAAAAAGATGATGGAGCCGATTGGGACACACTTGGGGCTTTTTTTTTCTTTTTCTTTTTTTCCTACCTGAGTGAAATGATCTGGGGACATGTGGGAAACTGCCATATACGATCTGTTTAAAATCTGTAAATTCTAAGAAAAGAAAATTTGATAAGAAAAGAACATTTAATATGATTTATTATTAGTTTTGTTGTTGTTATTGTTATTATTATTATTATAAAAAGAAACACTTCCAGGAATACAATAAGCACAGTTTAAATCAATTATCTAATATGAGCTGTTAAAGATTACATTTATTAAAGGTGCATGTTATCAGATATCATTATAACCTTGTGGATGTTAACAGATTATTTTTTAACCCACTTTATTGGCAGCAACAGATCAGAGCTCTTTTTTATTTGTGCTTCTGAGAGGATTTTTTTTCTTTTCAATCAGCCAACAGTGTACTGCAAAACCAGTTGATTGACTCATAGCCTTTCATACTGAAAGTTATCCACCTTTCAATAGTGTTTTGGAGATAAAGACAGCTAAATGGGATGGCTCCTGTCTCTCAGAGCAAGGTAGTAATGATTATAGCATTTTTTTATGTTTAAAAAAGAGCAAAACACTAATAATGAGTTGTGAATCAATTCTAGGCATTCTATTTTGCATGTATTTAATCAGTACTGTCAGTAGATGCAAGTGTCCTTGTCCTGGCTTGTTTCAGAGCACCAGGCTGCCCTCTTGCAGCTGAAGAGAGAATGCAAAGAAGATCTGGAGAGGATACGTGTAAGTTTAATGTAATAGATTTGGATTAAGACTGTATCATGCATAGGATGCTCTCATTTTAGGGGACCCACTATTTGAGCAGTTTAGTCTTGTATAAGATAGGATTTAAAAAAAATGTGAGACATCTGAAAAGTTAACCTTGTAAATGTGCAGTACTGTGCTCAAGCAACTGATAGCTGTGACCACAAGATGGCGCTAGCTAAACATGAAATGCTGGGATGCAGACATACAGAAGACCAAACCATGGCTGAGTTTTTTTTTTCTCCCAGTACAGAAACTTTACAGAAGTCCCAGTTAAGTTGCTACATGGTGTCTATAAAGCTCTTAAACAGTCCGTTACACTATGAACAGGTTTAAAATTCAAGAACAAACTTTGTCAACATGAGGGAAGATACTGCCTCTGAAATTACATAAATTTTTTTAATGGAAATTTAAGTTTAAAAGATAGTTTTTTTGGGATTATGTCCTGATCTATGACTTTTAATGCCATTTCAGTGTTTCATCATTTAAAATCTGTCTTCTTGTTTGAATAAAAAAATGATCTAAAAGATTGTTTCTACTGAAGCTTTTCCCTTAGTCTTTACCACACACATGCAGACAGACCAGAGATGGATATCTCTTTTGTCTCCATCTTGACAGCTCTCTCTAAATCCCTCTCAAAGGTGACAATATTCCATTGATCAAAAGAAAATATGGAGCTCTGTTTCACAGGTGTCTCCCTTCTGCTAACTCAAACAAGAACCAAACCTGCCTCCAGAAACCCAGAAAGAAAAATAAAGTACGCCTGGCTGTGTTACATAATTTGTACCACTGATAAATTGCTTTATGGACTGTTGCCTTGAAAACTCTGACCTCAGAATTGGTTTCTCAGCCAGTCTGCTGGAAACCTTTAATTTGATGTGGACCTTTTTTTAAAGGGTTTATGCTTACACAGGGAAACATGTCCCACAGTTGAGCCACAACAAAGGGTGGGAACGTGCTTGTTTATAATTCTAAACTGACAGGAGATAATAAGGAACATGTGGAAGATTTATTGCAAAACGATTTTCTCTACATTTCATATCGATACTGTGTTCTGGTTGGGTTGTTTTTCATTGTTTGAAATGTAAAAGTAAAAACTTGATTTCACTGTAAAACAAAACATAGATTAAACTCAGATTAGTAAAACATTTGGCAGAAAAGTCTGTAACTCTCTGTTTGTTTTACATCTGGCATTTTGCTCTTTACAGTCCGACTTTGAGCTTAAAATCTTCCAACTGCGTGGTGAGCATGCCGTCTCAATATCGGAGAAGGAGGGAGTCATTGCTAGGCTGCGGAGAGACACGCCAGGGCAGGAGCGTGAGGTCCGCGATGTGGCTGTGTCCACTGCAGATGACCCGACTCCTAAGACCTGCCGCACTGTGGGTATCCAGACGGACAGGGAGACCTTCGTTAAGAGCCCTGATGGTGATGGAGGTGGCCTCGCTCAAAGCCCCAGCCAGAACCTGCCTAAAAAACTCAACTTGGACTCTATAGAACTGAATCTAAAAGCTGAAACGACCCCAGGGCCATCTTGTCCACCCCCTCCGCCTCCTCCTCCTCCTCCTCCTCCACCACCAAGCCTCTCAGGACCACCTCCACCCCCTCCACCCCCTCCACCCCCTTTGCCAGGTCAAACTGGACTGCCGCCACCACCTCCTCCACTACCTCCTACCTCAGGAAGTGGCCCACCACCTCCACCACCTCCACCTCCTCCTTTTGGCCTACCTGGAGGTGGTCCACCTCCGCCTCCCCCTCCTCCAGGCTGCGGTCCCCCACCGCCTCCCCCTATGGGTGGGTTTGGCCTGAAAGTGGAGAAGGGGCCACGGAAACCTGCCATTGAGCCAGCCTGTCCCATGAAGCCTCTGTACTGGACCAGGATACAGATACAGGAAAATAAGTACGTGTAAATCTTCTTTTCAAAGATTTGTTGCAGGACAGACAAGAATAATATACAGGTTTTAAACAATCCAGGTTGGACGACCTCATAGTTCAGTCTTACCAACCCATTTCCACATGCAGCTTTGACCTGTGCTGCCCCAATTAAGTTGGTCCAGTTACTCCGTCTTAACTGTTGGTCTGATTGATCATGTGATCGCAAGTTTCCTCTTTTTTTTCTTTTTTTTTTAAACTTTTTAAAAAAAAATACTTTTATTTTATGCAAGGCACACTTTAAGACACAGCTGACAACAATCATATTTTCATTTCTTCTTTTTTTTTTAACAAGAAGAGGAAGAACACCAAAAGAACAAAAACAAAAAAAACCTGTTCAAAAGATAACGTAAGCGGCAGCTCTCATTTCCACTTTCAATGGTAGGTAGTGTATATTAGGTCCGTAACATCCTATAGTTGAGCTTCATGTTCCTTAAACGTGGTCCATTTCCTCCACTTTTGATGAAACACAGACATTTTTAGTCTCAGGTGGTAAGGTAGTCTCTCCATGGCAAAAATTTTGTCCACTATATCCATCCAGTGACCAATACGAGGGCAGTCCATCTTCAACCAACTCCGGGTTATGACCTTCTTGCATGCAATTATCAGTACTTTAAATAAGTAAACATCCCCTTTTTCTATCGCCTTCCCTGGTATGGCTCCCAGATACATGGTTTTGGGATCTTTATGAACCGTATACTGCAGAGTTCTACCCATAGTTTCGCTGACTTCATCCCAAAAAGGTTCAATCCGTGCACATGACCAGAAAATGTGAGCATGAGTGGCATCTCCATGTTCACATTGCCTCCAACAGTTTTGTTTTGTATTTAAGTATTTACCTGTAATATGTGGTGTTAGAAAAAAGCGAGTTAAATTTTTCCTTCCAAACTGATGCCAGTTTTGTGAATTTGCTGAGTTTTGCTGAGTTTTACACATGGTGAGCAACTCACCCTCTGACAATGTAAAACTCATTTCTATTTCCCATTTAGATTTAATGTGAAGAGAATTCCGGCCATTGATTTTCTGGAGACCTTTATACATCTTTGCAACAATTTTTGAGGGGGTTTGTTTGTATGCTCCAATGAGCATTGCCACCACATCCTTTGTTTCCACTAACACATTTTTTTACATTTCTTTTTGGAACCAATCTCTTAATTGAAAATACCTAAATAAATCCCCGTTTTCCAGTTTGAATTTTTTTTCATTTTTTCAAATGATTTAAAAGTTTGACCTTTGATTAGGCCACACAGAGCTGTTATTCCTCTATCATTCCACTTTAAGAACGTGTCATCCTGAATTGCAGCGAGTTTCCTCTTTTGATGTTTCTACCTTCCCAGATTCTGTTTTGTTGATCAAAGTGGTGAATTTTTTTTCTTTGTTTTTCCCTTTTTTTTGGTAAAATTGTCCAGATAACTATAATCTGGAGACAGTCATGGCCAATAGTCAAAGCTGAAAGAGTGGCACTGTTATGCTGTGGCTTGATGGGATCTAAAAACTCGTATCCATAGAGGTATCAGAGCTACCGTCAGTGCACCACACTTCCTCATATAAAGGCTCTTATGAGATACTCTGTAATACTAAGTGGATTATCCAGACCATTTACAGTGGCTGTGGTTGTTGCCACTGAGTGCCAGCCTTCCAGCTTTATGGCCTAGTATTTCCATGGCTGGATTAGTGGGGGGAAACTGAGCTGTGGTTCTCTCGCAGGTCCCGGCCAGCACTCTGGGACTGACTGACTACACAACAGCAGTTTCTTGTTGGCTATAAATTAAACTATAAAGAGCCAAGTTAAGTTAAGGGGCATTAAATGGGTCAGATGTTTAACTATAGCTGGATCAGTTGTGTTAATGGTGTGAAGGTTGTGAGTTATGAGGGGCAGCAGTTGCAAGTTTTGAAATAGTTCCAAGAGTCTGAATGTAAGCTGAAAGTACAGTTTTGCAGAAGAATTTCTTAGGAAGGTTTGACTTATGTGGACATATTTAGATATCATTTTCTTTTCCAGAGTTGCGGGATCTTCATAAGAGCAGATTCAAAGACGTTTTTTGAGACATTATCATTAAGTTCTCAACAGAAGATCCTCTACCCACTGCAGCAGGAGGCCAACATAGACTTACTTGACCCTAACTGAGTCACTGCAGCACTGCAGTCGATTGTTCTGGTATTTAAGACATGAATAAAATCATGCAGTGCTTGTATTAGTGTCTCATGTTCATGGCTCTTTTTCTCATTGTTAATGGGCCTTGACAGATGAGCTGTAATGTCATTAAACAATGACCTGCAGGAGGAACTGCGATGTGTGAAAAGATAATTGGAAATCATGAGTATCGTCATTACTAAGTCTTTGTTTAGAATATTTGATTTCAAGCCTTTTGAAAGGACTGTTAATGTCCGTTTGATTAACAGACTCTGGGATGGTAAGCACAGCCAGATGCGTGTCAGAAGATGTATTTGTAACAGCAAATTGCTGAACATCCTCTTGACTTTAGCCATCTCTTGTTCTTGTTTCTGCTTCTGTTTGTTTTTTTCCACGTTACTCAGCAACTTCTGAAACACAACATTTGCCTCCCCAATTTTTAGTATTTGCGGGAAATGGTCCTATTATTCAGAAACAAGCGCGTCTGAAGCTTTTGTTATTTTTATCACCTAACTCATAAACAGTGCTTTTGAAAGTCGAGATTGCAAGAGTTCCTGCCAAGTTTTTGTCGGACTGGAAAATGGAAAACAGGTCAAATAAACATCAAATAAGCATCCAGAGATGGAACATTCAGTTTATTAAGCTCATGTAACGTCTTTATTGCTTACCGTCTCTCTTGGCCACTTTGATCAAATGTTTTGCACCCCATAACCTGAGTTTCATGGTTTTATGCATCAGTTTACCTTTTTCTTTTTCTTTTTTTTTTTTCCAGCAACAAAACTCTGTGGGGTTCTCTGAAGGAACCTGACATTGTCAACACCAATGAGTTTGAGGATCTATTCTCTAAGGCCACACTACAGCAGAAGAAGAAGCCTCTCTCAGACACCTATGAGAAGAAAGCTAAAACCAAGAAGGTAGAGTGACTCGGCTTTTGTTCTGGCTGCTATTATTTACCTCTAGACTCTTCTTCTTGTTGTTTTATTGCACATTTTGCCACCTGCAGCCATGCTCTTTTGTTTAACTTGGTTTAAAGGAGGTTTTTGTGTGCCGTCATTTCCAATCACGAATCCCTCAAAAATACAACAAACAGTTAATCGGGAAGAAATGGATCGCAAGTCTTATCAGATCCTCCTCCAGACTGTTGCCTGCGCAGCTGCCAGATCTTGAACTGGGCCAATCCAGGCTATCAAGTTCATTCCCTTGTGTGCACTTGTGTGTTTCTTCTCTCCTTTTGGGTAAGCTCCTATTGCTGTGCAGGCCTGTGGCTTCAGATTTTTTTTCGTTTCTTTTTTGCACAATTTTGCCAAAGTGGAGCAAGTCAAGAAAATCAGCACCTCTGTGATTTATCCCGGATTGATCCACCATTCCCTCCAACCCAACAAAGACTTACTTGTTGATGTCCTGTCAAATGTTGCAACTCTGCACTTCTCCTGCAGCCAGCGCTGTGTCAGCGGCCTGGCTGCCTCATGGTCTTCACCCTGGCGTCCAAGCAGTTAAAATCGGCCACTGCCCGAGACTCTCCCCACTAAAATCCATACACATCCCCTATTCTGATCAATTTGTAAAGGCTCCACTTTGCTCCTGAGGGCCACAGTGTGTGTGTGCATGTGTGTGTTTTTTTCTGTCCCTGGTCTCCATCCCCTACATCTCTCCATTCAGTCTGGTCACTCAAACGGTCCAACATTTGATCCAACTCAGACAACTGTCTCCTGTCTTGGCTTACATCAGCTTGGAGGAAGCTTTAATGGAAGCTCAGTTAATACAGATTAATATCAATCACAAAAAAATAGAGAAAAACTGCACGTCCAATGAAACATTTGGTGTGCACAAAGAGCCGACGGCACGTAGACCAGACATTTTGCTCCCAGTAAGATAAATGCACAGTATTTTTTTACATTTGATGTCAAGATCTGTGTTTGAAATCCAAGTAAAAGATTAGATACGGAAAGAGAATACACAAAAGCGTGGGTACTTTCATCCACTTTAGAAGTTTTAACATCCTGGAAAGCACGTCAAAGTAATAGAGACATGTTTACTTGATCATTTTTTTTGTCCTCAAGAGTTTATGTTATGAGACGAGGGGAGAGAAATCATTTGAGCAAGAAATCATCTGAATCACCAGTTCATGATGACTTCCAAGAATTCCAGCATGGGAAAGAAAACAAGGAAAAGAACAGGGTGGGTGGAGAGGAAGGGATGAAAGTAGGACTGAAAGCTAGCTGCCACTGATTTGAAGGCAACTGGATCGTGAAGGTTGATGTTACAGAGCAGAAGGCAAAAAAGCACAAATAGATGGTGTACAGCAGGGATCCTCCAACCTGGTCCTCGAGGGCCGGTGTCCTGCAGGTTTTCGAAGTGTCCCTGCTGCAACACACCTGACACAGACTCTGACAAGCACAAGTTTGCTATTTCTCCATTGATTTGAGTAAGGTGTGTTGAAGCAGGGACACTTCGAAAACAGCAGGGGAAGACGATCACTGTCGTATTTGTGTAATTTATTTATTTATTTTTGCGATGTGTGTGTTTAAGTTTGCATGTGTGTGTGAGGTTGATGACTTGGAGGCAAAATGTTATTTTAAACAACATATGTCAATCACAAAAATGTTTCCATTTTCAGCTGTTTCTGTCTGTAGATGCTCTTTTCATTCTTTTGAGGCGCAAAGGAAAAGAAGACATATTTTGCTCTGTTGCATTTTTTCGTACAAAATATGCTGTCATGATTTACTAATCTGGTGTTCTAAACTTGCAATAAATACCTATATGTTTAGTTAGTGCTAAGGTTTTTAGAAATTTAGTTCCTCCAAAAAAACATCTCAAAACTCATTTGTTTGAATTGGCGTCAGGTCAGTTTTGGCTGGACTTATTCAAACAATAGTCAGTGAACACAGTGCTTCACAAATGCACGTTGAAACTCCATCATGCTAAGAAAAACATAAACAAAATCTAGAATTATTGATGCCCTCTTAAAAAAATAAAATAAAATCTTTCTTTTGTTTTGGAAATGGGTCCTCTGGCTAAAAAGAAGTGCCATCATCCTGCTTGTTAGTAGTGCCCAGCATAAAAGTCTTCACATGTGATGGTATGTGCAATGATATTGCATGAGTAGCTTGCACATCTGTAAAAGAACCATTAACACTGCAGCAACCTGTGGTACCATCCAGACATCTTTTTCAGGGAAGGCGTTGCTTATTTCAGAAATACAATGCATTCTGGTTTTATTTACATTTTACAAAGAGTCATCACTTCTTTTCAGTGATCAACTAATTTAATTCTGTAATTATTGTTGCTTTCTTGTTATGTATTGCATCATTTCTCAATGAATAGCTTCAATGATCTAGACTGAGATCCTCTGTTAGACCAAAATTTTGTCTTCCATCAAAAATCCAAGTTCTTTCTATAAAGTGCTCTTTATGTAACTCTCAGTAGTTTTATAAATGCATGCCCAGGCCAGAGGTTTTACTCTGCAGAATCTGACCAGACAGTATGTTTGTGGGTCCCTCTGGATGACAACCAATACAGTACCAGTCAACACACACAGACAACCTGCCTTTTTTCTCTTTCAGCACACACTTACAGTCAGCGGGTATATTGTATCAGTGTGAGGAGAGAGCTTCAGTTGCCTCTTGTGTTTCTGTTTGTGTATTTTTTTTATTTTTTTTTTGCGATGTGTGTGTTTAAGTTTACATGTGAGTGTGATGACAGCACATCCTCACAAGTCATTATGCACTTGCTCAGAAAGTGTTGCCAGATCATGCAAACACCACAGCCTGGGGCTGTGCACGGCGAGAGGAGATGAGTGGGTGGGAATGGAATGTGTGTCTGCATTATGCATATGATCCACTTCCCCACTTTCCAACAACTGCACACGCCAAAAGTTAAAACTCGGGGGATGCAGCCGATGCCTACGTGAGTGGGTTAATCTTTATCATGTGTGCCATAGAAAAATCAAAGCTCTTGTTTACTCTGGAGCCCTTCGCTCTCTGCTGATTAACATATCAAAGCCTGGGAGATGACACAGAGGAGAGCTCTCCCACAATAGCAGACTGGACCGGACCGGACTGGACCGGGGGTATAATTGCATGCATGTGGCTCCACTGGCTTGAAGAGGCAATGAAATTGGGGCACCTATAGGAGTTGGAGGGGATGGGGGGGGGTTAGAATCAGCATTTGGTGCATTCTTGAGAGATGAGGAGGGAGCGAGAGATGGATGAACATGAAGAAATCATTCAAGCTAAACGTGCTGTTGAGTTCGTGCGCAAATAGGTAAACACAATTTCCTATACACACATAAATCAAATCGGTATCAAGTTTATACATGGCGGATCTTCTTAAACAAACAGTCACGTTAACCAGTTTATAATTTATGAGCAATCATCGTAGGTTTATTAAAGACATATTTGAAATCCTGGCTATGACGTGGGAGAGTGGGTGTGAGGTTAACGCTGGGTGTGCGTGAGGTGGGTATTGATGGGGAGTCTTGATCCAGTTGTTTTTTTAACATGTGCCTGGGTGATTCCAGACAGATAGTGAGACAGACGGTCAGTGATGAGCAGGCTGGCTGCTCCGCTAGTGTAAACTATCCACTGCTCTGTATCTGCATCCCACATTTCCTAACTTCAGCCACCTGCTTCAGCTCAAACCTCTGACACTCACAGTATCTCCTTCCATCATTTTATTTATTTTTGTAGCCTGTTCTTTTTTTTTCTTACTCAGTTTTTTTCTTCCAGTCCTTGTTACTCAAGTGGACACATCAGTTTCAAATAAAAGCCAGCCTTCCTTTCTCTTTTTATCCACAGGAGGGAGCCATTAGCTCTTGATGTCTACCTGTCTCAGCATCAGCATCGCCCCGGCTCCCTCCATCTACCCGAGCCGCTTGCGTGTCTGAAAGCAAGCATCCAGCATCAGTTGTCTTTTCTCATTAACTTAATTGTTTTGGCTAATTGGCGATTTCTGCAGCCGCAGCAAGCAGGAAGGGTCTCTGGGCTGTTTTTAGTGTGGCCCGTCCAAAGTGGTTAATTAGAGGTGTTTGGAAAGCCTGGTACTCGGTCGTCTCAAGTCCCCAGAGTGGGAGATCCCCAGTGATCCAGGTAATAGAGCTGGAAGCAGCATGGCACCCACTAACGCTCTGTAATGCAATACCCACTTCTAAGGCTTCTGCTCTCCAGCTCCCACTGGACAACCCAGTAGCCGACAATGCCATAATACCTAATGAAGAAGCCTGACACATTAAGTTTTAGAGCAGGGCTTTACCTTGCCAAAACTTTCTCTGGCTTTACGGCTAATTCAGTCATAAGTAATTGTGACCATGTGTAGGCACAAATAAAAATCCTGTGAATTTATAGTTTGTTATAAAAAGCCTGCTTCTCTTTGCTTTGCTCTTCTAGACTGTCCTTTTATGGTAGCACTTTTGCCTTTGTACTTTCACTGCGACTTGATATTTTTTGATTATATCTCACACGTGTTCCTGGGTAAACTGGAGGAGGTGCTTTTTTTGTACAACTTCGCTCCCTCATTGGCAAAGCGGGTCCGAGCTATGTCTGCGGGCTCAACGTTTCCCGGCCTTTTGCGTCATGGCGACGGCTTATAACAAAGAGCGTTGATAAGTTTGGCCATTAAGGTCAACCCAAATGGTTTGCAGGCTGCTTAGACCAAATGGAGCTTCAGGCACCCTGTGTGGCTTATCATCTGTCATCTGTTTCCATAGCAGTAGAAGACACAGTTTTACCCACCCTTTTATTAATTCAATTTAGTGTAAACTCTAAGGTGCAACTGTAAATTGTTGAATTGAAAATAAAGAGCAATTATATACAGTAAATTTAATGTAATGCAGTGTAATTTTTTTTTAAACTGCAAATGGTTCAGAATTTTAAGAAAACTTAAAGCTCCACAAATAAATGCAACCTATTTATTTCATTTTTTATTTGGTTTGTTTTTTCTAGATTATCAAGCTGCTGGATGGGAAGCGCTCACAGGCAGTCGGCATCCTCATTTCAAGCCTGCATCTGGAGATGAAGGACATTCAACAAGGTGAGCAATATTCCCTCAGTCTGTTCAACATCTCTAGGAGCTTGTGAACACGATGTCATCGTCCCGTCTTTCAGGAAAGAAGCTCTGTTTCAGTTTCAACAGAAACGAGCTAAATTTACTTTCCCATTTAACAATAAACGGAGGATTACTCCTGATGAAATGCAGATGGACTTATTTTTAGAGATGAGATAGTGAACCCTGCAGCAGAAGATGCATTCCTATCTCTTGACAGCAACTAATTTGTAACTTGAGCCACTTCTTTTTGGATTAATTTGTGACTCAAGTGGAGCTTGGATGATTTTTCCAGTTACCACAACGGGAAAGAGAACACCTCGATTTGTCAAAACAAGAGATGGCAAAAGTGGGGTGAGAGCAGCCCCTTCGGTTTTTCTGTCAGGCCTCCTGCGCTGGTTAGAATCAAATTGCCATCTCCTTCATTTAAAAAGCTGCACAGATTGATTGCATGCTTGGTTGTTCGGTGGAAAATACGTGTGTGCGCGTGTGTGTGTGTGTGGCTGCATGGGTGTGTAAACACATAGTATGTGTGTTGGGGACATCGTAGATGAGCCAGGAATTAGTCCTGTCCAGGGACTGTGGCTGAGAATGCCTGCCGCCTGCTAGTCTGAGCATGCGGCCAGCAGATCTGTTTATTGTAGCCAGTGACGGTTTCCACAAGCCTAATGGGACTGACACCCCACTAATGATCTAAGCATGTACAAAACCACCTTCCACAGTTAGCAGACACTGTGCTACCACATAAAACTGCCTCAAACACAAGCCAAAAAGCACATACACCAGTGCAACCATCTTGTTTAGATTTTTTTTGTCCTCTCCCCTCAGTGCCTTTCTCCCTGTTCCAAGTGTCAGTTTGTAGAGGTTGTTTGGTAAAAAGGCCTGTTCCCACCCAGCGTGTGGCTGCCTCCTTTCTCCTTAATGGGAGGTGTACGTGAAATGGACAATTTGAATTTGACAATAAAGGACAGAACCCCTAAAAAGCACTTCTAAAGGCTGGCCTCGCCTGCTTGCCTCCCCTTTGTTGCCAAATTAAAAGGACATGGTACATGTAATGTAATTACAGCTACGAGGGAGAGGGAAGGAGGGGAAGGCAGCGCTCTGGTTAAGAGAGAGGGGGTCAAAAGCACCCGTCGCAATGACTGGGGGACCTCAAGGGCCACCATGGTTCAAGGGCAAGGGGAGGCTCTCCCCCACACACCACACACACACACACACACACACACACACACACACACACACACCACAGGAGTGAAAAGTGGAAGGAGAGGGTGTGAGGCCGTTGGCAGGCAGGCTTTGATCTGTCGGTGTGGAGAGATATCCGGCTCCCCTCGGATCAGAGTGCTCCTGTGCACACTGGGGCAGGCCCCCCTTTGGTGTGTGATTGACGGCTGCATGGCTGAGGGACTGAATAATCCACTCTAATAAGATGTAGGAAGTGGACCTCCAGCGTTTTCTCTGATCCACACTCTGGGATCACATTGACAGCTTCTCTGCTGCAGAACAGCTGCAAACCAGAATGGAAGTCAGTGCATGATTGGAAAGACTGGGTGGTTGTTGGTGAAATTATTTCAATTTGCATCTGTCATTGAAATTATATCAAAAACCACACTTTATTTAATTATGTAAATTGTATTCTATTTAAAATCTTTCCTTTTGGATCTAAAGCATCTTTCTCTTAGATATTGTTATTTTTATTAATATTATTACTTTAAGATTATTTTTCTGGAGGTTTGCATAGCAACAAAGGAAATAGCGGGGGAGTCCAACCATGGATAATTCCCTAATAGAATATTTGGTTTGGGGTTTTTCATCCCAAACATTTGGCTGCCAGATTTGCTGAAAATTAAAGCTTGAATTCAAAAGGATTTAGAATTTAATCCTTTCTCAGTCCCATAGAGTCATCAGACTGAAGTATCAAGTATTAGTAAAATGCATGTACAGTGTAGGTTTTGTTGCATTTCTAGCTTTTTGTCCATGCGATGTGATGCATTTTAAAGATTCTTTAAATCACTGAGTGACTGATTTTTAAAGCAGAATGTGGTGTGAAGCCCTCCTTAGCTGACAACAACCAGACCACTCTCAGCTTATTCAGAAGCGGTGGAGCCATCCCTCCCATCATGACCCCCCCCCCCATCACTAAGCCATAAACCTGAAACACCTCGAAGACGCTACACAGTTATCTTATTGAGCCATTCTCTCCTTTCCTCTGCACACTTTTGAAAGTAAAACAGTCTTGCAAGCCTCAGTTTGCAAAAACCAGCATCCTCTCACCTTCTACTGCCCCCCATTACCCTCCAACCCACCCACCCCAACTCTATAATCATTAGTTGGTTGTTGGCTGTGGTGGTTCTAACTGTGGGCTCAGAGGTTAAGCAGTTTCAGGCTTTCTTCTTTGAGCCATGCCGAGGGGCTTCGTCCCCCAGTTTGCTTGAGAGTTGAAGAGAAGAGCTCCAGTTTTGGCTCAGTGTCTGTGGTCTCTTCAAACTTCACCACATAAAGCTGATATTCTAAGCGTATCATTCAGCTATATGTTGTCTAATAATACTTTTATTTTTTATTTTTGAGGGAGATGATGCAGTATACGAGCAGCATCCTAATTTAAGTTGAATAATCTCCTTTTTTGTGGCACTTAATGGTGATGATTTCTTATATGATGTACTAAATGTAGTATGATCTCATTTGTAACAAAACTACAAGGCTATCAACAGTTTATGCCTGTCGTCGAGCTTGTTCTTCACTGTCAACATTTAAAAGGCAACATGCTTGGGCCAAAATTTCACACATTTATAAGACTGGCTGCTAACAATGAATGTCTCTACTGTTATTTTTACCAGCTGTTCTTAACGTGGACAACTCTGTGGTGGATTTGGAGACCATTGAGGCTTTGTATGAAAATGTAAGTAACTGAGCCTTTGAAGTCGTACAATCATTGTTGAAAAATAGATTATTTTTTTTATGCATTAAAAACATTTTTAATTGTCCTTTTTTTTCTTCAGTGCTTACAATGTTCTCTGTCTGTATTTATACTACATGTTGTGTGTCCTCAGAGGGCCACCAGTGATGAGTTGGACAGGATAATGGGACATTATCAGACCTCCAAAGAAGATGAAGTCAAACTGCTGGATAAACCTGAACAGTAAGATTATTTTGAACAGTTCGTTAAAAAAAAAAGTTTAATCGTTGTAGGATATTCTCCTATGTTAAATCATAGTAAGTTTGCCTGTTCTTATTAAAAGTTTAAAGTTTGAATATCGATTTTTCTATAAACCATAATCTAAATAATTATTTATTAATACATTTAACTAGATTAGACGTAATAGTAATGATTAAAAACGTATCATTAAAATCACTTTTTACTATTAATTACATCAGTTAGTGATACCCTAATGACTTTGTTTTTCGGGGGGGATGGGGGGGGTTACGTATTTTTCCACAATTTGTGTGCATACTTATGCATCATCAGACATTGCTTCAGTAGTTCAGTAGTTCCTGTTGGGGTTAAGTAGTCCAGGGCAGTTAACGAGGTTTGGACCCAACGGTGCCGCTCCGCCTGGCCTTCCTATTTCCATGTTTGACCAGAGCTGTCACTATAGCTGCCTGAGTCGTCCTTACTCAGTGTCTACCTCCATCAGCACAGCCTAATCACACAGGATGTTACTGCTCCGCTCCCCTCCGACACGGCACTGTTTACATAAGTCGTCCTGCATCAGGCCAGAGCTACCTTTGATCAGTCTCTGTGCGCCGCTCGCTGCTTTCCCTCCACCCGACCCCGTGGACCTTTCAAACCCAGCCGAGCAGCACCGCTCATGACTATCAGCTGCCTGCCTGCCTGTGAACAGCAACATTGACTCAGCCAGCCTGTGTGGGGAAGCTGGGCCTGCCAAGGCCCCAAAATACTTCTTCCTGTTAGACATTTTGTTTAATTCTGTCATAACACATCACTCCCCCTCCCCTCCTCCCTCCTCTTTTCTCTGCTCCTCCTCCCTTTTCTTGTTTTCCAGGTTTCTCTACGAGCTCTCCCAGATTCCTGACTTTGCAGGCAGAGCCCACTGCATCATCTTCCAGTCAGTATTCCTCGACACCATCTCCTCTATACATCGCAAGGTGGAAATCATCTCCAATGTCTGCAAAGTAAGGACATCATGTCAACAAACACAGCTTCAAGCGTGTCATTAAGCCACATAAAAATCTGATTGTGTGCGTTTCTGTATTAGGACCTGTTCGAGTGTAATAGCTTGCAGGAAGTGATGGGTCTTGTTCTGGCCTTTGGGAACTACATGAACGGAGGGAACAGGACCCGAGGTCAGGCTGATGGTTTCGGGCTGGAGATCCTCCCGAAGCTGAAGGATGTGAAGAGCAGGGTAGATACCACTTACTTAAAAGCTCCCCGCAGTGTCCTGATCTTCTACTGAGTATTACCATAATGGGCTCAGACATTCACTTTTCTCTTTATTGTCTACTATTGCCTTTTTCAGGACAATCGTATCAACCTGGTGGATTATGTGGTTTTATACTACTTGCGTAATTTTGACAAAGTAAGTCAAATTAGTCACATCAAAACTTAAAAAGAAAAGTTTTTCTCCTATTTAAACATATTTAAACATCTGCAACTTCACGTTCATGAACTTCTATGTTTGTTTTCAGCATGCTGGTACAGAAAAAAGTGTGTTCCCTATGCCAGAGCCTCAAGACTTCTTCCAGGCTGCTCAGGTCAAGTTTGATGACCTCACCAAAGACATCAGAAAACTGAAGAGAGATCTAACCGGTAGGACATGCTCTGTTATATCATTACTTTTATTTTCACGGCGCACGTCGAGGCTTAGACATGACGCCACCTTGAATTTTACCGCTTAGGTCAACTGTGTTAAACTGACAATCAGTCAACGTAACTGTATACGTTACCATCTTTCACCAGAGCAGTTTGAATGTTAATGTCCTTCCTATGGACTCTTCCCGCCCCTGCTCAGAGAGATTTGTGCATGCATTGAGGACCTCGGAGGGCCCGCGGCTGCTTTTCCCAGTTTCCAGATAATATATCTTGACTGTCATGCCATCATAACACCAAAGCATCCTCATGTTATTGTCACCAGAGCATTTTTTGTGAAGCTCCAAAAAGCAACAATATTCCATTTCAGCAAAGAAGCATCGCACCAACTGTTGGCAGATAAATAAACAAATCCGCTTTTGATGTTCTGTGCTTTTTGCGCTCTGGTCGTTGAGTCACTCAACAAACCAGCCAGGCAGCCAGTTAGTCTTCGCCAGGGCCAAGCGGAGGTTAAAGGCGATGCCCTCCTCTCCTCTGGTGTCTGTGGTTATTTAAATCAAGCAATAATACGGCATATGAAAGCAATTAGATATGCTCCACATTGCTGTTAAAGCCCTCTCTTCTCTGACCTGAGGGAAAAATACAAAGAGTCTACTAAAGTACCCAGACCTACCTCAAGCTGTCACTCATTTATTAGGAAAAATGGAAGACCTGAAGACAATAAATGCAACATAAGGGCCCTCGTATTTGATCTCTGCTGCAGCGCAGTCTGGCACAGTAGTCCTCCGGGGTATTAGCATCACAGGGCGGGCATTGGATTCTGGATGTTTGGTGAGCTCCACCTATGACTCCCACCATTTTTATCCTCTCCAGCCGCCTGGAATAAATATTTATGCCTGGCTATTATAAACCAGCCTAAAGAACCCAACTGCTCTTAATTATAAAGCTAACACAGATCACTTCCATCTACAACATGAACGCTGACTGACACTGAGAAGCTAACACCGAATCACACTCTGGTTTACATGCACCGATTGACTATGCCGAGTGAAGCGGCTTGCCCCTCACCTGATCCTGAGGTGGCGATTGCAGTGATCTGCAGTTGTCTTGCCCTCCAGACCTGGGTCAAAGGTCAGGAGACTTGACGCTAACGGTGAGGAATTCATTTCTTTTCGCATAATCTCCTCCTTCGTATTGCTGCAGATGAGTTTCCAACTGTGCATCCCATATAAATCTCACGCAGGTACTATTAGGTCAGCACAAGTCTCCGAGCATTAGTTACGAGTTTCTTTTCCCCGCTAGTCGTTGGTGACGCTCAGGGACGGGTTGCCGTCCGCTTGGCTGCCCTCTTCTTCACTGACTTGTGGAGAAACATGATCCTCTTTTGATGGGGCTTCCTGTTTGGAGAGAGGGTGATGACCTCTCTCTGGGCTCCGCTCAGGGGAGAGGGATGAGTGAGAGGCCACGAAGACCTACTGTAGGACTCTGAGCCATCATTGAGACAAATGTCTTACATTTAGTTTTATGCTACTATTAATGTGCACATTCAACTGTCTTAGCACTAAATATTACCTTCATCACTGAAATTCTGTTCACCTTGGGCTTCTTCACAAGAGGCTACTAATTCATCTTTAAGTTGCCTTTTTAAATTACCACTTTCAGACCAGCGACTACGTACAAAAAGATTTCTTTAACTGCCACATAATTGGACTAGACAGAAAGGCAGGGATGCAACCGTATGAAATAGGATCAAATAAAAAGAAACAGTCAGAGCTCATTTGCTGCTCAGGGGAGTTTAGTGTTTCACAGAAGGCCTGGCCCAGGTTAGGCATTCATCACTGTGGCAAATCAGACAGTGTCCTGATTTTAAATGGCCTTTAATGTCAGGTTCAGGCAGGGCCTTTAGCCTGAGGTCTGTTTTACGATAGAGGCTCCACTGAGAGCGGTGTGTGTGAAACCAGCATGCAGAGGTACTGTCACCTCTTCTCTGACTAAACATGATCATAAAAAAAGGATGGTTTGGGTGTTTTTGTAACTTATTCTTAGCAAAATGATCACGCTGGGGGAAAAAAAGTTATTTTATATTAAATGAAATAAGTATTTCTTCAGATTTATTTGAATATGGTTGAAAGTTTACTGAAGATATCTTGAATGGTGAGTCAGCATGACAAATACAGATGAATGCAGCCTTCTATTATGAGGAAAATACTTTCTTTTAAGGCTTTTTGGATCCATATTTAAGCTAAGGTTAATGTCTCACCTCGTATTCTGAGTCCTGGTTGGAGCCTTTACCTGTCAGTGCTGTGCTCTCCAGCGAAAATGTGGGGGAAGAGTTGTAGTTTGGTGGATGCGGATTGATTTATGTGGGATGGAAAGGGGAGAGAAGGTCTTACCTTTTCCCTGCTGAGGCAGTCTTTTGGCTGGCCTTGCTCAGAGGCTATAGTATTTTTCATTAGAAAGGAGAGCTGGAGACCTGACAGTCTGCTGGAACTGAAGATAATTGGGGATCAGTGAGAGAATTCACTTTCAAGGTATAAATAATTAGGATAAGCCAGGGCTGGAGCCCTGCACTGGTTTAACCTCTGAAGGAAATATGGTTTTAAGAGTGTCATTGTCTATTTCTGCATTTGTAAAACAAAATACAACCATATTGAGAGAATTATTACATTAGTTGGAGCTGCTGTTTCTGCTGGCGCCTGATCTTTCAATATCAACTTGCAGCAACAAGAAACATGTGTCGTATGTGTTTGTCTGCCCCCACAGTCTCCATGTATTTGCTGTTGTTTGTTTAATCGCACAGTTTTTATGCTTTATCATGATCCTTTGTTTCAGAGGTAGGGGGGTTGGTGGGATGTTATTGCCACATTTTGGGGTTAGAAACATTCATCAAACAGCTGGAGTGGAGATTTTGTGGTGTTCCACAAAGTCTCCATCCACTGTTAACAATTTTCTTTAAGTCCACGCATTATAATCATGCATTGTCTTGGCTTGCTGAGTTTTCCTGGTCGCTGCAATGGGGGCTCTTGCTTCCTGCATGCAAACTTATATATCTTACATTTTGACATCAAAGTCACTCGCTTTACAAACCACACAGGGTCAGTCCTGGAGTAGAAGTTCATCTTTCTTGTTTCTTGAAACACTTCTGTTGATGTGTTACCTCATATGATACAACAACTAGTTGACTCTCATCCTCTCAAATAAGATTGATTCAGCAGTGTTCTCTTTGAGATGCTTGTTTTTAAGTGTTGGTTGAGGGCCCTGGTGAATCCGCTCGGATCGGCCCTCGGTGCCGCTTTCAGGAAAAATTGGAGTTGAACAAATTCAATAAAACTCTCATTAACTAGCCAGGTCCATCTGGAAGCTTGTTTTGTTAACGACGTAGAGTCATACACAAAACCACGACTCTCACTAGGTTAATGGATTTCATTCGTGTATTGATGCAGACTACATTAGCACCCCAGTTGCAAAGCAGCTGAGCAAATGTGTTTCCCTCTGTAAGGGCTCTAATGATCGGAGCCGTGGCCCTCGTCAATATCCTGAGTGTCTGTGGTGGTAAACTAGTCCCTTGCAAGAGCCTGATAGGGCAAGCTGTGCAACAAGCAGGAAAGAGTTGCCACACTTGTTTTAATGCTGTTAAGTAGAAAAATCATCTGTTTTCTGCAGCATCTCTGCTTCCCAAACTGCAAACAGAAAAACAACTGCATCTATTTCCACTGACTATTGGCTTATTGGGTTTTTTTATGCTGAATGTATATATATATATATTCTACAGTGTATATTTATGATTGCAATATTTTCTACTCATTTAGATGCCTTTATATTGAAAAAAATAATAATTACTGGGGTTTTTATATCTTTTTCTTTCTATTTGTTCTGTTGTTGTTTTTTATCCCGTATTTGTCTTTAAGGCTATTTTTTCAGGCTCATATCATAAAATTACTGTTTTGTTACCGCAAATTTTATTTAAAAAAATAATAATTAAATGAGGGCCCTAATAGCCGAGTTTTTCTGACAAGCCTGATGGTATCTTTGATGTACTTTCAGGAGAATCCTCCTTAGTGAATACACTTTTCCAAAAATATTATTATCACTTCAACACAGTGTCTCCAACTCAAGCTTTTAGTCTTTATTCTTTACAGCTGTTGTGTTTTTGTGGGCTTCCTCCTTGTGGCTTTTGCTGTCTGGACCACATTTGGAAGTAAGCCGCCTCTAAATTGTAGACTTGCTGTTTTGAACACTGTTTTAATGGGTCCCTTTGAGTTTGGGGCGGGGGTGGGGGGTGCTCTGGTAAAGAAACATGGTTTACCCAAACAGAACAATATGATTGTCATGTTTGTATTGTCACTGATTTCTCCTTTTCGTTTTGATAACTGCTGGCTTGCTCTATATTTAAGAAGTGTCCTGGCATCCAGACTCTCGGGCTGTACGTAATTACTTCTCAGTTATGATTCTCACATGTCGTGTTTCCCCCCCTAATTTATCAAGACATCCTATAAATAAAAGACGTAATAGCCTGAGTGTACTGCATTGCAGGTGCAACATCTCCGCATGCAAACATCTAAAAGCAGCGACACAGCAAAGTGAGACGGCGGCCAGACCTGTTAATGCTCTTGTTCTGTTGCAGAACTATTTAGTAATGCAGTCATAAGCAAGTTAAGGTATTTATTGCAGCCATTAATGACTTACAGGTTGGAGGATTGTGCCAAAGTTCTTTCACCAGGCGCCTGTGTGTGTAGTAACCGAGGCTTACAGTTAAGAGGAAATGGGAAAGGTTCGGCTGGAACGCACTCAGTCACGGCTGTTTCCTCTGAGTTTGTGTGAGTTGGATCATTTGGCACGACAACGAAAAAAAATCATCCACAAACCACAAACACATCTGCCGCACTAACATGCACAGAGAGAACTTTGGGTAGAGCACAATGCAATCAGAGCAGTCCTGACTGGATGCACAATGTTGTGTGAAATGTTTTTAATTAGATTTCTGCTCAATTCTCGATGAAGAAAAGAGAAACTGCAACATGTTAAACAGCGTATAAAAATATATAAACCATGTAGTAACATGTTAAATTAATGGGTTATTGGGGAAAATGAAGTAACTAAATTTAGATTAATCTAAAGTTTAAGGTTTGGAAATTTAATGAAATTGCTCATAATGTAGTAAAAAATATATTTTTGATTATTTCGTTAAAAAAAATATTTCTGTTTATTTAATTAGTTTTTCTGTGTTTTATGTAGGCCTATATCATAGTACAAAATAACGAAAGCGCTTTATTTGGGGGGAAAAAGAGGTACAGAAAGAAAAATGAAAAAATACTCAATTTATTGACAATCCTTTAAATTGATTAATTTTAGCCCAGATTGACTTTTATCTTTTATACTTTCTAGTTTTTTTTTTTTTACTGCATTAAAGGTGCAGATTGCAAAATTTTCTTTTTAAAAAGAGTGCAAAACTTTTTAGAATGAGCTAAACTGACTTACAGAATATGAAAAAACAAAATCTACAATGTCATGTTCAAGACATTTATTCATTATTATTTACAAATATCTAAAAAAATTTAACATCATAGTTTGCTAAAATCCCAAGAAATAGGATTTTTCTCTTGTGCAGTCTGCAGTTCCTTTCTCTTCCCACTCATTGAAGGACAAGTAGTCAGATATATCAAATTAATTGTGAAAAGAAGTAGATGTACATTTTGGTTTAAAAACTTAGTGAATTAGGTTTGTTTCCATTAACTTTTTATTTTGTTTTTGCATTGAGACGGACTAGATACGTTTAAAACCTAAGCAACCTTTGGATAGGAAGTAGTTATTGAGGAAAAGGAATATGTCCTTATATAGGGCCAATGGATCTATGTTATGAACCCTCCTCCAGAGAAAGCTGGGTCTACACATCATTCTACACATGTACATTAAGAGGGAAAGCTGTTCCACTACAGCAAAGCACTACTGCAGCACTACTACTTCAATTATGAATGATGGATAGGAAGATAAAGCCAACCTCACACCACAACAGACGTGTGTCAAAATGAAATGGACCCGTGATGACCCTTGTAAGCATGAGAACACCGACAGCAGGAATTTTCCTCTCTGTTGAAAAGGTGTTAACATCTCCCATGAAAGCAAAAATAGGCCAAAATTTTGGATAAATGTTTTTGTTTTGTTTTTTTCCCTTTCCCAATGTTGTCATTTCCATTTATCTTTTCTGCTGCAGTACTTAGATGAACCTTCTGGTCAGGGCTTGTTTTTTAATCCCCAGAATCATCATTCTCTTCCCACATTTCCACAGATATTAACTGCCTCCCTTTATTCTTTTTTCTCTCTCGGTCTCTCTCTCTTTCTCTTTCTACCAGCTTGTGAGAAAGAAGTGCAGAAAGTGTGCACAAACTCATCAGAAAAGCACCTGCAGCCTTTTAAAGAGAAGATGGACACATTTATATCTGCTGGTAAGTCAGGCTAAAGTTAAGTTTTTAGTTTTTTTTGCAACAGTCGCCCCTCGTCGCCCCTCGTCATTTGTTCATCATTGTGCAGTTTTGCTCTTTTAGTTCCATCCTATATGAAGCTGCTCAGTGATCTTTGTATGTTTTGGTTCATGGACACCCTTGAAAACAAGATGTTTCATCTCATGGGGTTTTCCCATCAAATACATTTCAAATTTCAAAAATCTAATAAATTATAGAATTCACTGGAAGCAAATAAAAAGCATCAGCATTTTCACAGAAAAAACACTTGTTATCAATTGGTTTTGTATAGTTTAAAACTCCTGAGGCAAACAGACCAAAAAAAAGAAACAAAGAACAATCCAGAGCAAAGCCAACACAGCAAATGGCTGCCAAAAACAAAACAAAAAGTCAGACATTAGCACTTAAATTCAGTGCATTAAATCACAGATGTTGCCTCATGCTGCCAAAACAGCAATAGGGGCCTGTCACCTTGTTTAAATAAGTTTGTATAATTTCTGGCTTTCCTTTACTGATTGCCAGCACTAAATAATTTCTACCACTGAGGACATTGGAGGAATGTCACTCAAGATAAGTAATAAGCTGTTAAAATCTCTCCTTCTCCCTCCAAATCCTGCACAATGACACTCTTCGCCTCCTCGCCGTCAGGTAGTGATAATGGATGTTTGCCTTCGGTCCTGCTCATAAGCCGGCCTGTCTCATGTGACATTGTTAAGAAAATTCTCAGTGTCTTCAAAGATGAACCATTCATTTGGACAGAGGATTTATGGCCAAGGAAGTGGTCATGAAACTGAGCACATGGGGGTAGAAAGGCCCTGTTTTCACCCAGACGCACGGCATGGGAGCTTTATAAAAGAGGGAGTTGTAATTATTTATTTTGTTATGTCAGACAGTCAGCTGGCTGCTGGAGAAGCTGTCTCCCAGCGCATGTGTGTGTTTTTGTTCGTGCTGAGAGAGGGCGTCTCGGTGCGTTGGAAGACAGCATGAGGACAGGAGTCCACAGGCCTGTAGAAAGGATCACATTGCCCCTAACATGGTTCTCATGTAGTCTGAGCTTCCATAAAGCTGGCAGGACATCTCTGGCTGCGGCCTTGTAAAGCCCGGCTGCCCTCAGTGGATCACTCCTGGGGACCACCGTGACAGGAGCAGAGCTTCCCTGAAACACTGATCATCTCGCTGTATGTCCCCGTTCTGACCTAGGCACTGATGAACTGCTGCTACACCATCTTTCTTTTGTGGGTTTTGACACTTAGCATTCATTCATAGCTCCGTGATCTACAAATGAAGATTTGGAGAGATGAGAAGCCCTGACATTAAATCAAATATAGTGGGACTCTGTTTCCTTTTTGTGGTTAGAGTACCTCCATTACTCCAGTTAAGCAGAAAGTGAGCAGCCTACAATATAGGCTTCAGAAGTACTTTTTCTTCATACTGCTATGAGCTGTAGCGCACTTTTCATAAAAATAGGGATTCGTGCTGCCCATTAGACGCCCATGTGCTGCTCTGTGTCTGTTTCACTGAAGGGTTACTATACACAAGCCTTCCTCTGCATTTAAGTTAATGTCATTAAAGCATCTGCGGTTGCCAAAGTGGCTTCCATCTGTTTCTGCTGCTGCCACTTCAGTAGACCTGAGGCCTGTACTGCAAAAGCGAGTTTTTTGGCTCAGTGAGCCAATTTGAGGTTTAACCCTGGATTTTCAATCTCACTGGTGGTTCACCTTTTACAAGGATGTATCACCATGAAACTGGTGTTGAAAACCAAAGCTGCTGCAGAGCAGGTTGTGTTCGGGATAAAGGATCATCTGTTCTGTTCATCTTTCGGAAAATGGGAGGCACACTGTGAAGCTCTCTTCTCTGCTGTGTTTCTCTCAAAAGTTGAATTTATTAGAATCCTTAAAATAGTTTTGGATGTCAAATAAGAAAAGCTGAAAAATGTTAAAAGATCTCACACTTTCCAGTGCATTACTTACTTTTTTTTATTATTCCTTGAGCTGCTCTGCTCTGTAATATGTAATCAGCATTTTCAATGATTTCATGCCTTCAAAAGGCAAAAACAAAGCAACAGGATACAGATCAAAGAGGCTGTTAAACTCTGACTCATCACTGATGAGTGACCTTTTCACTCAGGTAAATGCTCAGGCAGATTGCCCACAGATGTATGTGTCCCACACATGATTTTACATATTGAAGCGAACTTGTAAGAAACAGTGCCGAGGCTTGCTTAAGTGAAATTTTTTTCCTCAAATGAAGACTAAACTGTTTGCTGAGATCTTTGTCTCGGCAGGTCCTGCAGGTGAACCTAAACGCCCCCGCAGTCTTGCCTGTGTGATCTCTCCCAGATCTAAATCCTAAATCAAAATTTTCTGGAATGTGTCATGTCTTCTACATATTGTTTCTTCTTCTTTTAGTATTCTCTAAACTCCCAGATTATGCCATCATTTTTATTTATATTAGGTTTTTATTTATATGTCTGATCCGTTCTTATGTATCCTTTTTAATAAGCCCTCTTTAAAACATCTGGGGGGCTCTCTGACTGGAATATTTTTTTTAAACAAACATCATGACTAACTGAAAAACAATTTCTGCTTTTAATCTCAGTTTGTGTAGGTGTCATTTCCGTGGCTGTCCATGGAAAATACTTGTGCATCATCACATCCTTGCACTTTCTTTGTCAGCAAGTAACCAAACTTCCACTTGTTAAGATGACTGTGTGTTGGGTAGATGAGTCAGAATGTGCCGATAATAACCGTCCGTGGAAGCCGTTTATGATGAAGCCTCTGAGACCCATCTGTGTTCAAATGGAAGCGGGTGAGGAGCTGAAGAAGGATGTTTTATGGAAATCTTCAGCATCCCTCTTAGACTGCTCTTCATCTCTTTGTTATCTGGCTGCTGGGTACTTTTCACTTTGGAAAAGTGTGTCAGAGTTTTAAAGCCCTAATTTATTGTCCCTCTCAGCATGCACGTCTCATAACTTTCTAGTTAGCGACTAGTGGTTTCATGTTTACACATGGAGCGGAGGAAGAGAAACTTCACACACACATATTCTCTGGGCCGCTCTCTTTCTCTCAGCCTCTCGGCTCCTGTACCACCTCTGCACAGTCGCACCAGAGGGGTACCTCAGGCGCCAGCCTGACCCCCACTGAGACTAACGCCATTGGTCACGGCCCCTCTCCTCTTCCCCCTCCTCCTTTTATTCCATACATGACCACCCCACCACCCCCCCACCCCTTCATTAGGTTTACCCAACAACATGTAAAAAAGAAGTACAAGTAAAATGGGTTGATCGCAGGCTTTAGCTCACCTTCTCCCAAAAGACCCCCAAACCTGCCTTTGAACAATTTTTGGAGACTTCCCCCTCTTAAATCTTCAAGTAGGAAAGGTCCCCCATCATTGTAAAAAGGATGAATCTGGAAAAATGCAATAAATCTGAGATCACAGGCACTCTCTGGCCCTAGATAAATTCTTGCACCTCGGCCTGGCCCGCCGCACACATCTGCCTTGCATTTAGACACTTTTACATGGCAGGAGTCCACAGGAGCCTCCAGTTCCCAAACCTCTCTGTTTTAGCTACAACACGCACATGCATGTCAACACGCACATACAGAGCTCCACAAACAGACCACCGCTCCCCGCCCCCGAAACCCAGGCGTCACTTGCTCACACTTTGGAGCGTCAACACATAGAGGTATGTCAAGCTTTACAATGTGCTTAACAGTCACATGAGTAGCATGCTCAGTGTGTCGGTGACATCTCAACCCTGAGCTCTTCTTCTTTGCCCTTGAACTGATAACTCCAAGGACGGCTGATGAGCACAGCGCCCTCCTCTGGAGTCAGTAGAAACGTTTGCTTGTCTGTGTTAATGCAAGCCTCATAATGTGCCACGCAATGAATCTAAATCTTTTCTTCCTGTGTTGCAGCTCAAAAGGAGCATTCTGCTGAAGAGGACCAGCTCAACACAGCTCAGAAATGGTAGGAAAGTAACTATAACGAGCACAATCCGAGAGCCGATGATTGAAACCATGACGGTTGAACTGCGTTGTTTAGCACATATCTGCTATCAGATCAAATAAATGCTTGCTGTGTATGTAAACAATATTCACAGCGGTTGATAACATTTCCAGAAAGATAAAAAGGCTTCTTAGTATTTATCTGCTTTGGTGAAAAAGTCAGCCTTCAACTGCGCAGGTATGGCAAGATTTAAATGTCCCATTGCAGCATTAATACACCTGTGCTAACATGTGACCTTTTCAAATTCACAGTAAAGACAAATAAACATGCCCTCTGCTCAACAGAAACAGCCTCGAGCTTCCACAAACACATCTAAACCCTGAACCTCCTCCCTTGCACTTCCTATCATTCTTATCTGCTATGTTTTTGTGCAGAAGACTCCCAAGAGTCTTCCGAGAGGCATCTTGATTTATAGGCGCAAGACACACTGGCAGCCTCTGGGCTCGCCATCCGAGCGAAATCATATCTGGAACGTTTAGTATTGGAAAAAGATGGTGCAGCAGACAAACAAGGCAAACAGATTATTTTTGGCCCGTTTGGATTGAGAGCCGAGTTGTTTGCTTTATATTGTAACGTTCCAGCTTCTAAAATAAATCATGAGAGCACATAAAGAAGAGGTTGAAAGACACCGGACACAAGAAAATGGAACCTCTAAACAATTAGAAAGCTGATTGCTTTGGACAACATCATAACTCAGCGAGCGGCTCCGGACTGCTCTGCTTCATGTTGTTGTTTTAGAGCCAAGAGAATCCCTGATGGATGGCTGCAGCACTTCTTCTCTTAGTCCCACCTTCATCATCAAGTTATATTTATATCCACTAAATAACACCACTGTGTGTGTGTGTGTGTGTGTGTGTGTGTGTGTGTGTGTGTGTGTGTGTGTGTGTGTGTGTGTGTGTGTGTGTG
>JBBBVU010000021.1:9042026-9072350 GCA_037177055.1 Atherinosoma microstoma | reverse complement strand
ACACACACACACACACACACACACACACACACACACACACACACACACACACACACACACACACACACACATACATAAACTTGGACTTAAAATCAGCAGAAGAACACAACAGCTTGTAGCCATACACTCGCCCACCTACAATCTTTTATTTTTTTTAAAAAAGGAAGAAATAGAAGAAGTTGTGCTGTCATCACAATACTTCCAGCACAGTTTTGAGCACTTTCCCGCTTGCAGTAGCTGTATGTTGTTGCACGCAATAAACCACACTCCTCAGTATGCTAAGTATGTTTTTTTTTGTTTGTTTGTTTTTTAACTGTCTTGCACTTTTTGCACCTCTTTTACTATGCAAGAATATGGGTTATTTGCTATAAGATGTATAAACTGTATTGCTTCATGATAAAATTTAATTAGACTTTTTTATTTTTAAGGCTGTGTATTATTAAAGTTGTGCTTTATGTAAAAAATGTGCGATATCACCATGCTCCAGTGTTGTTGAGAAAAGAGTCTATTTATGTAAAGAGAGAGGTATTTTATGCCAAAAACATCCGCTTTGTTCCCATTTTTTAGGCTTTCGGAGTTGTAAGTGAATTGACTGAGAAGACTATATTTTCACATGGATGACACTTGTACAGTTCTGCCATGGAAAACAAAGTATTTTGCATAAAGTGAAAATAGTTGCCTTTTTCTGCTTTGCTTTGGAGCGATCAGGGTTGTGTTTTAAGGTAATGAGATTTAAGATTGCCACCTCAAGCCATGTGAGTTTTAATACCTCAGACTTCCATTATGAGATTCTCCATAAAACTGCACCTTCAGTTATTTTTTTAACCCTCCAAAGTCTTGATGCCATTTATTTTGTATAAAAATCCAAAACTGTTATATTTTCCTGTAGAGGGGGCTGAAAAACAAAAATCAGAAAGGACTTTTTGTAGCCTCTGTGTATATTGGTTCATGTAACTCTTATTAGCTCTCACATAGGTGCTCTGTGATTTTATGGAATTGTTTTAAATTTCAAGAATAAACTGGATGTCTAATAAGTCATTTGGATGAAAGATGTGTTCTACCATTTCTTCTCAATTTTATTTTCTGCTGTCAATACTACTATTAGGCCTGAATTGTGTCAATCTGATATGTATGTGAAAAGCTGAGTCATCAAAGGGGTTTGATCATTCGTTAAGCTGCTGGGCAGTTCAATAAACTGAGTCAGAGTGAAGCCCCACAGCCGAGACTTGTTTCTGGACGTTTAAACTTGTTCTTGGAAATCTGCTGAAATAAAGTCATTAGTTATAACTGGAGGAATTTTGCCATTGTTTTAATAGAACTGAGTTTTATAAGGGTGTGAAAGGGAATCCGATTAGATAAAACTAATTTTGATCTATCATAAAAATGCAAATAGTCATTAATATAATGCTTTAAGATAGAAATTTAGGGCATTTATTTCCTATGTCCACTTTCTGGACAACAATCAGCTCTTAACTGAGGATTTACACCTGTGGTACTCAGCCAGAAAAACAATGGCTAAGCCAGAAAACCACTCACCAAATCTAATAAAGTCAATCTTCATATAAAGACATAACTGAAATAATAAACAGCATCTATACTCATGAAACTGATTACTTGATATAAAAATGTCTGACTCAATAAGATGTTCTTCCACACACTGTAATGGTCATCTCACAGTTTAATACATTTTTCTACACAATTAGTTACAAATAATATGCACAATATTCCAACATCATTTTATTACGTTTTCATGGATAATTTAATCAAGGGAATAAACAAAGCGGTTAGATCAAAGATGGCTTTACAATTCACAACTATTTAATCACCATACTAAACCAACACTGTACATTTGCCCTATGAACTAACTAAGGAGTCTCTTTTCACGACAAACTATTTGATCAGGCTCCCAACTTATGCAAAAAAAAAAAAAAAAGGAGAAGAAAAATTTACTGACAATGCTTCGAAGTTCACAGAAATCAGTTGGGTTAACCTTGTAAGATTCTTGAAGTATCGAAATAAAAATCACATTTTTCATTTACAAATATTCATTCATTACATTCCACACAGTGGAAACATCCAGTTCTACAAACATAATGCATAAAATACAGGTTTGGACAGAAACATTTCCCCGTCACAGCGACTGTTTGGAGCAAAGTTCTTAAATCGAACCGGGGATTTTGCAGTTTTTTCTCTTTGCTTCTATCTGGGGAGGGTGAGTAAGCCGTGCGTAAAACGTGCCCGTTTCATGTCAGCGTTTCCGTGCAGTGGTGTTATTTGTTTTGAAGCTTGTGAGGTGTAAAATGTTGCGTGTCCATTTTTTGTTCACACGGTGTGCAAGAAGAGAATCGTGCGCTTTTTCTTTTGTTTTGTTTTTTGCTTTTTGTTTTTGTTTGTGGCGCACATCTCCAGATGGAGACAGGCACGTGTTCTCAGAACACTTTTACCAACAATCCTGTCACATATCATTGCTGCGTGGTTAGTCCAGGTCTATGGAAATGCAGCGGCACTGTTTGACGCGCTGGATGCGTTTCTTCTTGGTGGGTGGCTGCTGATCCGGACAGTTCAAAGTGAAAGTCATGGTGGTAAAACGTTTCGGTTTACAAAACGAACAGGACTGGAAGGCACCCTCCTCCCTGCGAATATGCCTGGGGATGTAGAAGGAATTGCACTGTCCGTAACAAAAGCGATTGATGATGGTGCGACTGACGCAGCCCTCCTCGTGGATTGTCTGTTTGAGGGGTTGCGTCTTGCACCAGTCCCGTTTCAAATACTGGCGCTCCGTCACATGTAAAGCTTCCTGGCTGGACTCCAGCACCTCGTCGGCCGGTGAGGACGAGCCCGGTCTCTGGGGGGACCCAGAACCCGCCTGCGGAGGCTGCGGTTGCTGCTCCGATTCGTTTGGGTTGCTTTTGTCAGGATGAGGAATGGCCCCTTGTGAACCTCGGTTTCTTTTTGAATCCACGGGAGAGAACAGCAGCCCAATGATGAAAACCATACAGCAGAAAATACGCGTTGAGATTGCCATCCTTTGGGAGAAGAGAGGACAAAAGAATGAATCCTCCAAAACGTTTCAATTGTGGAAACGTAACGCACAACTGTCAAAACTTTTACGCAGCGTAAAAACGCACGGATAGACGCTTGAAAGTCATGCTTTAATATATATATATATATATATATATAAATGACTTAGTGTCAGATAAATGTCTTGGGAATATTATATTCCCATCAATTTGATAAATTATTCAAAAAGGTCAACAGATTGAACCAAACAAGACATAAACTGCCTGCTCTCTAAGTTATCACTGTCCACACATTCACACGAGGAGATAACGAACATGCAGTTTAACAATTTTTGTAAACCATCCATGAGATGGTTCAAATATAAGTGGTGGAAGATGATAGAGATGAAGTCAAAACAGAATTACCCAAACTCACTCACCTGCGCAAATTTGCACTGCTTCGACGATGTGATCCTGTCAGTCCTCTACGGCACCTTTGGAGGTGATGGGCACCTACGGCAGTCGACTGTACACTGTTGGGACTGTGGATGCGTGGGAGACTAAGCGCTCCATAGAAAGGGGCCAGGGAGTTTAATACAAATTGCTCCAGCGCCGAACTGTCTCCCTTTTAAATGTCTGCCAGCTGAGATGTGCACAACAGTTATTGGCTAAGCACGATGTAAAGAAAATCAAGATTATCCGCCCCCTCAACACTTCCTTGAACCCACCTCAAGAAGGCAGACAACCGAGAAACAGCGAGGACAGTCAAGCAGGGCGGAGAAAGGAGAGGAGGAGAAGGAGGAGGAGGAGGTGGAGGAGGGAGCAAGAGGACCTGAAACCGAGCAGGCCTGAAGTTCATACGCACGTGGAAAAAGTGAAAGTTATTTTCTCTTATGAAGTTAATAAAATTCAAAATGTAACATAATTATAGCTGAAAGAGATTTATGCCTCTAGAAAAACAATGCAAACGCTGACCATCACAGTGGAGTAGCCCACACAAGTGAATCCAGACAGATGACATTTTCTGGAAATGATTTTGTTAAGAGAATCGAAAACTGATTTTATAATCCTCGTGGACGTTCATCTTCAAATAAATGTCCTATTGGATTAGGCTACATATAGGCTAGATGCAAATGTGTTGATCTTGGTTTATTATGGTTATCTTTTTTTAATCAGCTCTATAATTCTAATAAAAACAGTTCTACAGTTTACAATTCTTATAAAAATAAATAAATTCAAGTTAAGGGCAAAAGAGTTGGAAGGGTGTAAAAACAGCTTGTGGTTGATGTTTTATAATGATGTTGGTTTTGAATGTTTTCATTCTATAAAGCCAGAATTGATTTTGGCTCAGACCTTTCTGATGGTTAATTTAAGTCGGTTTTGATGAGTTCAATAACAATAAAAGAGCTGAAGGATTCTTTTTACAACCTGGCAACCTAAACAATCTCTTCAACTGCTTTAAAAGATGTGAAGACAAAAGATTTAGTAAATCGGTTACTACAAATAATATGAATAGCCATATGGCCCATCTTCCATCATAAATTCATTCATAAGATTCCATCATTTCAAAAATCTTAACGCGAGATTCTGCGCGATTCCAGTCTATCCTGTTAAACTTGGAAAACGCATACTGATGTAGAAGAGTCCTCAAGAAAGATATCTACCGAGTCTGACATAAATTCACCACAGGCTTAATGGCAGTTGAAAGACTTTATTTTCTACTGTTTGGCTTGGGTTTATTAGCCTACTTTACAAATATTTTTTATTTTTTACGGAGTCTCCGCAGACAGATGCAAAAGAACTATGTTGAAAAACTTCCAGCAAACAGTGATGCATTTCTCCAAAAGGTAATAAACATTTTTCAGTTTCAGGTTGACAGAAGTAATAGCTGAGACTGTTACAGTATAAACTGGAGCCTGATTAAAATCATATTCCTATGTGCTGTTGTGAGCAGCAGCTCTAGGACGCCCCCTTGTGGCGCCACTAAGAATCAGTTCTTTTTCTAAACAAGATAAAACCAGCAAAATGTTAAACCGTATGGTTTCTTTTTATTGGTATAAAGCAGTTCAGAAGGAAAAGTTTCACTAGCTGAAAGTTCTGAAATGACCGGACTACAATACATAATTGATTTAAATACTGTTTGAGGTTTTTCCCCCCTAAAAAATCCATCTAAAAAGGTGTTTTTTTTATTTCCTGCTTCCTAATGACATAAGACAGAAATAAAATGTTCTGTAATAAAAAAGGCTTAAAATCTCACATTTGAGTCGAGCAAAGTTTTTTTGTCCTGACCCAAACATGTACCTCATAATTAGCCATAAAATACATAAATACAAAAAAAAGCATGCAACGCGATCACAATATTTCAACTCTTACAACCAATCACGTTTTACTCAACATGTATTCAAGATTATAGACAGATGCATCTATGTTTAACTTAACATATATAAAGCATTTAAAAATCTCCCAATAAGGACCTAAAACAACAACTAACAACAACTGTAGCTTTAAAAAAAAAAAAAAGAAATCAAATAAGACGCTGAAGATACTGTATGTATGAGCTGGAAAGTTTAATGTTTTGGAGTCTCATCAAAAAGACACCTGCATAGCAAGAGTAAAGGAAAAAGGAATAAAAATTCTATAAATCAATGGGTTTTGTAGCAGACAGCAGTTTTCCCTGACTAATAGGGTTTCTGGGAGAACCTCTGTAATGGTTCACATCTTTTCCTGCTACCTGTTGTACAAGAGGCTTCAGTGCTCCTGATGGACCAGAAGCAGAACAGTCCATTTCATTCTTTGGTTGGACCTTGTTGGTCATATCACCCAAAGCACAAGACTTGGGTTTTTGGGCCCGGGTGCTTGGCATTCTTGGTGGGACTGGAGGTGGCCTCTTTACAGTACTGTTGGACAGTCCTTGGTGAGGCTGAAGCTGTGGGTGAGGGGACAGGCCACTCTCTAAACTCACAGCCTTTGCCACAGGACCACTCTGACAGGGAGTGAGCTCTGCATTTCTACTGGGTCTCTTGCTTTCTCCAAGGATGGAGTTGATCCTACGGACGGTATGCCGCACGGGGGTGCGGTGGAACTTCAGCGGTGACCTGATTTGTTTGCTCTTTGAGCCTGTTGGAGAATAAAGGGTGAGCCTGTTGAAGTGTTGAATGTGGTCTGCTACCCTTCGCTTTTCGGCCTCCTGGTTGCACAGTGAGGACGACTGTGGGTTTTTGATACCAATCTCTGGGAGAGATTCTGCCTTCTCATGCAACTTGAAAAGTACAGTACTAGTTTCAGTTGGTGAAACAAGCACATCCCTGAGTTCAGCACTGGGCTTGTATGGAGTTGACTGCAGTCCAGAGACACCCTGTTTGAAATGGGCAGGACTTTGGATATCCAGAGCACTAATTAGCCTGCTGCTGTTCACCTGTTCTGCCTCCTTTACAGCCACTTCCACCACAGAGCCATTACAACTACTAACGGGAGCAGTTTTACCATCAACACCTACTGGACTACAGTGCACGCTAGACTCAAAAACTACACTATCAATATGCAAAGGAGAGAGTGCAGCTAATTCAATTTGGCTAAAAGTAATATTCTGTTCATTAGCAAGGAACCTCTGAGTTGGGAAGCTGGAGGTTTCTGGTTCCGCAGACAAAACTTTGGCTGTAGGAGTCATAGGCAGAGTAAACGTGATGTTGTCTAATGGTTTTATCCCATTTTCTCCTGCAGGGCTACAGGAGTCCTCTACGCCATCCCGGAGGCCCGTTTCTAGTTCTGTGGAGGCCTTCCGGATTTTCAGCAGTGTTGGACTGGTTTGTCTCAGAGTTTCAGTGATGGAGCGCTCGCTCTCGAGGCTCTCTGCACTGGAAGCACAGCACAGCTTAATGGGCAGGCTGGTCCCTGCTGGAGACTTGGATGTAACAATAGCAGGCTCTGACATGTAGTTGTTATTGAGGCACATGTTCACGGGGGTGTCTGTGAAAGACCTTCCGCTGAAAGCCTGAGCTCCTACAGGGGTCTCCCCACTCCATGAGGTCCGGTGGGCACTTGAGTCACATTGAGGTGTCAGCAAGTTGTCTTCCGACTTGCTAATGTACTTCGAGCCTAGAAAAGCAAGAGCAGCATTAATATGTTTTCTCATCTGAAAGATGCCATTTAGAATATAATGGTGAGGGTACAGTTACATTATCAAATACTCACACTTGGATCCAGTTTTTCTGGACAGAACCGATGGAGTGAACTCCATCTCTTTGGTGAAAGGGAAACTGGTGGTGCTTTCCTGTGTAGCAAGTCGCCAACCAATGGACTCAGATCCCTTTACATGCAGCATGAAAAGAGAAATAAAAAAATAAAAAAAGAACTTTCAAGGAGGATTAAGCTTTAGAGTATTATTATGTTAAAACAGACCCAACAGAAATAACCCAAAATGTAGCATTAATATGTTAATAGCATGTTTTGGAGGTTAGTTCTTCAGAGGATGATAAAAATCACTCAGAAGAAACGAGATACTTGATTTGTTTTTAACATTTTATTAATTCGGTGATATACATGCAGCTGTCACTCAGCCTAAACAGCTCACCCTATGTACCCCAAAGACAAATTACAATATATTTTTTATTTGTAAACGTTATGGTATACTACACACTTTCAACCCACCTGAATATATCAATATCTGGACACAGAAAATATCCTATGGCTTTGTACCATAAATAAATTGTAGGAACACAATTTATCATGCGCCATTACAAAATGTTAAAAAGGTGCGATACAGATTATCATTAAAACCTTTCATGCTGTAGTTTAACCGTTAGATACCAAAAGTGACCAAACAAAAAAGTGCTAATGTGCACCCATTCATTCCAACATGACACTGTGTGTGCAAATGTTTCATTTTCATACAGTTAGTGTCACTGCAAGGACTTAACAGCCTATTTACAGTTTTATCAGTGAACTTTATAAACGCTTGAATTCTGTTAAGCCACCACACTTACAGCGTCTTTGCTGTTCTTCCCCAGGCTAAAACGTAAGCGCAGAGACTTGCGTGGAGCTTCTTTTTTACCACCTTTAGGAGAAAAGCAGCCAGCTTTTCCAGATTCAACTCTGGAAAGAATAAAAAATTCACATAAATGTTAAAATAAGTCAAACCAACAGCACATTGAAGGTAAAAACTTTAACTGTAACCCGTCTTTAATATTTTAAACACAATATAGAATAAATGGGAGTTGATGCTAAGAATATGTTACCTGTTGACGACATGTCTGTTGCTAAGTCTTTTGCTCTTCCTCCTTGAAGAGGAAGCAGATTGCCTTCTAGATCTCCCTGCAGACAACAGGGTATTTTGGGACGAGTCCAAGACCCCTGAGGCATTGTTGGCTGGAATATACACAAGGAAAAATGTGTAAGCTTTACCACAATCTTTAGAGATTGCAAAATAGTAGATAAAAGTCATCAGTACCTGATCCAGGAGTAGATGTCCCACCAAACAAAGTGTTGGGAAGTAATTCTATCCCAAGGTTCTTTTTGACAGATCTACGTTTCTTATTCGAAAAACCAAACGAGTGACCAGACTCGAAAGGAAGTTTTCGCTTGGAGGAGGGTGTTGCAATCACAGGAGTTGCAGAGGAAAAAACTGGCAAAATAACAAAGGAATTAAATTCTTCATACTTGTTGAAAAACTATTTAAAAATTGTTTAAAATCATTTTTAAACCAAAGCACTAAGAAATATTAGATTTCGACTTTTGTGAACAATTATCCATGCAAATGACGGGCAGACAAGCAAAGAAACAAAAGCCTAAAAGGACAGGCATCTTTTCATACGTTGGCATCATTCATTATCAAAGTAAATGTGAACAAAGTTCACTTGAAGCAAAGAAGACGAAGAGCGACGGGAAAAGTTTGATTTCCGTTTGGAGAACAGACGGCTTGCAATTTCATAACCATAGAAGATGGATCACAAAGCCTCTTCATGCTTCTAAAAACAAATCTCATCTCATCTGACCATGGTACCTACCAACACTGTCTGCCTGGGTGACATTAGTGGGTGTTCTATTAGTTTTTATCTTATTCAGTGCACCACTGACCACATCTGAAATTTGAGACAAACCCAACCTTATAAAACGGTATGTAATGACTAAAACTCTTAAAATAACATGTTTTTTTATGGTCAAAGCAATACGTTTTATCTTACAAGTCTTTGTTTTATGCAACTATTTGCCCAATTTAACGTCTGATCTGAGCATTTTTACATTACAAATTTCCCAAACAAACACATCTGATAATAATCTTACCTCCAAAGCTACGTCTTTGTTTCCTCTTCATCCCAGAGTTTAAATCCAGCTCTTCCAGTTCATGGCGACTGGGAGACAGAGCCCCTGCCTCACAGCCCATCATGGAAGGAATTCTCTCCTGAAGAAACTGCGGTAACACGCCTGAGAGACAGGAGCAGAGTTAGGTATTTAATGGAATATAAAGCTAAAGTGTTGCCTGACACATAGATGAAGTCTAGGCAAGATGCCTCAGGTCATACCAAAGCCATTAGCATTTTCTATGAAGCAGTGCACAATGGCTGCTTGTAGTTTGAGGCGTTTCTCAGTGTTGGTGTTCATCTTCTCTGTACCATCTCCAGAGTGAATGAGGTTGGGAGCCAAAATTAAAGACAAGTTACTGCTATCCATTTTATTTTCTGCACTCCTGTGATTAAGAAAAGACAAGAAAAAACAACACATTTGTGAACACAACTTTTTTCTGCAATAAAAATGGGAATCTCAAAATAACATTTGTCAATAATCCAGAAGACGATATATAAAATGCAAAAATAAGGCAATCAAAAAAGTAGTTGGAATACCTTTGAGACACATTGTGGAGGAAGTCAAAAAAGTGACGCAGGACACAAATGTTTCTGTCTGGCAACACACAAGACAGCAGCATGGTGGCAGAAGTTCTCTCCTCTTCATGGGGGAGCTGCTGGGCCTTGAGGAAGGCGTCCAGCAGCTCGGCAGGTAGCACAGGCTCTGGAAGCTCCCTGAAGAACTGCTTCACCAGGCCTGCCACATCACATGGAAGAGCAGTAGACAGGCACTCCTCTCCTGCATCCAGCTTAGCCTGGACGGACAAAACACAGTTCTGTTGTCTCATTCCCACCCAGCCTCAAGGTTCCTCAGTGAAAACAAGGTCGGCTTCAGCCATCACTCACCCTGAGTGCTTTCAGGCGAACAACAGAGCCCGATTTTCTGAACAAGCCTTCTGTGTCGACATGCGCTTGTAGTTTCATACATGCATCAACCAGAAAGCTAAGAAGACGAAAAAATTGTTATTCAGAATGTACAACAGGAACAAGATGTAACATGCCTACTGCAAGCTCAAGTAAAACTAATTAAGCATGTCTCCTTACCTTGGCACGCTCCCACATTCCATGTTATAATACGGTAAGCTGTCCAAGGGTACACCGAAAACCTTTGTCTTGGGAAATAGAAGCATACAGTAATACTGGTCAGTTCAATTTCAAACAAGGACACTGTCCAACATGAGCTAAATAAGTTCCTTATTAGTATCACACCCCTTATGTGATCTGTATCAAAAATATGTTTTATCCCCCCCTTCTTCTTTTTAGCTCAATTTAATATGATGAGAATTTCACTGCCTCAAATTCTTTTCATGTCTAGATGCCAAACATTCCTCTGCATATTAGTAAAGTTATGCATTTTTCTAACCTCAACAACCTTCAGCTCCTGATTTCTTCACAGACTGGGCTAAAGTTTGAGTCAATCTTTTTTTCTTTTCACATTTTAGGGCCACAATGCAGAAGTTCATTGCAAAAGTCACAGTCTGTTGCAACAATCTTGTGACTCCTATGACCCAATTCACAAGTAAAGAAAGAAAACTTCTTTCTTAAAGAAAGTCCTTCTTAGAGTTTTTTTTTAAAGAAGAAAAACAGTATATTAAGCGTTGCAAAATATACATCAGTTAAATCTTGCTATGTCCAATTTAGATTGACAAGAAATTCCAAAAACATTGCAACATGACATTAAGTTTTGTGAGAGAGTACTACCTTTTTAACATATTTTTGGATTTTGCTGACAATTATATTTATGGTGTGAATAATCTGACAAGACCACATAAAGCAGCTGCAGTGAGTGGCATGGGTGACAGCATTATGAAAACAAATGGGTCTCCGAAGAGGGGGGTGCTTTGAGTAATATGCTAATGTGATTTCAGACAATAGTATTATAACCTGCTGGTGCTGTGAACGAAGTTTCCTTATCTTATTTTACGACAACATATCAAGTGCTATGTTTCACAACCAATGCAAACATATGGCAAGAAGTGGGTGCTAAAATCAAGCTGATCTTCCAAAAACTTACCGAGTTGCTGGTTGTTGACTTACAGCTGGCTGCTTTGTTTTTGTTCCAGTTCTTTGTCTTTATCCCGTACGCAGAGCGGAGCTGTTGTACAGCCACCAGACGCATTACATTTTTCTCCAGGACTTTCATTTTTTTCCCTCAAGACTTGCCTTCGTACTTTCAAAAATACACTATTTAACTTCCTATGACACAGTTCACCCACTCTGTCCTGTTGGGACCGATGTAAACCAACATTCACAGCTCAGCCTCGAGCCCAGCCTATCTAACTTAATCACTTTCCTCCAATGCCTAACACTAACTCATCCTCACGTGAAACTTGTTAGAACTACTGACGAGGCATTGAGCAGCACAATCGTCTTACAGCTAAACACTACAAAGAACAAAGTGTGACAGTCTCAAAAAATGGTCGACTTGTCACATTATGGAGCGCCTATCTTCATGAAACAATTGCAATTGTGCAGTTAGCTAGCAAAAGTTAGCCAGATAGGTTAGCAAGTCACAGTTTCCTGAAGGTCCTCTGAAAAAACAAAAACGCTTCTCGCTATAACGCAACAAAAATCGCTATTTATCGCTTATCGAGCGTTAAACTGCATAATTTACATTCATTTAAATAGTTTGCTAGCTAACTGCATTATGCTACGTCTCGTTCGTCAAATCGGTTACCAGGCTTGTTGGACTGTTTCCGGAGTATATTCAAACAGAGGCGCTCCCTGCCTTCCGCGTTGTGATTGGATGGAGGCTATTCGAACAAACTTCCGAGGATATGTGTGTTTTATTACCCAGGGTTGCTTAAGTGGGCGGTGCAGTTTCTGTTGGGGTCCACGTAACCGCGTCGGTGTAACCGGTTGACTCTGTAGTTAAACTAGCAGCACCCCTCACATTGAAAATGGTTCTAACAAATCGCATCCCCAAATTAAATGACTACAGGCCTAGAAATCTTCTAGTGATATGGATAAATTAAACCATTGTCAAGCAATAGGCTTCAGGGAATACATTTTCAAGATATAGGCTACATACATGTATAGTTATTTGTGTTTGCCATCATTTATTAGTTATATTCTACATTTACTAAATTTCATTATAATGTTGTGTAATTATGTGTCTCATTCCATTCACATTGGTGTCTGTAAAATTTTTCTGCCTATTCAAGATAGAGCCATACATGAATATCGCTCAGAAAACAATGCATGAGATACTCTCACATAGGCTTATCTTTATTACAATCGAACACAGACATGTATATACAGTAGGCAACAAAGTACAAAGGCATGGATGAAAAGAGGTGGCTGTGTTTAGAAGCATTTCCTGTGGACAATGGAGGGGCCGGCCTCATCATACTCCTGTTTGCTGATCCACATCTGCTGGAAAGTGGACAGGGAAGCCAAGATGGAGCCACCGATCCAGACGGAGTACTTCCTCTCAGGTGGAGCAATGATCTGTGAAAGGAATAGAAAACCTTTTAGTTTCTCACTTGCTTCATCAGTAAGAATGATTACTGAAATTCCCTTTGTCACACCTTGATCTTCATGGTGCTTGGGGCCAAAGCAGTAATCTCCTTCTGCATACGGTCAGCAATACCAGGGTACATAGTGGTACCACCAGACAGCACGTTGTTGGCATACAGGTCCTTACGGATGTCAATGTCACATTTCATGATGCTGTTGTAGGCAGTCTCATGGATGCCTGCAGACTCCATACCTGGTAGGGAAAAAAGCAAATAACTGTAAGACTAATATAATTAAATCATTTTATAAGATTAAAGATAAAATAACTGTAACAAAAAAAAACAAAAACAACCCAAATACGAAGCAACTGCAGATGCTGAACTCACCAATGAAAGAAGGCTGAAAGAGGGTCTCAGGGCAACGGAAACGCTCATTACCAATGGTGATGACCTGACCATCAGGCAACTCGTAGCTCTTTTCCAGGGAGGAAGAGGAAGCAGCGGTGGCCATCTCATTCTCAAAGTCAAGAGCCACGTAGCAAAGCTTCTCCTTGATGTCGCGCACAATCTCACGCTCAGCTGAGGAGTAAAAAGTTTAAGGACTGAGGACACTCATTCATACATCAGGTTCTGCAGGTATTCATACAATTCAATCAAATGAATGATTGATAGTAGAGCCCTACCAGTTGTGACAAAAGAGTAACCACGCTCAGTCAGGATCTTCATCAGGTAATCAGTCAGGTCACGACCAGCCAGATCCAGACGCATGATGGCATGTGGCAGAGCATATCCCTCATAGATGGGAACATTGTGGGTCACACCATCACCGGAGTCCAGCACAATACCTTCAGCAAGCAGAAAATAGCCAGTTAGCCAGGCTTGGGGGGGACGGGGTTAGCTTTCAGTCAACTCCAAATATGCGTCACATAATAAACTATATAATACTGTTGACATCATTGTTCAAACACTGTGAAGAAGAGGGATTAACACCTTCTCTTACAATGAGATAGGAATTCATCCAAATGACGTGCACCTTTATTGCATTCTCATCCAATGTTAGCTTATTGCATAACTGACCACAGAATAAATTCGGTACATGTACAAAAGTTGCTGACCAGTGGTACGGCCAGAGGCATACAGAGACAGCACAGCCTGGATGGCCACGTACATGGCAGGAACGTTGAAGGTCTCAAACATAATCTGCACCAAAAAAAAAAATCAAGCAGAATGAGAAAAAAACTGTGTCTCAACTTGAGTGTTAATGCAATAAAAAACAAATGCAAAAGGTTCTTAATACCTGAGTCATCTTCTCCCTGTTGGCTTTAGGGTTCAGGGGGGCCTCAGTCAGCAGAGTGGGGTGCTCCTCGGGGGCCACACGAAGCTCATTGTAAAAGGTGTGGTGCCAGATCTGACAGAGGAAAAAGAACAGCTCATGTCAAGCCAGGAACAGCTGCGGGCTGGATAAATAACGTCCAGGTTTTGAGACTGAAGTACCTAATCTAAAAATAAAGCAGCTTGTTATGATGGTGGCAGGTTGCTAAGTCTTAACAATGCAGAAGGTCAATGGCCATGAATGGTGTAAATAAGTCCCCTTGTCAGCACACACCTTCTCCATGTCATCCCAGTTGGTGATGATGCCATGCTCGATGGGGTACTTCAGAGTGAGGATACCCCTTTTGCTCTGGGCCTCGTCACCGACGTAGCTGTCCTTCTGACCCATACCCACCATCACACCCTGGAGTAGAAAGCATGGGAAGAATACTCAAAACCACTTTTACAAAGCTAAGATAAATTATTTTTGTCTTATGAAGATGGGGTTTTTTAACGGGGTGGGGGTACCTGGTGGCGGGGCCTTCCAACAATGGAAGGGAAGACAGCACGGGGAGCATCATCTCCGGCAAATCCAGCCTTGACCAAGCCAGAGCCGTTGTCGCACACAAGTGCGGTAGTTTCATCATCGTCACACATGATTAGGCTTTACTGGTGTGGTCTAAAATTTGAGTAGATAGAAACACAAGGACACAAGAGTTAAGGCCTATGTAGAGGACCCCTTTTTTTCTGAACAATGAGTCTGATTTTTTATTCCAGATTGGCCAAAAACTTAACATTTCATCACCTGTAAGAATGACACATGAATCAGCTGTTATCTACAATGCTTTAAGACCTGCCAGTATAATCTGATAACTGTTCTTCAGGTACTATCACTTGGAAACATCAACACAACCAACCTATATGGGAGCTATCTAGAGTGCTAATTAAAAGTGCTATCAGATGCTATTTTTGGTCCCAAACTTGTACAACCACTGATACCATATCTCCAGGGTCATTATTGTTCCTGGTACTTCTCAGAGCTGCTGATGAAGCACCAAAAAGGGGCATAACAGAGAGACCTGAGATCTATTTTGAGTTCATCAGCACCCCCTCTGTGCTTAACAGGGAAAACAAGTGGCACATGGATCTCCAGCTATTTCAGGTTAGAAGTGCCAGGCCAGCACCCATCTGTCTGCAATGCTACACTTTTGTTTTACAACTCGGCACCATGGCCCTGCTGCTTATTAGCTCTATTAATTTGTCCATTACTAAATATGCCTGTTATCCTCTCAGCTTTTGTGGATTACTTCAGAAAAATGCAAGAAGAAGACGTTGGACTCTTATTTTGATGAATTCCTATGGCCACTTTCCACCCCACTAATTTATCACATGAAAACACACAATCTGATGAGTGCTCATATAAACATTACAGCAATAACGCTATCATAACACTTCCCTATGAGTCTAATTAGCTACCATAATGTGTCATTCATTCTATCTTCCATTCATTTATTTACAACAGTTAATTCTTATAAAACAAACAGCCACCTCAGACAATCCTTAGCGATCCAGACAGACAAGCAGTAAAAGGTACTCACCAAGGTGTGCTGGTACACAGATGCTTCCACTGGGACGAAGGTCCATGGTGAGGAGAGCCCCTTAAATAAGACCCAGGCTGAGTCTAGGGACCAGGGGCGGGGCTGAGGGGGTTCACACAACTCCAAATAAGAGCTTCCAACATAAATCAATGAGCACCAGGAAAAAGTGTTTTACATACATGGCTTGGGTTCTCTCTCTGCAAGGAAGTCAATAAATTACTTGACAGTTTAAATGACATAGTGCATGAAAAAGATGAGAAGCTTTTTGCAGGTCCTTTGAAAAGGGAAGGGTAAATGTTTTTATTTAGTCAAGCATTTTCCCCATTATTATCTAATTGCATTAAACAGCCATTTCTAAAATGAACATAGGCATATAAACACAGTGTACATTTCATAAAGAATTGATTTATCAACACATATGCCTGTATATGTGTTGATAAATCATTTCTTTATAGTTTATTATGTCATTATTAACATCATGTTTTAAATAGTCTACTGTTTTTTCTACAATGCTTAGAGTGAGTCTACACCATAACCCTCTGAGGTGTTACTCTTCTCATAGCCCCCTAGTTGGCCCAGCGTCACTGGTATCTTGTTAAGGAGCTGAGAACATTGTATATGTCTGTAAACCTTCCAGCTGATATGTGCGCTGAGGAACAGCTGAAGGGAACTCCAGCCGGGCTCTGTGTCTGAGCCGACTGTCTGAGTGGCTTGCCCATATCCCTGCTTCATCCTGATTGGCTCTGCTGTCTCCTTCTAGGGTTATGGGGAGCACCAGAGTCATTTATGAGCGGCCACTGAGGTTCCTGAGCTGCGAGTTTGAAAAGAGGAGATCCATATTTGTGCCAACAACTACTTGCAGGGTATCTTGCCTGATGTGCTCTGTACCTTATGAGGAAATACTGTCATTCCTGCAGGAATTCTTCAGTTTGACTTATTGTTCATGAGAACACATTTCTTTCCAAAGCTAAAACCACGTATGATCAGAGCTCACAGAATTGAATTTTAGCATTTATCAAAAAGTTCTTGAATTATGCCTTCATGTAGCCGAGTGTAGAAAAATAAAATGTGAGGTTATATCATAGCTGAAGGAATGTGAGAGCATTCTTTTGAACACCACCCACCATATCCTGCTATTTATAGCTGTATCTCCACAGATGGAAGCTGGATGCAGCATCTCACAGTTGTTTGCATGACAAAGAAGACTGGATTGGATTGTACTCATATTGTTTTGGACTGATGCAGGTTTTTTAATACATGAAAAAAGATGTGATTCATGATCAACCTTTTCTACCAAGTAAAAGGGACAAACTGTTTAATCTAATCTCAAATTGTCAGGCTTTGGAGATTATAAAAAGGAAAATAAAGAGTACCTCGGAAACACTGCTTCCTATAATATCGTAAAAATGGGAAAAAAAGAAAAAAAAAAAGAAAGATTCTGATTTGTATTTATTGCAAGACTGAAAGATATAAGTGATATACTGAGACATGGATGGTAGGAGCCATTAAGGGGAATGATGACCCAAGCAATGTCTGTATTTACATCTATGGGACATACATCAATAAAAGGGCAGACATTATTGTATGTTGACGGCATGCTTGCTAATTGTGCCATTTGTGCATCAGTCCTGCATGTGGAGGAAAACAACAACAACAAAACACAGAATGCTGGGTGTTTAATTCTCTTAATGTAAGACATTGCTTCCCACTGCTATCATCAATACCAAATAATTGAAAAATATTTAGTAGAATTATATTTGAAGTCTCTAATAATGTCCCAGGTAGGCTACCTGTAGAATTTATACTAAACTGAACTGGGGTTATTTGTAGCTCTGTTAAACATCACCTATGTGCTACTGCTTACTGTTGCAACAATGCAATTTCCCCACTCAGGGACTAATAAAGGTGCTCTTATTGTTATTCTTATTACTAGATAAAATACTGCTAGAATCTTCACATTTAAGATTTTGTACTAACAATTATCAATCTAAAACCTAGAATAGGATCCAATGCCATACCATGAGCAACCAAATCAAATACAAATGAATAACTTGGTGCCAGCTATATATGTTAGTAAAATGTTTCTTGCATATCAGTGTGTCAAAAGTAAAAAATAAGATAGTCTAATGATTATCATATCACTGATATGGAATGATATTGCTTGATGTTGAAATGTTGTGGGCCAGAACAACTGGAATAACACAATCGGAACAATAAGGTCAGAAATTGTCAGGACATTTGCCTTTTGACTGAATTTCAGCCAAATAAAGTGTCATGTAGCAAGAAACCAAAAACATTTCTAGAAAATTGCTTGGTGCAATCTACGTTTCAAAACACTTAAAACTAATTTAGAAAAAAAATTAGGACAAAAGTAAGAATTTCAAGTAGTTATTGGGACATGTCCTCAGTGTTCCTGATGCAAACACATTCATCCTCACATGGGTCTTTCTTTATCTTTAATAACTGTCAATAATGGCAATGATATTGTTGAAATGGCCCCCTTTTTCCCCCTCTTTTAAAAAAAAGTTTATTTAATACAATTTAATGCTGCAATGGAGCGTTTTAAGCAAAGCATGTAGATTTTCCTTTCAAACCTTTCAACCTGTCAGCATCAGAGCCAGAGCACAATTACTGCCCCCTAGAGGCCACCCTGGAGAAAACAACGTGATGACGTTTCACCTGCGACACTCAGTCGCAACAGCCATGCGCAAGAGGCAACGTTGTTGTGGTCGCTGTCGACGCTGTGGTAAAATAAAAAACTCTTTCTAACGCCAGTGAGCCGTGAACCTTAAAAGTCTGAGTTTACAAAAAGGCGGAAGAGAGAAGTGGGCGGTGAGTGCAGCAGTAGCGGGGCAGAGCAGTGTGCTGAGCGGCTCCTCTTTCTCCTTTCTGACTGCTGTCAGTGAGACAGGACGGGGTGACTGCCATGTAGTTGGAGGTAGAAGAATGAGCAGTCAGCACACTCCAACAGATGGGACAGACGACTACACAGTACAGCAGGAAAATGAACTAGAAGCGCTTGCGTCTATCTTCGGAGATGACTTCCAGGATCTGCGAAGCAAGGACCCGTGGAAGGTAGCTAGCGTTGTTAGCTTTTACGGAGGAACAAGATAATGGTTGAAAGTTTGCACACACTGCTGTTAACTTTTGTAGACAAGTTGCAGTAATACTCACCAGTAACTATTTGATTTTAGGTTAAAAGGCCCCCAGAGGTGTACCTTTGCCTGCGGCCCAATGGGCTGAACAATGGACAGGAAAGCTACGTGACTGTGGACCTGCATGTGAAATGTCCTCCCACGTACCCAGACGTGTGAGTACTCGTCTTGGTTGACTTCTACCCTGTCATCCATTTGTCCATTATTGGGATTCATGGCATGCTCACACTCCAACAAATGTCAGGGGGTCAAGATGAAGCACAGATGCTTAAAAACCTTATTATTCTGCTGTCCTAGTGTCAGAAAAGCTTGGAGATTTCTGTCAGGTAGAAAGTGTAATAAACTGTCACAGAGCTCTGTGAGGTTCCTTTGTATTTCATCAAAATGCTCTTTTTAAAACCCCCTCTGGATTTCAGGTGAAACCCTCATAATGTTCTTGATCTCTGAAGAGATCAATTTGCACAACTAGAAGTGTTCCTTTGTGTTTGTTTGGCAGTGATGTGGCACAGCTAATGTTAGGAGCTCTGTTAATGTGGGCTACTGTGTGGATAGGGCTGCAGGGAGAACAGACCATGGTGGGGGTGTGTAGAGTTTCTGATTATGTTGAGGGATCTGCTGAGACAACATTTACATGCAGTGTCCTGGATGGATGGAAGAGATGCCCCGATGGTAGGGGTGGGTGATATATCAAAAATTTACCGATAACGAGATTTACAACGATAACTGATATCAATTTGCCCATGTCGATAAATTTGGTATTTCAAAAAAACGAAAATACAAGGGGGCTGCCCAGTCAGTGCTCACTGGTCCCATTCTTAATTAATTCATATTAAATATTTTACAAAAACTGCGATTCCCAGCATGTACAGAACAGAGTCACACTGTGGACCCGTGCATCTATCTGAAATTACATCGACTTTGCACTAAAGTGCTGTTATCGTCCATTTATCGTTAGCGAGATGAACTGATCAATATATCGTGATATTGATTTTGAGGCCATATCGCCCAGCCCTACCCGATGGTCTTCTCTGCTGTCCTCACCACCCTCTGCAGTGACTTCCTGTGCGAGTCCCTGGAGCTGCCAAACCACATGGAGATGCAGCTGGTCATCATGCTCTCTATGGTGCCTCGATAGAAAGTGGTCATGATGAGAGGGGATAGTTGTGCTCTCCTTACACGGCACTATGAAATTGAGATAAAAGCTCTCAAATTAAAGCTTTTAAGACTGACTGAAGTCAAAGTGAAATGTAAAAAAATCTGCGGATAGTGAACTTTGAAAACTTTAGAATATCAACAGAACATCAACAGGCTCCAGTATATAAGGAGTTTATTGGCATTTTTAGTGTCAAAGTGGTAGAAATAAACAGTATTCAATACAATAACAGCTCTTGGGTAGAAACAGCTTTTTAATGTTTGTTTTGGCTTTGATAACCCTGAAGCACCTTCCTGAAGGCAACTGTTCAAACAGATGGTGACCCAGGATGGGATAGTCATATTTGCTTTTATAACATACTGATCTACCAAACTGGGACCTTGATGCATGACTAACTTTGCTGTTAATATGTTTATTGTGTTGGCATGTTTAAGTGCCCCTAGTATTATGCCGATAAAAACCCAGAGCTGAGCTGAGTATCCTGGAACCTGGTTTAATTTTGGTAAAACGTGTTGCCAATTATGGACAATTGCCAAATACAAAAAGCTGAGCGTCTGCTCCACAAATCACAGTGCATCTTTGATGGCAAAAGTTAGACATTTAAGTAATAGAAACAGCATTTAATGTCTTGAATTTATTGATCAGACTGAAATATTTCCCGGAAGAATGAGCAAAACTTTGTGGAAAATAATATTCAATATAACTTGTAGAATAAAACAACCCACACCCTGTGGCATGACTAAATGAATAGTGAGATGTCTCTGCTTCTAATCTACTTATAGCCTTAAAGCAATTTATCTTGATTTTACCCACATGGACTCACATGGTTGGGCAGAAATTGGAGAGAAACTGTTGCTTCATGGGACTCTGGAGTGACTTCCTAACATACCTGTCAATGATTTAGGCTCAACTGAATACAAAGATCCAGTATGGGCTTTTTTTTTTTTTTATGCCATCTCACTGTGGTCATTCTGTCTCACTGACATGATATCATGGAACATCATCAGGCCTCCGGAGCTGGAGCTGAAGAATGCCAAAGGTCTCTCCAATGAAAACCTGCAGAACCTCGAGAGTGAGGTCACCAAGCTGGCAGCACTGCGATGTGGTGAGGTGAGGATGTACTGACACGCCATGTGATCCCATGTGCGCTGAGATTTCTGTTAACCTGTGCTGCTGTTCTGTTAGGTGATGATTTACGAGCTTGCAGACCACATCCAAGGGTTCCTGAGCGAGCACAACAAGCCTCCGTCGTGCTCCTTCCATGAGGAGATGCTGAAGAACCAACAGAGGCAGCAGGAGAAACGAGCTCTGGAGGAGCAACTGAGGATGGACCAGCAGCGCAAGGAGGAGGAGGAGATGGTAAGGAAGGGAAACAAAACAGCCAGTCTTACTCCATTAGTGTCATCGGTGTTGGTGCTTTAGAGTAATTTTGAAGTGATTTGTCAAGCCTTGTCACAAAAGTTAATAAATCTCAGTTTGTGGGAGACATAAGGTTTATCTTATCTATGAAATTAACACTGTCACACTAAATAAGAACCGGAAAACCTCAGCCAGAATTAGTCAGAAATAATAGGATTTGTGAACAGGAGCTGTTAAACAAAATGTGTTTAAAGAAAGGTATGTGTTGTCTTATTTAAATTTAGACTGACTATGGGAATTTTCTGGACTACAGTATTTTTCATCCTTGCAGGAAAAAGAGATAATGGCTGTAATCCAAAGGAGGGAGGAGGAGAAGCGAGAGGAAAAGAGAAGAAAAGAAATGGCCAAACAGGTATTTGTCACAAAGTAATTCCACCAATTATTGAAGAAAAAACCAGTACATACAACATTGTCATATATAACTTTTACTTCATTTACTTTTAAATGGCTTCATGTTCAAAGGAGCGGCTTGACAGTATGGATCAGTCTGTGTCTGTGTTTGGGAAGAGCCCACCCAGCTCAGGTGAAAGTCCTGAATTGACTGAAGCCAAAAAGAATGCTGGTAACCGCCGTCGCACCACCTCTAACACACGACACAGGTAGATTACACTCCCCACGTTTGCAGATACTGTGAACTGACCATGTATTTATAGCAAATAAATCCTGGAAATGTGTGTGTTTTACCAGGCGTGACACAGTGAATGAAGACAACCATCGCCCGCAGGAGCTGCTCCACTTTAACAGCAGTACTTTAGGAGAACTTGTTGTCCACAGAGGGAAAAGTTTAGGTGAGTGCTATTAGCTGATGCTCTTTGTTTGGTGTCAGGGCTTCTGATCCACCTCTGGAGGCCATAAGAGCATTTGTGTGTTTGTTTCTGACAGGAGAAAGTGAGCGGCTAAGCCAAAGCATTTATTCTGGATTTGAAGCAAACTCTGGAGAATTCTGTGTGATTTACGAGTGGTCGTTGCGCTGGAACAAGAAGATGGGCAAGTTCTTCACCAGCCAGGAGAAAGGAAAGATTGAGAACTGTAAAAAGCAGGCAAGTGCACACAAAGCTTTTATTAATAATTTAGTTTGATAATGCTTTTAGCTTTTTAATAGCAGGAAATTTAGCCTGAAATGCTCCTAAAAGCCATTTCCAGAATCCTTGTTTAAAGGTTTAACATATTACTGCTTTCCCTTGGAGTATAGATCCATGCAGCAGAGAACGAGTTCAACTCCCTCCTGCGGTTGGATCATCCAAACTTGGTGCATTACATGGCAATGAGCTCCACTGAGAAGGAGGACTGCCTCGTGGTCAACCTGCTCGTGGAGCACGTGGCTGGGGTCAACTTGAACCAAAGCCTGATCTCCCACAGCCCCGTCCCTCTGGATAAACTCTGCCATTACACGGCCCAGCTGCTGGCTGCCCTCGACTACCTTCACTCCAACTCCGTGGTCCATAAACAGCTCGAGGCCTCCAGCGTGCTGGTGGACTCTGAGGGCAACGTTCGACTGACTGATTACAGCTTATCAAAACGGTTCGCTGAGATCTGCAAGGAAGACATTTTTGAGCAAGCCCATGTGCGGTTCTCAGAGGATACAGTGATGCCCACAAAGACGGGCAAGAAGGGGGACGTGTGGAACCTGGGGTTGATGCTGCTGGCGCTCAGTCAGGGGAAAGAAGTGAAAGAGTATCCAGTGACTGTGCCAGCCAGCCTGCCTGCAGACTTCCAGGATTTCCTCCACAAGTATGTAGCGTTTGAGACTTTTTTTTTGTTGCTTTATGTGAAATATTTTCTAGAATTTTTCAATCAATTCTGTCTTTATTCTGGACTTATGGTCCATTAAAAAAAAAAAACAGAAATAAAACACACAATAAATGAATTAAATAGGAATTTTAAAAAGACAATCATAACAATGTCTCCACAGGTCAGACTGATAATAACGTGTCGCACTCTAGCAAATGCTTTTCTCCAGAGTGTTGACTATTTACAGATACAAAAACTTGCTCTGTTTGATTCTGCTTTGTCTGTTTGCATTGCAGACTCTACAGCAAAACTGGTATCAGAATAAGTTGTTTTATGTGCAAGTATTTAATCAGAAAGGGCAAGTTAACGCCTTGAATTATTTTTGTTTTTCTTTTAAAACAAATGCCAATTGCCTGCAGATATTGAGCTAAGTGTGTCTCGGTGCATATATTCCAGCTTTATGCCAGGGATTCATTTAGTGGCATTGCATCTTATATTGTGTGTGTGTGTTTGTTTTAAAGGTGTGTGTGCCTGAATGATGCTGAACGCTGGACGACTCAGCAGCTGTTGGACCACCCTTTCCTCAAACCACCTTCACCCAAAAACCTGCCACAGGATGAGACCAGCCCAGAAGGTTGCACACACCTCAGCGTACTATATGTTCATTAGGGGGAAAAATATGATCATCCAATTTTATAATCATCCAAACAGATAAGAAACAATGACAGAGACATGAAAGACAAACTATAATTTCCACCTACAGATTTACTATTAAAGGTATTCTTGTTTTGGACTCATTTGTGCTGCTAAAACAGCTTTACTTCTAGAGTTTGTCAGGGTTTAATTTAATCTATTCTCCATATAAGCGGGTTTGTATCCATGCCCAGCAATATTCCTGCTACTAACTTTGATCTAAATAAGACTATTCCACTCATAGTGTTGGCAATGGTTTCAAGCTGAATATTCCATCCATATTCCTGTCAAAATGTTGCAGAGCATAGTCTGATTAATGATTTACACCAATACTACGAATCCCTTTGTAACTACAATGTTTGAGCCTTAATTATATCCATATCCTTCAAACTGCAGAGCATTGGCCCTCTTGTATCTCTCCTTCACAACCAACTTGCTCTCTGCTGAATGCTGCCAGAGCTAGCAAGATGCTGTGAGAATTCAGATGGGACTTAATTGTAATAGAGTGCATTTGTACATGATTTGATTACTCCTTACTCAAGATAAGAACCTTGTTTGGTAAAAGTTATCAGAAAATGCTGTTTGAAGGAATGTCTTATTCAGAGTAATTCAGAGGATTACTGCCATGCATTTAAACACAGCCAGTGAAACATTCCCTTCATCACCTCATCAGAAAAAAACCCCAGGCATGATTGAACCATCCCCACACCCAGCAGCTGATGAGGTGTTCCTTTCACACCGTTGCACTGAGCTTCTGATTTCCCTTTCTATTAATCCTACCAGCAGTTCTCTTGGAAAATTCTCTTGACAGCTTCACATAAGCTGTTGCTGTCAACTCTCATTTCATAATTACTTGACAAAGTTAGAAAACGGCTCACTGATAACACTTTGCTTTCTTTTAAAGTTTTCTGCTTGTCGAAGATCACATTTTTAGAGCTAGAAAACTGCTTAGCAGATCCCATGGCTGCTGGTTGTTTTGACACATTCTTTGAGGAATCAGAATATTTAAAAATGTTGTTCTTGCTTTTCTTAACTTGATATTTCAGATTTTAGTTAAATGGCTGAAAGCTTTTTTTCCTTTGTGGAACTGTTTTGTTTTCTGCATCTTTTTTCATTCATTTTAGTGTTTACAGTAACAATAACTCAGTTGCCCACTCTGTTTGTATTTCAATGGTAAGAAAAACATTAAGCAATTGTAATGCTAGTATAGCGTCACATGATCAAATTTTATATATATATATATATATATATACATATACATATATCTGAATCATTAGAAAATCAGCATTCGATGATCATCTGTGGCTTCCACTGTAAAACTGTGAAAACCTGCAGGTGCACACAATTAAAGAACCATATAGAATAAACATCTGTCATTTTTGTCTGCAAAAGTGTGTTTATGTTGATTTATTTCCTTTTTCTCATTTTCCAGATCTAGCTGTAGACTTTCCATCGTCAGTCATCCCCCGCAGCCACATCCTCAATGCTCCCTTCAGTTCGGGGTTGCAGAGGCAGTTTTCCCGCTACTTCAGTGAATTTGAGGAGCTGCAGCTTCTAGGAAAAGGAGCCTTTGGTGCTGTAATCAAGGTGAACTGCACTTTTTTTTTCTTCATTCCCCCCATGTTAATTTTGAGTTATAGCATCTTCTTTGTGTTTTATTCTGTGTCCATTCTTTTCACTTGCAGGTTCAAAACAAACTAGACGGTTGTTACTATGCTGTGAAGCGTATCCAGGTGAATCCAGCCAGTAAGCAGTTCAGGCGGATCAAAGGCGAAGTGACGCTGCTCTCACGCCTGAACCATGAGAACATTGTCCGATATTACAATGCGTGGATCGAGCGGCACGAGCAGCCGTCCACGGGAGCGCTGAGCAACACCGACAGCTCGGAGCCTCAGAGCACACCTGACAAACACCCACAGGGCAGAAATTCCCCACAGTGCCTCAACGAGCTCGGTCTCCTTGACAACGTGGAGGACATTGCTCCGCCTCCCGCTTTATCAAGCTCTGTAGAGTGGTCAACCTCCATCGAGAGGTCTTCCAGTGCCAAGTGCAGTGGACACCAATCCAGTGATGAAGAAGATGATGATGATGATGATGATGATGAAGATGTATTTGGTGCCTCTTTTCTGTAAGTTTTTTTATTATTTTTTCCCCTAAATGGAAGATTTTTTTCCTTTTAGAAATATCAATCGAAACACAAATACTTTTTTCCCCCTCCAGGCCATCAGATAGCGACTCGAGGAGTGACATCATCTTTGACAATGGCGATGAGAGCACAGACGAGATGTCACAGGTTTATAAAACCTTCATGCCATAATTTATCCACTGTACTTGAGTTTAGTATCATATGTTGTGCAACAAACAGCTGATATCTTTATCTGCAGGTTGAGCCAAGCAAAAGACCTTTGACGGATACAACAGAGAGTTCAGACTCTGATCGACAGCTCTCAATAGCACATTACCTGTACATACAAGTAAGCCTCTTGTTCATGCTTCATTTTTACAACTTCAATATCTTTGCTTTGCTTCTGATGCATGCTTTGTGTACCTGACAGATGGAATACTGTGAAAAGAGCACTTTAAGGGACACAATAGATCAAAGCCTGTACCTGGACCAGAATCGGTTATGGAGGTTATTCAGAGAGATACTGGATGGCCTTGCTTACATCCATGAGCAGGTATGGAACTAGTTCAAATGCATGAATATCAAAATGATTGAAGCTTTATTTTAACATTCATAACCCATGTCTCTTTTTTTAGGGGATGATTCACAGGGACTTGAAGCCTGTCAACATCTTCCTTGACTCACAAGACCATGTGAAAATTGGAGACTTTGGCCTAGCTACTGACCATCCTGCTAATGTGGTACGCAGTTTGAAGCTTCACTCTGTTCATAGGCTGTGCAAAACTTAATGTATAAAACTTGGCATGTTATGGTCTTTTAAAGAGAGTTTTCTCTCGCAGGCTGCAGGTAAATTTGAGCAGGAAGAGAGCAGCTCAGCACTGATGCCCAAACCAGACCCAACAGGTGCAGGCAGTTTAGATATACAGTACTCATTAAACCTCAATCTTTGATAGCCAAAGAGTTTGGTGTTTGCATTGTTTGACACCTTGAGTTCCTTTTACATCACCCTCATCAGGTAACATGACAGGAATGGTTGGCACAGCCCTATATGTCAGTCCGGAGGTTCAAGGAAACACCAAAGCTACTTACAACCAAGTAAGTTAAATACACTTATATGGCCTAATTTAACTTTGCATCCTCTCTTTGATTCCTTAATAATTATTATTTATTTGTCTGTCCTTAGAAAGTTGACTTGTTTAGCTTGGGGATCATTCTCTTTGAGATGTCCTACCGGCCAATGACCACTGGTGCAGAGCGCATCACTGTCCTGAGCCAGCTACGAGTGGTACGTCAGAACGAGTATTTTGAAACGAATGTAGTTTCTGAATCTAACTTTTTTTTAACCACCATCCCTTTCAATTTGGCAGGAGCCCATGTCCTTTCCAGAGGACTTCCCTGTACGTGAACAAGGAACGCAGGTAACTGTTTGATATGAATCTCTCTCCTCATTGCTCTGAAATTGTTTTCCAACAGTCATCATCATTGTGTTTGTCAGAGTAAGGTGATAGAGTGGCTGCTGAAACATGACCCGGCCCTTCGACCCACTGCCCAGGAGCTGCTAAAGAGCGAACTGCTACCACCTCCTCAGATGGAGGAGTCCGAGCTGCATGAGGTTCTGCAGCACACCATGGCTAATATAAATGGCAAGGCCTACCGCACAATGGTGGGCCAGCTGTTTGCTCAGAACACCTCACCAGTCATGGACTACACATATGACATAGACCTGCACAAGGTGAGGCTGCTGCTGAAGTTGACAACTTATGAGAGTAGATCATGTTTCTATGTTTTCCATTGGGCCATCTTAAACCAGTTCAGTTGCATTTGACATATTTTTCATTGAACAATATGTCAAAATCACGAATGTTCATGCACCCATCATTTATACCTTCTTTTAGCTTTTTGGGGACTGCAGGAGTCTATCCCTATCAGCCTGGGTCAAACGTCTGACAAAGAAATGGATTACCATGTAATCTGGCTGTTTTTAGTTCAGCTTATCTCAGATTGATAAATCCAGATTTCTTGTCACTTTGCTATGATCAGAAGGTTCTGCACTCCTCAGATCAGAGCATTGACGGATCAGAAGTTTTCATTCCCATATTCAGCTGAATCCACCTTCATCCAAAGCATGACCAGTATCTGATGATGAATGGGGATTTTACACGTCTGGAAACAGCGGTTTTCAGAAGTGTTTCTTGAGAACATCCCCTTTTATTTCCCCTCTCTGCCTGTAGATGTCACTGCAGGCACATAAATAGCTGCGCTGTCCATTCTTTTTCTTCCATGCTACCTCAACAGAGGAGCAAAAGGCCCTTCGTGGTTAATCAGTCCCTAACAGAGACTGTTTGTTTGCTCTCCCTTCAGGGCAGCTTCAGCTTCAGCAGTGCCAAATTGCAGCAATATGTGTATGAAACCATCACCAGGATCTTTAAGAAGCACGGTGAGTACACTGTCTTTGTCTCATGAGTGTGTGTGTGTGTGTGTGTGTGAACATTAGCTTTTGTTTACCACAAACCACTTGCACTCGTGACCTGTTACAGCTTGTTTTAGGAACCCCAACATCTGCTCCGGTGTGAGGCAGCTGAACAATAAGTTCACTGTCGGGAAGCATAGAATCTATGCACATGTTGCTGTTGTGCACATTGTTGATTATGTCCAGCTGTGCTTGTTTGTATTGACTCTCATGCACCAGTTCTCCCAGGGTTGGTAATAGTGGTAATAGTCTTATGGAGAAGTAGCAATGGTCTTTTAATGTTTGTCTTCAGGTGCGGTTCGTCTCCAGACCCCACTGTTCCTTCCCAGAGACAGGAAGTTGTATGATGGCAGTGAGCTGGCCTGCTTCATGGACCACAGCGGAATGCTTGTTACACTGCCCTATGACCTTCGCGTGAGCTCAACACACATAACACACACTGGGGTGCATGTCCATGCTTACACACAAACACCAATTACAGAGCTATTTGTATCAGCAAATGCAAACACGCACAATGTGAGGCTGCAATCAGCAGCCGCTCTGAGATCCTGCTGTCTCAGGAAACCCCTCAGGACTAAATGGTTGTTTCCACACTGATTGATTACAGCCTGGTATGCACTGACTGCACTGTCATTATACGTACACCCAATGTCTCAATTCTGTTTTCGCTTTAGATGGCGTTCGCAAGATTTGTTGCCCGCAATAATGTAACACACCTGAAGAGGTAAAGTTGATGTTTTTGAATGACTTAACACATCTTTAACACCTTTCTTAGTAATTGTAGTAATGATAGTTTGTAAGAAGAGTTCTTTTCAACTCCAACAGCTTTGTCATTGTGTACAGTTTCATTAAAAACACAATCCAATAATTTGCAAACCCTATAATTCTTTGATTAAAGTAAATCTCATAACTAATGAGGTTATTTGGTGACAATTACTTTATTGTTTATAAATAGAAACGTCCCAGAGAGGCATCTTCACATGTGAAGCTTCAGATATAAAAATTCATCATGTTGTCATAAACTGTGCATACCCAGAATTGTCAACAGTAGCATTTAAGGACATTATGAAGAATTTAAGATATCATTATCTCATCATTTAAGATAAATTGACATAAAGAGGAAACTAGTTTTTTACTAGTTAGAAATTATTTTGGGAAAATTGTGTGCCTTGTCCTCTCGTGCAAGGGAAGAGGATACACTTAACTTACACTTATTAGTACACTGTTAAGATAACAGGATCAATGCTTGTATTGGACATCTCAGGCCATTTTAATGCTGAATGATATATACTTGTAATAAAATAGGCTGCATTCCAGACAATATTGTTTTCAGGAATAATATTGCCTATACCACCACAATGGTGTCAAACATCCTCTGCATGTTATTAAAAAAATGACTCCGTCATTTGATAGTCTAAGTGCTACAGTGGCCTGCCTACCATCCTGGCCGGTCACCCAATGAGATAATTTGGTGTATTTTGAAATGAAAAACAAGAAAGAAAGCACTGGACAGTTGAGAAGTTAAAACAAACCCTGCATTAAGCATTAATAGAAATCCATTTGATATCCAACTACAATAGCTGGTCTCCTCAGTTTCTATTTGATTGCATTGTGTTTTTTGAGAAAAGATGTTGGGGCAATGCTTATTAAAAAAAGAAAAGAAAAAATTATTCAAATGATGGTTTACATGTGAAAGAGAGTCAAATTTTTCAGTCTTAATTCTAAAAATTGTGGCTTTTTTCTTTGTTTTACCTGAATATAGGCTTTATATATATAAAGCCTATATTCAGGTAAAACAAAGAAAAAATTATTCAAATGATGGTTTACATGTGAAAGAGAGTCAAATTTTTCAGTCTTAATTCTAAAAATTGTGG
>JBBBVU010000021.1:9030120-9041935 GCA_037177055.1 Atherinosoma microstoma | reverse complement strand
AAGCAGAATGATTATCTATATATTTTTATTTGTACCTAATTGCAATTTATTTCATTGGAGAAAATCTGTCATTGTCTCACGTATAAGATTTTAAATAACTACATATAATGTTGTCATGAGCCAGCTCTAATACTTGAGCAGTATTACAGGGCTGTTTAAGTGCTGTTTGTTTAGCTTATGTTTGGGATTTCATCGCAATGAACATCTGAAGTGTGTTCATTTTAATGGCACAGATTCTGACAAACTGATGCTTTTTCTGTTTCTACTGTGAAAATTACCTTTGATATTCAGAAAAAAGTGTTACAGGGTGTGTTACATTATATTTTTTCCCCCATAAGGTACAGCATTGAGCGCGTGTTCCGCGCCCGGAAGCTGGATCGTGCACACCCAAGGGAGCTCCTGGAATGCGCCTTTGACATCATCACACCCGTCACCAACAGTCTTCTCCCTGATGCAGAGACTATTTACACCATCTCTGAAATAGTCCAGGAGTTTCCAGCACTACAGGTTATACATCTATATCTATTCTGAACAAACAGTTTCTGTAAATAAGATAGAACAGTTAGTGTCCGAGCTGATGTATCATTCGCTCTTATTTCCCTACAAATGCCATCAGCCTAGCTTGACCCTTTGTTTTTTCCCCTTTACTTCCCACCCACATTCTCAACATACCAAAGTATGTGTAAGCCTGAGTGATTTACACTGTATTTATTGTTTATGTTGTAAATCTGCTATGCGTAGCTCTGTCTGGTTCCTTCCCTCGCCGTCCAGTTCAATCCATTTCCTGTCCTCATCCACCCCAGTGCTGTGTCAGTCTCCAGTCACAGCTCTTTTTTGGATGCTTTATGAACCCAGTCAACCTTGGGTCCAGCCTTTACTTCATCCCTCATAGATCCTGTTTCTGATCCTATCCACTGCCCTGCTCTTTGTGTGAAAGCTTTTAAGAATATGTGAGTCAGACAGAATGAAAGGGCAGCCGGACATAACAGTTATTATTCGTTGTGATGGTTATTGTGCAGAGATGCTGTTGGTACTGACTGTAATTGTAGCTGAGAGGGTTAAAGGTGTGTTTATGGCTACAGGAAAGGAACTATAATATCTACCTGAACCACACCAGCTTGTTGAAGGCCATCCTGCTCCACAGCGGTGTCCCTGAGGACAAACTGAACCAAGCCTCCAACATACTTTGTGATGCCATGGTAAGTGCAGGTCAAACATCACGTGCAAGCTTTTATTGACATCCTGGTTTGACCATATGCTGTGTTCTTGCCTGATATAAGCCTTGGCACATTTTTTATTTCCTTGATATCTGTATTTGCTACAGAGTGAAAAGCTGACCAAACGTGAGGTGGAAGCAAAGTTCTGCAACTTTTCCCTCTCAACCAACAGTGTAAGTGTTCACTCAGTACCTCCAAAGATACTCAATTCTGTAGCAGTACACTTGTACTCACTGATATCCCTCCTCACCTTTTGATTTTAGCTGCAGACGTTGTACAAGTACATCGAACAGAAGGGAAATCTGCAGGAACTGGCACCTCTTCTGACATCCCTCACCAAGCAAAAGACGGCTGTCACCCAGCTAGCCAAGCAGGGTCTCAAGGACCTGGAGGAGCTCACTGTGCTCCTGCGCAGACTAGGCGTTAAATTGAGGGTGATTTGGATTCTGAGGAAGTGTAAAAGATGCTGCCACTTTTTTGTTTTCTTTGTATTTAATGTGAGTTTATCTCCTTGATAGGTGGTGGTCAACTTGGGTTTGGTGTATAAGGTGCAGCACCACTCTGGAATCATGTTCCAGTTTGTGGCTTTCATTAAGAAACGCAAGCGAACTGTACCAGATATAGTGGCTGCTGGAGGACGCTACGACCACTTGGTGGGTTTTAGTCATCCATCCACACATAAAACCAGTGAATAAACTGGTATGAAGTAATTAAATGCACATTATTGTTTGATACTTGTTAATGGATATTGTGAAGGCTGTTTTTTGTTTCCGTGTAAATTCCATATGAAGCTGTGTGGTGATGCAACTCATTTTGACTTTGTTTGTTCTACCAAGATCCTAGAATTTCGAGGGCCAGCCTCCACAGTGCCGGTCCCCAATGCAGTGGGAGCCAGTGTTGCTTTGGACAAAGTCTGTGCTGCCATTGCCAACATGGAGGAGCCAGTGAGAGACACACACACACACGCACACACAGGGATTTGACATTCTTAATTATTGTAATGAAGGAGCAGCAGGCAGAGTTTCATATTTAATGATGCCTTTTTACAGCAGTTGGCTGCCACACAGCCACTTTTAGAAACATGTTAATAACTATGATCACCATGGCTCTTGACTCCATGGAGTTATTTTTGGAGGCACATCATTTTCTAAATTTTGGATTCAGGCTCAAAACTATCTTAAATGAAATAATTTATTATCCACATGTGTTTTAAACCGCAGTTCTCTCTATTTATAGTATTTGGAGGGGTATGATCGTATTTGTTGTTCTTTGCATCAGCCAACAGTGAGTTCCTGTGATGCTCTGGTGGTCCCTGTAGGACATTCTTCAATGTCCAGAGCCATTAATGTTGTCCAGAAGCTGTGGAGCACTGGCGTCTCTGCAGACATCGCCTACGATGTCTCACAGGTCAGCAGCATGACTGTCTTCCCTCTGGAAAACCAATGGGAGCTGATTTTTAAAATTAGAATAGTGGGAAGCTGTTTGTGTCTATATTTACTTGTTTCCTCTAAAATCAGACTTCACTTTTCCACATCAGCTGCACATCTTGAATTTACAGCGAGTGCACTCCTTTTCCGGTCGCTGACTCATGACCGCCAAGAGGTGATAATGAGCGGCGAGGGAGGAGTATATCTTTTAAATGGAGGAGGCGTCACCTTTAAACGGCGTCAACCTGTCAGAGCGATCGGGGTTTATTATGTCCTTGACCGTTAACAAATAAACATGTCACCAAAGAAAATCCCCCATGTACAGCCTGTAATGAAACATTTAGAAGTCCTGATTTCCAGGAAATCATCACTTTTTAAATAAAAATAGGAACATAAAAGATTTTTGTAGATGCAGGTGTGTAGATATTGCCCTGTTAAAAGGCAAATTTTACCACATGTAACCCTTTCGCAAACAAAAAAACTGCTATTCCACTAAGTACTTGCAAAACTAATTAATTTCCTTTTTCATTGCATTTATTCTAGCTTGTGTGTAACTTATTACCTATTTTTGTGGGTTAATTTGTATTATCACCATCTTTTATATGTAATTGCAATAGTGTAATGCTTTTGGCGGAAATGTATCAGTTGACGATCAATGGCTGAGAAAAATGTTTATTAGACATTTCAGGAAGTATTATCAAAACAGTTGCACTTTGTGTTGCTAGCAGATGTGAGTTCAAGAGTGTCTAAGTTAGGTCAGGACAATGCAAGTTTTCATCTTGCTTTTTATTAAAAACATATCTTAAAGCTGCTGTCGAGGAAAAAAAACCTCACGTGTATATTTGTATTTAAATGAAATGAAATGAAACGTACTTTATTTATTCCTCTTAGAGGGAAATTATTGTTGTAGCAGGGTATTTTTATTTTTTATCTTTTTAAATGATAATAATGATACAAAAAAAATTAATTTGAAGACGAAGATAGGGCCTTGATCCGGAGGGTGATGGCTGCTGGCAGGAATGATCTCCGGTACCTTTCCGTCCTGGTAATAATTGTGCTGTAGATGGAGGATAGCAAAGCTGAGATCAGTTCTCTCAAAGTGAAGCTTTTTATCTTCTGGTTCAAAACTTCTGATGTCGTGCCTGTCACATTCTTCATGCTAATGTGACAAACTGATCTCAGCCCTGGTTGTGTAAACTGCCTCCCTGCCACATCCCTGTACCAGCATTTTAATGTCCTCCTGTTTTTTCCTCCCCTGCTCATTAAACCCATTGTTGTTTTAACTCTCCACCTCTGCAATGACTGTTTGCTTTAATGGTCCTCATTGTTAGTAGCACAGGACACAAGCATTTGGCCACCGCTATTCCCCCAGAGTCCTCAGAGGTAATTATGAGAGTTTGGGTCTCTCTGAAAACAAGCCATTAAGTCATTAAGCTCCAAATTATCAAGAGTGTTTTGAGTGTGTTTTTGTTGTTTATGTATGCAGATCAGTGCTTTTCAGCCAGTAAAAAGCTAGTCAGGACACCTTGTTCAGACCTTTTCACCCATCACTCCCCCTCTCCTGACTTTTGTTAGCAGTTCACAGGCTGGCGTCTTAACAGACAGACTTTAATTCATCCCCAGGAGACGGTTCCACTCTTTTAGCTTTTATTAACCAAATATGGCAAACACCTTCCACATGGCGTCAGCCAAGACCCCAAGCTGCCCATCTGCCCCTGGGAAGGAGCTTACCTTTGACATGATTCAATCTGGCAGTAAGAAAGTTGCAAGAAAAGAGGAAGTGTGAAAGCCTACATGAAGACAGGGCAAACTGGCACACGTATATACAAACACACTGCAGGGTTTGTTCTACACCCTTACTAGCAAGTCCAAAGGGGGAGCCAAACTGAAGTTAATGAGAAGAAATTGGGCTAACACAGATGTATGTCTACACACTCATCATCGTGGTTGAGTGCATTGCCTGAATTTACATTTATTTTGGTCTCAAGTTCCAGCTCGCTGCCTGTTCCTTAGATTTTAAGCAATACTCTAACTTGATTTAAACTCAACAAATGCTGTGGTAGTAAAACTTTGAGGCCACTATCCGCAGTTTTTTGCCTTCACATTTTAGCTAAGATGTTTCTCAGCGACGTTTTCCTCAGTCTTTCAGCAACCAGATCAGTCACAGCTGAAATGGGGAACTATGACACTAATTGTATAATTCCTATGTATTTTCAAGCTGATTTGCGATCTTTCAGTAATTCATGGAAGAAAAAATTCTGTAAAACTTGTCTGAGGGCTCGGTGCTGTCAGCGGCTTGTAGCTCTCTGAAATCCAGAGGCCACACTGGACAGCGGCCTAGTTTTAAAAGCCAGTACACAGTATATCGTTTCTGCTGTACTGTCAACGTGTATCGTCACTACTCCTTCAAACACTTTTTTGAATAGTTTAAAATTATTTTCCTTTTTTTTCTTTTTCATTTTATATGTTCAGTCTCAGGAGACGCTGTTGGATCACTGCAGGCTGGCAGGCATCACGTGCATGGCCCTCGTGTCTGACAAAGAAGGACAATATGTGAAGGTGAACTCGGACATCTGAGTTTATTTGCGCACACTTGGCAGCAACAAGCTTTACAATAAATGACTTCTATCTGCGTTACTCACTGTATAATAAAGATAATAGTCAACTCTTTCTCTAAGACGTGGTTATGGAAATGCCATATCGACCAGCACATGTAAAAGAGATTTTGTTCCCTAAGGTAAAATCCTTTGAGAAGGACAGACAGTCAGAGAAACGAATTCCAGAGTCGGACTTGGTGGACCACATCATTCAGAAATGTCGGCCCAAATTCTTTGACGAGAGAAACAGCAGGTAAAAACATTTTGTGTGATGTGCTGTTCAGATGTCTGGAAACAAGGTTCGGGGGTTGTTCTTATGAATGTCATCCTTGTGTCCCTGCAGAGAAAACTCTGAAAGCATGACCCTTCAGAACCTGAAAGGGTCGCAGCTCAACAACACAGGTACTGAGAGCCATCGCTACACATCAGCTTCTATAAACTGGATGTTTGTGAGCGTAACGTCTTACAGGAGCATAAAACAAGCACACTACTGTTTTCATACAGTTCATACAGTTAAGTGTTAAATGCTATAAAAATATGTGGTGTTTACCTAATTTATCCAGATGGATGAGCAAATACTGCCACAGAAGAATGAGCTCAAGTGTTTGATTTCTCACCAGTTTTGGCAGCGGCTGTTTTAATTCAACCGAAAAGTAGTTGAACAAGAGAATGTTTCAGATACTTGTGCTTACCTGTTAGATGTACCCCTAACTTGTGGTTTTATAACTGGGTAAATGTGGCAAACTGTCTCCAGGCTCTTCGGAGCAGCATGGGAGCAGCAGCACGACAAACATGAACGTGAACGTCATTAGCCCAGAGAAAGTTTCTGCTAGCACTAGACGGCGTTATGAGACTCAGGTTTGTGATGCACAAACACACACTGCGATAGCAATTTGCTCCTTTTTTAAGAGCTCAATTATGTTTCTGGATATTAAACCTGTGTCTTTTTACCTCCCAAAGACTTTTCTCTCTGTTGAATCCTTTATGCATGTTTTCATATACTTTATATTACTTCTTATCTGTCTTACCTTGTTTACTTTTTACCAATGACCTCAAAGATAATAATGGGAAACTTTGGCAAAAACTTGGATGCAGATATGTTTTCTGTACAGAAAATCAGGCTTACAGGCCTGCCCTCCACTTGCCCATCACAACATCTCCTGCAGCAGTGCCCCCACTGAATTTGTGACGCACTTAAATAAAGTCAGCTGTGACCTCTCAGCTTTTACCAAGGCCTCTCTGTAGGCACATGCTGTGAGCTTTTCAACCAAAGTGAGCTGGGTCAGTTTGAAGCTGTGTTTTTAGTTACTTTTTCCTTGTGTAACACAGCAGAACCAGCCCATGCCCATATAACTTTCAAACCAATGCTCTTTATTTAAAGCCAGATAATTAAAGCTGTGAAGGAGGCTATGGAGTGTTTTCATAACACATCCTTGCACAAGTCCCATGTGCTAACACAGTGTATACAGATGATTGGGTTTTTAGATGTCTTGGATGGGAAAGTCACACCCATTTTTCCACGAGGCCTCTCTGTGATCATCTTGTGTCTTATGCATGTCAGCCTAAATACTGGAGCGTTACGTGTAAAGAATATGATGGCTGTAACTTTAAGCCAAGCCAAAGGTTTGCTTATATAAAGATTGCATGTGAACATTTTTTTTTTTTTGCTATTTCATTTTCATGGGAACAGTTATTTTTTCTTTTCTTTCATTCCTTTTTTGTTCCTCTGTCACATACATTCTCTCTTTCTCTCATTTCAGATCCAAACAAGATTACAGAATCTCAGTAGCAATTTGCAGAACAAGAGCAATGACATTGAGGTTCTGGCTGTAAGTCTACTGCTTGTTTACCCCTTTCATCCCTCTCAGCCCTGACTACTTTTTGTTTATTTTTTTTTTTACCCTCTCCCACCTTATCTGTTCAATTCATGTGTGAAATCACAGAAGGAGGAAAGTGTTTCTGATCACAAAAACAACAAACATCAAAGGGAGCAGCCCCTTTTATAGTTATTTGCCTTGTGCTTCAATCCCCTGCTGGTGGTGAGATGGCTACGAATCTGTTCCAGTTGCTACAAAACAATGAACACTAAACAGAGGGCAGCCAGCGTGTCATTTTGGGTGGATGTAAATGGCTGCCATATTGAGTTTATTTGTGGTTGCATTGTAGATTTATGGCCAGATACTGTTAAAGTAAATCTTCCCCGCTTTTCTTATTTACAATGTCGCTGCATATTTCAAATACATTTTTAAACCCAGTCTGGATCTGGACTGCATCTGCAATGCAGCCATAAACAGGAGTTACTGAAAGGGAGCATGATGCTGGTAAGCAGTTACACAGGGTTGTTGGTCTTCGATGTTGCATGTCAGCAGCCTGTTTGTTTGTTAGTTAGGCTGAAATGTAGCAGAATGAATCTTGGAGACCATATACCTCTTAATAGTTTGCACTGCAATGGTCATACTTCTTTCTATCGAATTATCTCAATTATCGAGTTCTGTGCAGCATGTTGTATTGTTACATTGTGAGATGAGGCTCGGTTGTAGAACCCCTCTTGTTTTTCTTTATCCTGCAGGTGGACTTGCAGAAGGAAACGCTGATCAACTTCCTCTCTCTGGAGGTTGGTTCCCTACTTGCTTCATCAAAAGCACGGCACAGTTAATAAACTACTGCCTCCCAATGAAGGTCTCAAGGGAGGGCAGGGGTGGAAATGGAAAGAACAGCCAGTAAAGGTCAAGGTCCGAGACAGGAAGAGGGAATCCCGTCTCCTTCCTTACAGTCCCGTTGGATGAGGAATGGACTTAGGGAACTCCCCAGCACTTTTCCACAGTCAGGGAGACCTGAGAGTCTACTTTCACACCCCTTTCACAAGGCCAACATATGTGACAGACATGCGTTTCAGTTAACCAAACACACTCTTAAGAGGTGTTAATATTCACATTCCAAACTTTTTACCGAGACTTTTTGCTCATAAAATTCCAGCTTCCTTTCCACAAAGGCTAATTATAATGTGAAGAAACAGAAAGAAAGCTGAAAATGCTCTTAACACTGCAGTTATTTAAGCAAAAACCTCCACTCCATAAATGAATGGGCCACCTATACAGTCAGCCCTTTGCAGCAGCACATGTGTTAAAGACAACATGTTCAGTACATAAAACCCAAGACAATACACAGTGTGTGCTGCCAGGAAGGGTTGGTTTTAATGTGGCAAATTACCCAAAGTCACATGAGAAGCCAACAAAATCTATAAACCCTCTGTTGCTGCACTGCTCTGCTACACTTGACATGCAAAAATATACTTAAAGTTTGTAGATGAAAAGCCTTGTTTATTCCTGTAAATGCTGTCTACTTCCTGATCCTAAGATCCATTAACAAACATGGGACTTTGTGTAGCTTTTTGTTGGACTGTTTATAATTTTGTGTATGGAACACCTAATCTGTTCCAGGCTATTTGGGTTAACTACGTTTGGTATCAATGTCAAGTATTTGCCTGTTTTTCATTCTTATATAATCTCTGGTTTTAACACCTGCTCTTTATCGTTGTTTTCCAGTTTGAAAGTGAAGAACAGTTCAACAGCAGCGTCAAGACTCTGCTGTCTCGTCTCCCGAAGCAACGCTACCTGAAGTCCATCTGTGATGAGATTTACCACTTTAAGATCACAAAAAGGTGAATTGCCACGTGTGACTGGGTGAATTTATGTGACATTTCCTTAGTAGCTAAGGTAGGAATGGGCGAGTCCAGACCTCGAGTGCCGCAGGTTTTAGATGTCTTCCTTTGGCAGCGGTAGAGCAAGAGATAAGACGAGAGTTGATACCGGCCATACTTTCACTGGCTGAAGAGAGCGCAGAGAATATGAGAAGCAAAGTGGATGGCTAATTAGCCTTCATTAGGGGATCCCATAGGTCAGAATTACTGCTTTAAAGCTAACTTTGCAAAAATACAAACCATGAGCATGTTAAATATGACCTGGTTTAGTTAGAAAAAACTGGACTGCATATTGTCAGAAGGTCGAGTTAAAGGCTTGATTCTGTTTGACTGTGATGTACTGACTTGTTCATGTTGGGCTCGAAACAAAATGTGTTGCTTTGGTCATATACAAGAGAAAAATGGAGAATGAGTTTCAGGATTTTTCGACAATCGGGCACATTGTGATTACTCTTTTGAGTCAGCTGTTATGAATCGCATTTCCTCTCTAAATTTGGAAGCAGCTGATCCTTCATTTGAGTTAAACATTTTCTGTGTCTGAGCCTATTTCCATTAGATGCTTTTATCTCACTTGATGTTATGACTTTTGCAATAAATATAAAACATATTTAGGAAGCTTTTTCAATTTTGCAGCATTATCTTCCTATTACATTATTGTATGCTGGATCTTAAAAAGCACGTTATGAAAACCCAGATGGAAACACCTTTTTTGGGGAAAGATGAGACAGAAGTGCTGGGGTTTGGTCTTTTACCCCCACTGGTTTCCCCCCACTTCTAACTTGTTATTTTTCCCCAAATAAAGCCTGAAGCAAACAGTTAAATATGTTAAAGACGATGTTTAAAAAACAAGGCAGACTTCCTTTTGCTGGTAGCTGCCACTCCCAAACTCCAGCCCAGCCCACACACTCCAGGTGTAACGGTGACAGTCAGACCTTCAAAGAGAGCTGTTAGACAGATAAACATTGCCTTGAAGAACATTAAATCCTCAGCTGATCCTTTTTCCTGAGGTGAAATCTGGAGAAGGGTTAGCCTTGTTTGGTCCTCTGGTGTCTGGCTCGTAGCACCACAGTGCAAATGATGACTAACATTGGCTAATGTCCCTGTTTTTGAGCTTTAAGAGTGTTGGATGTCCGTTGAGAGCAGCCTTGTGATGGATCCAGCAGATTTCCTCCTTCATGAATGAGAATTTAATAAGAAAAATCAAAGCGTCTCCAGAGCAGTTGGTTTTAATTTCCTGTCCCTGCTTTGCGTTTCAGTTGCCATCCAGAAGATAAAAGACTTGACTGATAAATGAGCGTCAAAGAGGCAACAATGGACACATTCAGCGTGTGTTTTAAAAAAAAATCTTGTTTAGTTGTTTTCACTGAATGTGGGGCACAGGCAGCTGAGGCCAGATGAGCAGGGTAATGGACTCATGCAGCAGCCACCTCGCTGCAGCAGGACCATAAACTAAGCTTATCTGAGGTGCTTTGCAGTCACTGATCTTTAATTTGAGCCAAAACCACTGCAGCCAACAACTACGTGTAAACCTGTCCTCAACACCATTCCAACCTGTCCACAACCACACTGGCAGCTCTGTGAAACTGTCCTTAGACATAGTGGTACCTTGGACCGGATTATGTCTGCATGACAACATACATGCGATGATGCTAATCTTCTGATATGTTCTCAGGATTATTCTTTCCACTGTCTTCGTGTTAGCTCTAAACCCAGAGTATAACTGGGGCCAGTAGGGATTAGTGTAGCAGGTATTTGGTGATAAATCAAAGCTGTTTATGACCGACTCTGGTATTCCAAGTTGTTATAAAAAAGGATTTCATACTTCAAATAAACTGCCTGGCCAAAAAGTCACCACCAAAAAAAGAATAAATTAAAATAAAACCTCACACACTAATATTTCATTGTACTGCCTTTAGCTTTGATTACACGGAGAGTCCGACCACTGCGTAAAGCCTTCTCCAGCACATCCCAAAGATTCTCAATGGAGTTAAGGTCTGGACTCTGTGGTGGCCAATCCATGAGGGAAAATGATGTCTCATGCTCCCTGACCCACTCTTTCACAATTTGAAACTAATAAATCCTGGTGTTGTCATCTTGGAATATGCCCGTGCCATCGAGAAAGAAAAAAATCCATTGAACATTCTGTATGTACAGGTAGTCAGCTCACCTCATTCTTTGGGCACATAATGTTGCTGAACCTAGACCTGACCAGCTGTAGCAACCTCAGATCATAGCACTGCCTCCACAGGCTTGTACAGTAGGTACTATGCATGATGGCTGCTTCACTTCATCTGCCTCTCTTCTTACCCTGATGTGCTCATCACTCTGGAACAGGGTCAATCTGGACTCAGACCAGATGACCTTCAATTGTTTCTCAGTCCAATCTTTATGCTCCCCAGCAAATTGAAGCCTTTTTATAAGGTTAGCCTCACTGATTAGTGGTTTTCTTATGGATACACAGCTGTTGAGTCCCAATCCCTTGAGTTCCCTTCACCGTGTTCGTGTGTAAATACTCTTACTTTCACTATTAAAGATGGCCTCTACTGTTGTTTTTCTTTGATTTGATTTCAAAAAACGTTTATGTGATTGCTGATCACCATCATTCAGGATTTTTTCCAACCACATTTCTTCCTCAAAGACGATGGTTCCCCACTCTCCTTCCAGTTTTTAATGAGTTGGACAGTACTTAACCCAATTTAGTAGTTTCTGCTATCTCCTTAGATTTCTTCTCTACTTGATGCATGCCAATGATTTGACCCTTCTTAAACAGACTAACATATTTTCCACGACCACAGGATGTGTTTTTCCACATGGTTAAGAAATGAGAAGTTACTCATTGCATCAGTTGGGATTAGATAACTTGTTGCCAGCTGA
>JBBBVU010000021.1:9001880-9030020 GCA_037177055.1 Atherinosoma microstoma | reverse complement strand
TGTGTTTTTCCACATGGTTAAGAAATGAGAAGTTACTCATTGCATCAGTTGGGATTAGATAACTTGTTGCCAGCTGAAAGATAATCACCCATGCAGTAATTATCCAATAGGAGGCTTAGTTAAATCCAGGTGGCAACTTTTATTTTGGCCAGGCAGTGCATTTGAATTATGCTGATGAGTATCAAGGCTCCATCTCTGTGGACATGGACTCCTGGTAGGGTTGTCTCTCCTCATTAGACATGACTGGCTTCTTAAAGTTCCCAGAAACCCTCCTAACTTAATTCTGTTGTCCTAAATTTAATCTGTTTGAAAGTCAAATGTATATATATCATTTTTTCTTGTTTTATTATTGAACAAAAACTTGTCCTTTTTCAGGGTGGCGTTGGTGGTGTTGTACAGCTACAAGGATGACTACTACAAGATCCTTCTGTGAGAACCAAGGGATTCCTCTCCGCCTAAGATTGTCGACTTTAAGGATTTTTTTCTTATCCTCGGACTTACAGAATCAAGCTGAAGATTTGACAATTTCATAACTTTTCTGTTAGAAAATGTGAACCCCAAAGAAAAAAATTACTTGCAGTTTTATCATGTTGAATGGTGATTCAGCTCTTAAGAGCCAAACCTTTTGGTCTTTTCTGGTTTAGACAAGAGGTTTACTGGACTTCATTGCCTTAATAAAAGTAAAGAATTTGATCAAGAAAGGGCTTTTTACTGTAGACTGTGTCATGTGTAAATTTCTAATAAGTGTTATGAGTGGATAAAAGAATAAATCACTTTTTTTCCCATATGCTGCACCTTGTGTCTGTGTGATGTTAAAAAAACAAAAAACATTTCATACTTGGATTAGAATAAATCTGAATATAAAGTTTTGGCTCACAAGCTGCAATGGTGCCTGAAAATATGGAGTTTGAACTTCATCAATCTACAGTCCAAATGGAGGAAATTCAAGACCTTCGCTGGCACAATATGGAGAAACAAAAACCCTATTTCTTCATAAGAATCTTATCAGTGAAATGTAGTGTCATGGTTCGGCTCCATTTTGCATCTTAGCCAAGAGATAGCTTGCCATCACTAATGAAACAATAAATTCTGAATTTACCAAATGTTTACCAGACATCCACTCCTTGCTCTTACAAAAATAGATTCTAATCAATTTTCCTGAGCAGCACAACTTTTGAAAGCTTTATGTTGTAGTATTTCACATATTCAAGACCTGGGAAACTGTTTGCTTTATTGATTCTTCCGGAGGAGCTTCCTCACCTTGAAGTTTATGAGTAACCTTTTTCAGGACAAGTCAAAACAACAGGACAGGATTATTCAGGTTTCCTGGTCCGGCCTGTACTTCTTTGTCTTCCGGAATTTTATTAGCCAGTTGGATAGATGAGAGGTCTTCTGGCTTTTTCACTGGTACTTAAATCTCAGGCCCCCCTCACCCTCCACAGCTTTCCCCCCTCAAAAGGGCCTTTGCTGCACACATCTGCATCTGCTACTGAGATAAGAGCAACTGGAAAGCAAGAGAAATGATCAGATATGAAAAGGTACTCAAAGAAGACAAATTCACATTTGGAGTCAAGGACCAGATGTGCATGGGCATGAAAGTGAAGCAAATGCCATTTTTGATCCAAATCGCTACTCTTCGGGGAACTGAAATTTGAATATCAGTGCAAGCCACTTTTATTCACACATTTATTTTTCAAAATGGAGTGTAAATGTTACAGTTTATAATCTAGGAAACATATTTACAAGATTTGCAACAGTGAAATAAATAAGGTTGTATAGAATATAGCAGATAGAAATGGTAAATGGTCTACAATGTACAGCAGCTTTGGCTACTAAAAGTTCATTTTCCAAAAAACAAAAAAACTTAAAACTATAGTATTAATAAATAAAGCTATGTAAAAATAAATAAGGTACTCTTCTGTCCTACTCATTTAAACTACTTTTTTTGTTTTTACACATAGAAGAACAAAGTATTGCGTAAGCTCTTACAGTTGCCTCTTCATTTTAAAAGCACATGATTAAACAGATACAAATTTACTGAAAACACTTCATTTTAAATTAGTTTCCAACCAAATTTTGGCATCAAAATGGTCTTTGTATTGAAATATTGGCGATTGCACTCTGATCCAAAATCTAGGCTTGAAGTGTCTCAGATTCTGTCCTTCCTTGTGCTGTTTGGTTTGGTAAAGAAGCCATTAACTGTAACAGCGTGTCCACTTGAGTGCTTTAACATCTCTGTGTATTTAATATGCTAATCAGATCCCTGATTAGGGCCTTTATCCCTCCAGGAATCCAGAAGGGTGCTTTTTTCATACTCTGGCTCTGAAGAAAAGTATAGCAAACTCCTATCATAACACGTTACACTATTCAACTGTATATGAAGATATTATATGATCCTGGTTGTGGGCGAGTGAGTTACTTTTTCTTGATATGGGTAAACAGTTCTGAACAAAAACAAGATGTCCACAAAGAAAATTCATTAAGGCTTAAGAATTAAGGCTTTACAAAAGAATCATTACAAAGCATCGTGTGTGAACAGTAGCTCCCTGCACACACACAGCTGTGAATGTGAGGCGTGGCATCAAAGACATTCCTCGTAGATCCAGATGAAGCACCTGGCACCTTTTTCTTCTCTTCCTCACTACCTGAATGAACATCACTCCGCTTCAGCTCTAACATCTTTGAGATGAATTACAACAGTCTGGCTGATTCCTTTTCAAAAGAATCCAAGATTGCATGAGGGTGAATGGACAGTCGATGATTATTAGTAACAGTTTAAGAAGACAATTCACATATTGAATATTGAATATTTATGGAACTGTGGTTGAGGTTTTTCTGAATGGAATGACTCTGGTCATTTGAAGGAACATGTAAAGATATTATTCGGAAAGTGTGTCTTTTCAATACAACAAGGGAGGGGGGGGGTAGACTTGCATTTTTAAATCTTTCAATCTGGCTCTGTAGAGACAACCATGATGAAAAAAAAGTGACCAATGGACAACACATCTAGTACTAATACTGAAATATACGAAAAAACTAAGATGGAAACCACACATTCTAAAGCAGGAGTTTGAATCTGAGGGTCTTTGTAAAGCCTGCCAGTTTGTTATATTCTGCCTGCAGTGCCTAATTTGACAGTTCCTTTGGCCCCCCAACTGATAATAATGTTTGTATCCATGAAGCACTGCTATACTTAACAGGGCAACATCCAAAATGTCCTCTTTACAGCCCAAACCCCTGTCCTAAAGCTTTTAATGCCCCTCTTATTGTCCCAAAGTTCCAGTTTCAAAGAGGCAATAAGAAGCAGTAATATTACAGCGTTCACAGTCACAGTCTGATTCTGACAGAGGAGCCTCTCTGGCTCACTCATTTACTGTTTTAAAGCACAGTGCAGAGTAGCCATGTCCTTTAAATGTCCACTAGTCCATTCACCTCCCAGCATGTCGCTCCACCCCGAGCATCCAAACAAGGAAGAATATCGACACATAATGAAAGAAAAAGTGGTCACTTGTTTTGTTTCCTGTAGAAAATCCTCTGTTTAACTATCAGAAAAAGAGAAAAGATGGTAAGAAGGCAGCACCCAGAGTGTGTGTATGATTACACACATCACAAGGGCCACAGCTGGAGGGTGTGAGAGGTGCAGGACAGCTCTGATCTGCAGTTTTTTCATTGTTTGTTCTTTTGCATTTAGCGTGTCGTCCAGTCATTGCCCATGCTGAGCTTGGCCCTGGGGATGGTCATCTTATCTGTGCAGGGAGAGCTCATTTCTGGAGAGAAGTGGATGATGCCGCAGTCGTTCTTTATGTTCTGAAATTTGTTCTCCTTGGAGGGCTCCATGTAGACCACCGAGTTCTTGTTTACGTGCTTCTTCAGGATCACGGTCTGCAGAGGGGTGAAGGGAAAAGAAGAAAGCGAGGCCATGATTTGTCTGTGATGACAGCTTACAAATTATAGCATTTATTTGTTTGTTCAAAAATGTCATTTTTAAAATTTGCATAAGTCTCTTTTAAAGTTAAAAATTTTATGAGCCGCATGAGTCAGTAATTCAGCCCCATTTAAAGGAAGTGCTTCTAAATAAGGTTTGTGATGTACGGATGCGCTCTCACCTTCTTTGGTGCACTGTAGCATGACATCTGCACCCACTTCTTTTTCTTGTTGATGAGTAATGCCACGATAAGGAAAACGATGATAGCCAAGAGGAGGCTAGCCAGGATCCAGGCTGCTGATTGGTAAACGAGAGCCATCTCTGTTTGGCTTGGGTAATTCTCACCCAAACCTGGCTCATCTGTAGGATACAGACAACAATGATTTTGAACGTCCATCGAAAAAAAGCTTGTTTCTCTGATTAATGTTTTGGCAGATTCACACTGAAAAATTACAGCTAGGTGTCTCAAGAGGGATCATATTTAATCTGTGTCCATTCATAGCTTATTTATTGAGCCATCGTAACACAATCCACTTGCATAAACACTGAGGAATTGGCAGAGAGAGTGTGTCAAAGATGCCAAATAACTAACAGGATGGGGTCTGATAGTAAAGTTGAGGAAGTGATGCTTTAACAAGCAGCTACCTGTCTCAGGAATGATGGGTGGCACAGTGACAGTGGTGATCCATAGTGGAATCTCCGCAGTGGTAGTGACTGTTGCTTTGCGGCCGGTGGTGGACACAATCACTGAAGCCGACGTCGTCACCTCTGTTAAGACAAAAATAACATACCGACATGTGTCATGCAGAAGTTGACAGGCGATAATATTTCTAACAGTGAGTTAGTGTTTACACTCCCCCGGCGTCTCAGCTGATAAGCAGTGTTTATACGATCTGTCCTCTTAACTTCCACTGGACGGCTTTGTAAAAGCATTACGTGGAAAGCTGTTTTTTCCACCAGGCAAATAACAAAAACAAAAGGCCTGGCGAAACGGCGACATATCGGGGGAAACAATGGAGGCCTGTGCGGAGGTTTTCCTCTATAGGAAAAGCTGACATGGAACTTTGCCTTCCTGTGCTGGTGCAGGCAAGAGCGCTGCAGGCTGAAATCAGCCGGGGACAGGAAAAACGTGTGAATGTGCGGATGCTCGAGGAATGTTTTCACTCTGAGGGGGGGCTCTATGAGTGTGTCACATGGAGTGATTGCATTCCATGCCTATATAGCGCCTGAGTGTCGAAGTTTAACGAGCAAACATGCCCGCACATAATTTATACACTGCCATCCCCTTTTTATAGACATGTAGCATTATGAATCATAACTTTCATCAATCTTAATTTCGCACAGTAACTGTGAAATGTTACAAAAGCTACATTTAACTTCTGTATCCTCAGTTATTGACAACTTTTGCACAAATGCTTCAAGTAGGCTCTCTCTTTCAGAGGCCCACCTAAAAACTCACCGAGACAGTGTGGGCAGCACTGGCCCTTGCGTAAAACGGGCACCCTGCAGTTGGCAGTCGGACAGTGCTGAGAGAAACACTGAATGGTGCCGTTGTTGCAGGTGCAGCTGGTGCATGCATTGGCCCTCCAGGAGTCCCCAGCTAGCAGCACGTCTCCTTCACTGGTTATGCAGTACTCCTGTTGGCTGTTGTTCACTGGCAGTAATGGGCTCAGTGTCTCCTCTATGGGTGGAAACAGATGTGAATAGGATTAGTACTGAAACAATGGGTAAGATTGTGTATTATGTCACATTAGATCCACTTATCAAAGTAAAAGAGACCTGGAAATGTGAGTGTAGAGTTTAATTAAAATGCCCTGCTTTTGTCTGAGTTGTTAAAGTGTGTGAGAACTGGCTCTGCATTTAACCCTGCAATATAACGTCTCAATCCCCAAGGCTTTTTCCACCTTAAGGGCTGCTTTCAAGATAACATCCTTTACTGTATGTTAAACACAAAGGCAAGTGCCATATGGCAGATGGCAGTTTAGTCTCAGACCTTATCTGTGTCTCTTTCATCACACCCCACAGGTCTGGCCTGTGGCCTTTTCATGACCCGGGGGTGCTTCATTAGCATGCACACACTTCACTGCTCTACTGTACACATACATCATTGAGCTTGTCAGTGAGATGTGTGTTATTCCAACATTCCTGGTGACCAGGCCCATACAAATATCAAAGCCTGGCCTTTGACAGTCTCCTTTTGTGAGGGGAGATGCAGTGATAAGGCAGGCCAGCATTCTCAAGGAGCAGCTCTCAGGCACAGTCATGCATCGCTGATTTGTGGGCCTCATGCTTGAGAGTGATTGGGATGCTTTGTTTATAAGTTTACAAATGAGTAAGAGACACTAAAGTGTTTGGGCTCAATTGTAAATAAAAGCTGCATGAGGTTTTGTATTTGTCTATACGTGTGTGTCAAAGTGTGTTCTCATCACTGGAGAAATGGGACAGATGAAGGAAGATTGGTTACATTCTTTTCCTCCCAACAATCAGAGACTTAGATGAGCCTCTGGTGTGGGCTGCTGGGTGTAAGCAGTCCACATGTGCTGCTGCCCGCCTGGAGGATCTCTATGTAAACCCAACCGGTCTTGGCTGGTTTCTTTATGAGCCTCTGCGCCTGACATTAAACTGCCCAACAAAGTAACTTGCAAGACCTTCCAAAACCACATGCTGATAGCACATCTACTTCTCTGCTTACTGCTCCAACTTTTGACAACCCTTCCTGAATTTATTCAGCCTTGTTTATCTTTCTGAAAGTGCACCTCCTTTTCTTTCTTTCTTTCTTTCTCTCTCTCTCTCTTTTCTTTTTTGTTTACCTGGACACACATGGCAACAGGTATCCTTGTTCCTGACTGGTGTCTGGCAGAGAGCCGGGGGACACACTTCAGTGTCGCACAGCACACGTCCTTTCCTGCAGGTGCAGCGTGTGCACTCGTCCAAGTTCCAAGTTTCCCCCTCCACGTAAAACTCCCCCCCTGGTGCTCTGCACACTACCATATCCATCCCCTCCGGCTGCCCGCTGCCTGATTCATCTACAGAAGAAAAGAGGGGAAGAAGAGAAACAGTCACACTTGTCTTCTTACATTATAATTAGACAGAGGAGCCAGAGTCATCAGTCACTAGAATAAGAATGTTTGGAAGAGGGATTTATTAAAAACTAAAGCATGGTGTCCCCCCCCCCACAACTTTAATTTAGTTGTAAACATATAAACTGCCCAGCAGAGTAGCAGACATCTGTAAAGAGTTAGCCATTTGTCCCCTGACTGCAAAGTATGCATAGCTTCTGAAAGTTGTAGACATTCTTTCACTCCTAAATATTTGAACAGCCAACTGAGTCCCTCCTCCATAAACATCCCCATGAATTGAAGAGTTGTGGATAAAAAAAGTGTGGGCTTTTTTTATTCAGATCAGTGCATCATCCAGTTCTGCAGAAACAGATGGAGATTGTGAATTTGCAGGTTTACGGAGCCAGCAAGTCACAGATCTAAAAGCTACACGATGATCTAAAAAACGTTCAACTGTACATGCTGGCAGACTGACAATAAAAAGAACAAAAATAGTTGAGTGAACTTGAATAGGTGAGGCATCTGGCTGCAAGGCTTTTTTTTCACTCAACTAAGGGTTCTGGTGTGTGAAACTACATTAGGAGGGTAACTCATTGTAGAATCTTAAATTTAACAAAGCTAGGATAGATATTCAGGTTTACTCGTGTTTTTGAGATGAAACAACTGATGTTGAATTGAAAATATCTGAAAAAGTTGATGCCACTTATGTTCACAAGTTGCCTCAACTTAACTGTGCGAGTAAATCCAAGTAGTAGTCTCACCTTTGTCCAACTTAATATTTTAGTTTTGATTTCCCCTCTTATTTAGGTTGACAATGTGATTTTTTTTTTGTTGTTGTTGATTTTACTCAAAAATGCTTTACAGCTAGATGCCTTCCTTCTTAAAGTTTTTTCTCAACTACTCATTCTTTAGTTGGGAAGTTTGTATTCCTTCCATCCATTTCTATATTCGCTTATTCCATTGCAGGGTCTCAGGGGGCTGGAACCTATCCCAGCAACTCCTAGACGAGAGGCAGGGTACACCCTGGACAGGTTGCCAGTCCATCGGGTCCAGCAGGGTCAACACAGAGACGGACAGTCATTCATGCTCACACATTGAACAAGCAAACTTCAAACCGAAAAGGCAGAGGCAACGGTGCTAACCACCACACCACCGGGCAGCCCCCTGCAACCCTGCTTTGGAACAATATATAAAAAATGGATGGATGGAATGCAGCCTTCTCAAATAAAGATTGAGTAGTTAAGAAAACTTAGAAAATTAAGGGGAACTAGGTGTAAAGCATGAGTAAACTCAACTAAAAAAAATTGTATTGTGTGTTGGATTTACACATGCTAGCAACTTATGTTCACAAGTTTCAAATCATAAACATGAGTTGTTTCAGTTCAAAGACATGAGTAGACCCAAATCCTTATCCTAACTTTATCAAATTCAAGATTCTACTTTGAGTTAACATCTTAATTTCGTTTCACACAACACCAGAACCCCTTAGTTTGAGGTCAATCAAAAAAGCTTTTCAGCTGGTTAAATTACTTTTAGAAGTTCACACAACTTATAACAACTTTTTTTTTTTTAATATTATAAACATGTAACTTAACAGCAAGTTATTCAGACAAGTCATTTAAACTTGAGAATCCTTTGCTTTAGATAAAAAAGAAAGAATTAAAGAAAGCTTATCAATCTTAAGTATTGGATGACACAGATTTTACACCAGTAATATACAAATATCTCCTTTTAAGACCTGAAGCAATGTTTGCATTCTCTAATCTTTTAAGCCTGTTGTAATGCTCACAACTACTGCAGCCTTTTGTTCCTCCTGTTTAAAGTTTTTGGAAACGATTTAGAAATCTTTTGATTCCTTGTAAAAAAGGTGGAAATGCAAAGACATACCGTCACAGGTAGGACAACACTGGTCAGCCTTGACAACAGGATGAGAGCAACTGGGCATGGGGCAAGATATGAGCACGCACATCTCCCGGCCATAGTGGCAGTAGCAGTCGCGGCAGCCATCATGCCAGGTATCACCTTCCTCATAACGTTGCCCATTGGAGGTGAGGCAATAGCTGGGGGTTGGAGCTGGTAAAGTGGTGCTTGGGACGTGGTCACTTTCTAAAAGAAGAAACACGAAAAGGTGGAAATATTGGTAGAATAACTAAGGAAAGCTGTGTAAAATTTTTAAAAAGTAATAGCGCCGTCTGTGCCAAAGAAACTAAATAAATTAAATGTGAAACTTTCATTAAGGACATTAATGATCAACAGTGTTACAGTCTTTGGGTCCAATGTCAATAAAGCCTGAAGTGAGAGCCATTTCATATGCTGGAACATTCACCAGTTAGTTTTTGGTTTTCCTTCACTGGTTATGTAAAATCACAATATTCAGTCTATACAACCACAAAAATGATTAAATTTGCCACCCTCTCTGCCAACTGACATGAAACTTTCTGTAAATTCTGCAGCTGAGAGACACAGGAAATACTCTTTGATTTTATTTAGTTATTTATTATTTGACTAACTTTTTTTTTTTTTTAAACTATACCTTTCTCAAAGATTGTGCATTAAATCATCTTTAACAGGTTATATTGCTTTACCCAGTAACTGGAGAAAAAAAAAGAAGGGGGAAAAAAATCCCTAAAGTAGCATAGATATTTTATCATAATAAGATTTAAGTATGCTGCTAACTAGTATGACAGCTGAAAAACAACATTGCACAGCCATCAGCTGAGGCTGCAAGGAATTACAGACACCAATTACAACTAAGAGAAATTAAATAAATATAACACATGACTTCCTTACATGTCATAAATTAAAGTTCAGTCTTGGAGGAGAGAAGAAACAAAAAGAAGCATTGAAGCTTCACATTTAGAGAATTTGACCAGCTCTCATCATGACTGTCGCTTAAGATACTTCTGGGTCATTTCACTCAGCTAGGAGCCTTCCACAACATAAAGGACTATTCAATTTCATCCAGAGACCTTATTAGGAGCCAAAATTGCCAAGTTCTCTTTAAGCTTGAAGGGATCTGGCACAAAGAAGAACTCAGTTAACTGCACAGCTTAGGCAGATTTTCAAATCTTTTCTTATATTTTTTAAATATAAAAAAAATCAAAACCCCACCACATTCAATAAATAAATTAAATTAAACCATGCTTCCAAAAAGTTTTTCTGTGGGTAAATATTTTGATAGTCTACAGAGAGACTTATTCATGAGTTTAAAAATCAGGTAAACAGTGGTTTGTTTGCAGGAGGTGCCGGTTAGAGCATGTTCCCGTTTGTGGATGAGGAGGAGCCAGGTGCGCTGCTGCTCTCACCGTACAGGAAAACAGTATGAAGCTGGAATATTTATAATGCAGCTATATTGGCTAAATAAACACATCACATAAAATGTGGCAGTGCATAAATAGGGCTCCTGCATAGCAGCTTTAAACTCCGGGGGAATTTAATTGGAATTGCATGCACATCCCGTGGCTAAAGCTAAACACCAACAGGAACCAAAACAAAACGGACATAAAAACTCTCTCACAGCAGAGCAGCAAAAGGTCACACAGAATCAAAGCTCTAACTTAGGATCAGAAGTGCAATGCTGCCTACAACACTCCGCTTTCTCAGTTCCAGTCTAATACGTGTTACCATTCAAACGCTGTGGTGGAGCTCCAAGACGTAGCAGGGCGACATAACAATTAAGATGTGGAGAAAGTCTGTATTGTGATTATATCATTCTGTAATAAGATTTAATATCAACAGGGCTGTATCAATGTTGATCACATGAAAAATAAGCAAGGCTCATTCTCTGGAGGTCATGAACACACATTTAATAGCAAGCCTTTGGATTTTAGAGTGGTTGTAAGGGAAATCTAATTAAATGATTAAAAAAAAACAGACAAGATTCCATCATCTGTCTCACATAAATGAGCTGAGTGGCTTTCAGATGGAAACCTAATGAGGACATATTCACAGAACATGGTTCTGGTGGAGTCTTTAGGAGGACATCAGACTCCGTAGACAGCTTATTTCAATTAAGGACACTATAAATGTCTCCTCTGACTTTTAAAAGACCCCTTATGATGCTTTTTAGAGGATTCAGAATCTTTCAAAGTCCAAGGTTGCATTCTTAAAAGTGGAAAAAAATAGTTTAAATCATACCATACAATGCTAAAGCACCTCTTATAAATTGTTTTGCCTATAACCTGCAGTTTACCTCTCGTTTCTTTAAGGCACCCATTCTAAAATGCCCAATCTGCACTAATTCTCTAGCTGATTGATCCAAGGCAACAGGGTGAAAAGGAGCTTATTCTTTGCTACCAGATATACCAGCATTATACAAATGTGTTAAAATGTGATGTCATCAAGCATTGTTGTTTGTGTGACTCTGGCAGTTTTTTAAGTCCTAAATAAATACTTTAAGTGCAGTTACATCATTTTGGGATTACAGATTAGTTTTTGAAACAAAGAGTTCCAAACTTAAAGGGTACACAGAGGGCACAATTTCCTCATAGGTCAGTGCAACATTTTGCAGTGTTAACCAACGCAATCTCAATTTGTGTTCTTAACTTGCAATGTTCAACTTTAATGCAGTTAAGTTTGATTATTTTTGTGCAATATTGATGACAAACATGCAGACAGCATCAATCACATACATCTTCTTCTGCTCTCGACAAGGAGAAAGGAACTAGTTTGAAAGACATGGAGCTTTATTAGGCATAGTAACTAAAAGTGCTATCCAGGGTGCATTATCGGAGGTGCAGGATCTAGTCACTTAGAAGCAAAGGGAACTATCAGCAACACTTCTGATTTAGTTTAGACTATTTTAATGTTTATTTGCAAGTCTGTCATCCTTCTAATCATCCTACATCCAAGCTTCTTTAACCATGAGGAGTATCTGATTCCCAATCTTACCTTTACACATGCAGATGGAACAGCCTTTCCTGTTCTGACGGTAGCCATTGCTGCAGTGCTTGTCACAAGTGAAAGGAGGACACTTGACACAGCGACACATCTCACAGCCATGCTTGTTCCTCCTGTAGGTTGATAAACATGGGAACTTAAGTCAACTTCTACAACGGTTGTGTCAGGAAATAAACAACACTGGCTCAAACGAAGGCTTAACGTGGCTCCAAATTCAATTACTTCTCCAAGATCTGTGAAACAACCTGGTGTTGTGACACAGTGAGACACAGATCCTCACGAATAATCAACATCTGGACCTTCTTTCCCCTTTCCATATTAGCTCCCTTTGAAGAACGGCAAATAAAAGGCCAACATGTGAGATGCCTGTGGTTCGCACATCATACCAACCTTAAAGACTCTGAAAGAGGCAATCTAAAGCCAATTCAGATGCTTTCAATTCACCCTGCTACCATCTTTATTGCTCTGAAAGCCTCTGGCGCACATATAAAAGTGCTAGCGAGCAGTGGCCTGATAAGAGCTAATGTAGATAATAGCAGCTTGTTGATGTTAAAGAAAAAGACAGCAGTAGATTGGGGCCTCTGATGGTTAAGCTGATGGCTGATAATTTTTACCATGAAAGAAACTCAAGAAAGCTAATTTAAAAGGGATATCTTTTAATTTATGGAGAGGAGAAGTATAAAGAGCAGAAACTGGAAACAGACCAGTTGGATCCAATTATCTGCCTAATAAAACATGGATGAGCTGCAGGTTGATAAATGCAGATGAGAGAATGACCTGCGTCGAGAGTTTTTTTTTTATGCTAGACTTCTCCTCTATCCCTTCCTGTCTCATTCATTCTCACCAAGCCTTCCTCTCTGCTTATCTGTCCAGGTAAGTGATGACTCCTATTTATTGCTGAGGCCCTCTAAGCCTTGATAATTACCCTATTAATATTCATATGCCAAAATGAGCCCCCTTGGAGCTATGATCCATAAAGAGGACACAAATTTCAGGCTCAGCAAACAGAGGAGACTTTCTATGCTGAAACAGCAATAACAGCTATAGAAACAACACTGCGAGAGGCTGGCCAGTGCCTCACTGTACAAACACAGAGACAGAGTCTGCCGACCTTGGAGCAAGGCTTTGTTTAAAGATGGTATGAGGAATGCCAAGCAGCGCTTGAGGCTCCAGAGGGATAGAGAAGCTTGGGGAGACATTGGAGCCCCTGGCTTTAGACTGCTGGCTCTGCATAATTTCCAGTGTGGCACAACTGTGATGGCTAGGAGAATTCCATTCATGACCTGTGTAGTCAAAGTCCAGATTTTTGAGCTATGAAAGATGGGAAACATCCTGAAAATGTCCTTTATCGCTCATAAATAATCATTTTTTACAAAGTTTATAGTCATCCAGCTTTGGATATGTACATTAAAATACTTGATGGATGTCATCAATGCATCCAGTATAAACAGAAATCATTTGATCTTTTTGTTTCTTTATGATGGCCACATGTAGGAGCCCTGTGTGAGAAGATAGAACTGCACTGTAAGAAAGGGAAACTCTCAGGAGGATTTCAGACTTCTGAGGCAAGACCTACACAGCTGCTTATGAAGGATAAAACCAGGACTTCCTTCTTCTCTTTTCCCCACAGGATCCTCCTCATCCTCCCTCCTCTCCTCTGCAGACATATCAGGGCTCATCTTTAGCCTTGGCTCCGGAGAGCATGGTTGAGCTATCAGAAGGATGCCGACTGTATACATTTCATAAAGGCTGCTTTTCTTCCTGATGTGTTTTTGATCGTTGTTTTGAGACAGGATGATGATTTATGAAATGAGAGTGGTGCCTGGGGACTAAACGTCCCGCTACAAAGCACTTCCAGATGTTTGATTGGGTTAAATAGGATTAGGAGGAGAGGAGTTGCAGGGGGCTGTGAGGCTAATGTGGACCTCACAGTAACCTATTCACACACACAAACAGAAAAACACACACCCGCACACAGACTTAGAGACCTGGGAATGCCCACCATGGTAGATAGACCCTTTGATCTTAGATCGGAAGAACTGTTTTATAGCTCTATAAATACACGCTATATTAATAAACTGATCAATTTTTACTTACATTTCCAAAAGATTATAGCCACATAAGCATTCACATCTTTTTAGAAAATAAGAGCAAGCCTGTGCGATACATCTCTGACAAACACACATGCTTTTAAAACAGACAGAAAGCATGGATGAAAAATGGGTGTACATGGAATTGGACGATGAGAACCCCATGGGGTCAGTGAGTGTACGTACACATATCCATAAGGGCAGGTCTTTGTGCAGGTCAGAGGTCGGCACTCTGGCGTGGGGATACTGCACTCACACACCTCACAGCCAAAATCATCCCTCTCATATCCCATTGGGCATTGCAGAGAACAGTATTTTCCCAGGTCAGGACAGGAGTCATCTGAAAGAGTTGAGACAGAGGTCATCTGATCATGGGTACAGCAATCCATCAAAAAAAGCAAAAGCATGATTTGCTATGCTCGCAGGAACATTCCTGTGACGGAGAGCTTTGCAAGGAAACAAATAAGCGGTGATGACTATCAGCACGTCTTCGCTGCAGTCAAAACCAAAAGGGTTGCCAAATTCTAGCAGTAGCTAGCAGGTAAATACATGTATCAATCTTTCATGCCACTGATAGTTATTCCCTCAAACTTTAATCCTTTAGGTTCAACAAAAAGAGAGGAAAGAAAACTTACTGTTGAGACATTGGCAGAGGAGACATCCATTCTTGTCTTGGTGGAAGCCATACCGGCAGTCGTTCCCTGACAGGGTGCAGTTTTCCAGGGGCGGGCACAACATGGGGCTAACCGTTTCATAAGAAGGTTCTGGAGAACAAAGAGATGATGGGAGGAGGGAAATTTACTTAATTAAAAAAACTCACAAATCACAAATTGGGAGGGGAAAGGCAAGCATTTTGGTTGGAAAACCTAGTTTGTTTTTATTTAAAGCCACTACTTTCGGGCATGTGCTTTAAACCAAACTACTTGAAAAACTGATGGATTTGGTGTGAATGGATGCACATAAATGCAAGGGATGACATGTCTCTGAGGTAAATATTTATCATAAACACAAACAGTTTGTTTAAAATCATTGTAAAATGCAGCCAGTCATCTTCTGACAGGCAAATTACAAATATATACTGTATATGAATGCATGTGTGCTTAAAGCTTCTCAGGTGTACCATTTCATCCATGCACCTTGTGCCAAGTGTAATAGCTACCTATTAACACTGCTGTAAACAGTAATTACAGATAAATGTTGAGCAATTACACTAGGGTGGGTCGCACTGAGAGGGACTATCTCTCCATCTCATTGTACAAAAGTGTCTCCCATTAATAAGTCACGTATGTCTTGCAGATGTATGTTCCAGGACAATCAGTGATGATGACTCCATTTAAGTCAGATTCTCGCACTGCTCCAGGCTGCCTTGAATTTGGGCCAGCTTTAGTGTGAATCTGAAGTAAATGGAGGATACAAGAGATGCACAACACCATTGCATGCACCCGCCATCAAATACCTCTCCCCACGTTCTGTAGGAGGAGCAGTTCAACGAGCTGTAACTAATTAAGCAAAAAAAAAAGAAAAGATCTACTTCAATTATGCAGCCTCCTGCTTTTAAAACATGCCGTAACCTCACACACACACACAGGTGGGTCTCATTTTGGCGGGCAAGGGTAATAAAGGAACACAAAGAACCCTGCAGCTTGAAGAATGCTCTGTGGCCTCCCCTTTAATGAGCCCATGCCGACATGGTCTCTGCAGCAAAGTTGCAGGACCACATGAGGCTTTTACATGTGGTATGTGGGTTAATGTGAGGCTCATATAGATTTTTGCGGCATATTAGATGGATTAATATCAAAAGAAAAAGCACTACTTGGTTTTAAGGCCCACACGTACCTTCACAGAAGGGACAGCACTCTCCGGGGATCTTCACAGGGTTTTGGCAGCTCTGTTTGCACGCCATGGCTGTACAGTGTGGTTCTCCATCTACACACTGGCAGAAGGTGCAGTCGTCCTCTTTCCACTGCTCCTCGTGGGCTCGCAGCTTATTGTTCACCCAGCAGCTGGCCTTAGTGCTGTCCATTGACAGCAACTCCACATCTGAGAGGGGAAAAAAAAAAAAAGACACATACACGTAAATTTTCAAGATGACGATCTCTGACTGGATTATTAGCCAGGTGACATGTGTAGCTGAGTTCAGCAAGCATGAAAGAAGTGAAGTTCAGCTCAAGGCTGCGGCTTTGTGTCCATACATCCTCTCCTGTGTCTGAATAACAGGAGGTGGAGAAGTGAGAAGTGGGATACCCCACAAGGGAGCTAAGCAGAGATGAAAACTGGCCTAAGCTAAGGAGAAAACATTGATGAATCTAGATGACTGTTTTACAATTATAAGTGGGAGAGGCCCTTGGCTTCGTTACAACATATGTATGGATTTAAGTTCAAATAAGAGGGATGAAGTTTGGAGTATTGCCGTTTTGTCCTAAGAGAGATTTAGTAATTGAAAACACAGAAAGGCTGATTACTTTCATAATGTCTGGTCCCCACAGTGTCCACTCTTGCTTTTAGTAAAAGTCTGAACTCATCTATTTGAGTTCCAGCTGCGACCCTGCAGGTCAAAGGCTAGACCAGAGTTTTATACCATAAATTACTCACCAAAGTAAAGGAAGCACTTCAAAAATCTTTAAATCCAGTCATTAGATTTTAGTAGAAGCCATAAAGTTTGAGACAGTTTAAAAGCCAATCTGAGAAGCTATTCTGCTCAGCTGGGGGTAATGGACGATGCCTTAGTCCAGCTCTGAGAATCTAGTTTTTTCTTTTGCAATTTAAACGTTTTTTTTTTCAATGCAAGTTAGTAGACAAAATTTTCTGTCAGGCTTAAAAAAAAAGTAATATTTCTGTGTGTCCACATAGTATGGCTTATGGAGGGTGTGAGGAAAGGGAAGGAGGCAGCTGTGTATTATGCTCTCATACTGGCAAACCTGTTTTATCCAACTGGCTGCCATTAACCTGATTAAGGTCCTTTTTTTTTTTTTTTACAGTGCACACTTAATGCATGCTGTACTGCTACTATTATCGTAAAGTGTCAAAAGATTTGCATGTTTAATATTAGGAAGTGTAGCATTACACTTCCATGAGGCTTGTACAATAGGTTTTTAATTACAGTTGCAATCATCTATATTTTAGGACAAAATGAACATTTAAAGAGGAGTTTGGCATGCAAAACATCTACACATCATTTATTATGTTTCCCTTGATCTCCATCTTTAGTTATTACAAACTACTGAGCAAAATATCTTGCTTTTTAGTTTTAAAATACTCCACTGACCAACCAATGTGAATGCCATATTTGATGTTGGATGCTGTGCAGGTAACCCACAAAGTTTTATTGCCCCTTCACTAAACAGTGCTGTTAAAGGTTATAAAAGAATAAACTGAAATATCAATGGTGTGGGATGAAAAACAAAAACCATAAACTGGAAGAAAACTGTTGAGCTGGGGGGAAATGTGAAGAAAATCTATGCGGGGTTCATGCTTCCCAGCAACCTCTTTCACAAACAGTAGAAATAATTCTTCTGTATAATTTGAAGCAAAAACTGCAACCAAGTAATCTCTTCATCCAGATTAAGTGTTAATTCTAATGTTCTAAATTGAGCTTCTTGCAGTAAGAAAGAGCCGTTTACATCATAAGCAAATGATGAAAGCATGCACATCTAAAGAAGTGCAGACTATGAGGTATACCCCCAACACTAGCCATTCTTTGTCCTCTTCCCACCAATTAACTGGCTGCTGTGGCCACGCAGCCAGAGGCCAAAGCTGGCTACCATCTCCATCTACAAGCTTCTGGCAGTCCGTAATGTGGTTGCCATATGCGCTGCAAGCCCTTTTTGTTTAACAATGCCAAAAACACATATCGGAGCACCCTACCTGGCTTTGAGCACATGTGTTTTTGTACCTCCCCATTAAGCCAGATTCAGATCTTACAATGCCAAGCTGCACACACTCAAACTATCCTCAGTGCAAATTAATCCCTGACTGGCTCCTATTATTCGCCATGTATGTTAACAACTATAAAAAGCTGGCGATACGAGAAAGCCATCACATAGCGCATGCCAGGAAGAAAGCATTTTTGCTAAATCAGCTTTTTACTCTCCCATTAGAGCAGCGTGATGTTCAGGAAAGGGATGCCACAAACAAAATAATAATACAATAATGTAAGTGTGTACCTATGCAGACAGGGCAGCATTCGCCCTCAGGAATGTAGAAGTTTTCACAGTCCAGCTCAGCACACTCTGCCTTGGAGCAGAAGGAGATTCCGCCTCGGCACTGACACAGCCAGCAGGGGTCCATGCGGTACACCTCTCCCTCAGAGAACTCTTTTCCGTTGTGGACACACTTGGGAGAAACTAAAGAGAAGAACATAGAAAATAGGAATCCTGTTAACCATAAATTCAATTCCATATGAGATGGATAAGGTTTAACATGACGCTTGGTTTATATAGTAAATGAGTGTATGATTACTGCTTATGAGAGGCATCTGTGTACTATCACTGGAAATTCATTATCATCTGATCATGTTTTATCTGTGAGGGGGATGTTTATCTAATCCAAATGGTGCAGAGAAAGACTGACGGCTGAGGGTTAGGTGTTTGGGGTTGAAATGGTATTTATCAGACAATGAAACTGAGTCAGTGGGGAGGAATTTCACAGGGATCTATCAAGTCTTGAAAAGACTCTGGACTCTTGCAGTGCAGAGTAAAAGAAAACAGTATGGGTCAGAGGCTTTGGCAGGATCTGGGCTCAGTGTGCTGGTGGCAGGTGGAGTGAATCAATGCTCTGGCCTGTCTTTCCTAAAAGCATCTAAGCATTTAGCTTTCAGTTTCAGCTACAATCTACCAGCCTTGGAATAAAACTAGTTTAGTTACATCATATCTTTTAAGTGATCAACAAGTGTCAAAATGTGTCTGAATCTAAGGACGCAAAATGGAAACAGGTACAGGAAACACTGAAAAATAACTACACAAATGCCAAAAGATGCATTCAAAATTAATTAAGGTGTTTTTGCAACCAGAGGAACAGGAAGATTACAGCATCACATCACACCACAGTAGTTTAGTTTCCCCCAACATTGCAAGAGTTACCACATAGTACCTTTTCATCAAACACACTTCAGCATGAGGAAAGTGAGACAATGTTAGTTATGTAAGAAAGTCTCCACACTCGCAGAGGAGTGCTGCTTAGCTGAATAAATGTATTGCACAGATGGGAGCAGATGTGGGGCCAGCAGTTTCTATAAATGAGAGCAGAGGTTACAGCAGCATCTGTACGCCATACCTTTGAGTGCAGACTCAAAGCGTCTGCGCCAATGACCCCATGCCTCCCGACAACCAGCGCTGCACTCTTAACACAAAGCAGGTGCGGCAGCTGAGTTGAAAGTCGAAGCAGGGATTTGTTGATCTTTTATTCCACCCCCCTGCCAAATTTCAGCCTCCCCCCCCCAAATCTCCTCCTCCTTTATTCCTGCTGTCCCGCTTTGCGTGCAGCAAAACCAAGCAGAGAAAATGCAATATGCACTTTAGCTGCCCGAAATCAAAAGGCGAGGATACGGCTTTTTAACGCTCACAGAAGCAATAGGAAGTCACATGAGGGGATGCTCACATGTGATTTCCGCAGTGTTTGTTAATGGTAATCCCTAAAACAACTTGCAGCACAGAGCCTAAATTCCAGTCATGCTTTTTAATGTTCAGTCTCCTCTAAATTGAGGTTGGGATTGGATGTGGAGATGCACAGTCTGTAAAATATTGACCAAAAGCTTGTCTAAATCATTCCTAATGAACTGTCATTCTGGTGTCTCTTGTGGTGTACAGGCATAAAAAGCACATCCACTGTGAGAAACTTCCCAGAGATGTATAATGATGGAATTCATCAACATCAGCTTTTGAAATGAGTTAAATTCATGTAACTAACACAACCCCTTTTCTCCTTATCAACCCCAACTTTTGAGAACAAGGCTGTTGTTGTATTGCATGTTTATAACAAAGTCAAGCTGAGCTCCCTGAGAATCATTAGTGTGGTGATCTCAGCCTTGTTGCAACACCAACATAAATCTCAATACAACATGTGCAGTCCTGAATCGACTCCGCAGTCCAGCTTGACAACAGGGGACATATGCAGAAGTGCCAGCACTGGTGTTGATAAACAGCAGCTAAACAGGATCATCTGTAATGTCAGGTGACATTAGGTCAGGACTGATTGGCCAGATCTGCACTGTCACACAGATGCAGCTATTCTACAGCCAATACTGAAATGGGGTTCATCGTTCAAGGAAGCCAAAACCCCACAGGTGGAGTTTATTGTTAGCACACGCACTGACCCTGACTAAATATCAGCCCCCAGCCAAGCGGGCAATGGAAACAAGATAATCAGTCCAAGCTACACACAAAGAGACAATGCAGGGTTGTATAAAATGTGCTCCATTGGAGTATTGCAACTCAAAGTGATTTAGACTTTATTTGATGCTGTATTTGTACATGTTGCTTTGGAGGCAGCTGCAGGACTGGGGAGTCAACCCAGTGCATGTCCTTGTCCTCGTTCATGTCCCCGTTTGTGGACCTTTCTGACATGCCACGCAGTCATGCAGGCCTAACGGACAGTAGAAGCAGCACAAAAGGCATCAAGCCCCAGGTCCAAAGAGCAGCAGACACTTGTTATCAAAACACTGATCCCATGGCCCCCACGGCTGCCATTCAGCCCCCGCCGGCCTGCCGGACTCGATTACTCTCCCCACTGGCAGACTGGAGCACATAAAAAGCATTCCCATCAATGAACTGTTGAACCTTTTCCCTTCTGGACGTGTGACCAGACAGGAACCCTTTGACACTGCACTTCTGTTGAGCAAATTCGTAGCCTAAGCACTTTTCTGGTCACTGGGCTTGTTAAGTCCATTAATTCCAGGACACGGCACTCATTTATACATCTGGAGGGGCTAGAATGGGAATTTGTTCTGTTGGTAAAGCAGCGAATATTTGTTGGGTGTGCAGAGTAAACAGGCCAATGCCACAGGTCCCCCCCCCTCCCTGTCATACTGAAGTTTCAACATCTGCTCTCTCTTGCATCTTTTTCCTTCTGTCTCTATTTCACTAGAACAAAAAATTAAAAAAATAATGAGTATGTGAGCTTTTTTGAGACCAGTCAGGTTTTTTTTTTTTTTTCCTAATCTTTCTTTAGGCAATAGAAGAAATTGTGGCTGCAACCCTGAAAAAAAAAAATGACTGAACCGAAGCAAATTAACACTTGGAGGCACTGACGCCTGATAAAAGCCAGAGAGTAATTATCTAATCAGCAATTTTGTTTCTTTTGCAGCCACTTGCTCAGCAGGGAGAAAAGTTTTATTCAAAGAAAAACAACTGTCTCCAGTTACACATTGTTTCTCACAACTGTGCAACTGTTACTTGTAGTGAGAGAGCAATCAAAGTGGGTGGAGAAGAGATCAGTGCAAATCACCTTTCTGGCACTCGAACACATCACAGCAGTCTCCTGGCTGACCGCTGGCCTGAGTAAGTGCAACGGGATGCTGTCCGCTCGGGCACTGGGGCTTGTGGCAGGCTCGGGGGTCACAAGTGCACTGGGGTGGTATGGAGGGGCAGCAACCAGCAGGGGGTGTGTAGCTCTTGGTCAGGACTGAACCCTTGGGGCAGGAGGGCACCTGCAGAGGAGGACATGTCACCCCAGAACACCTCAGCTCTTCTGCAGAGAAAACACACATATGGAAACACATTCATGTTAACGTAAAGGTGGGTGAGTAGCTGAGAAGGTTATGTAAACCCAAACAGTGACAAACACAAATTAAGATTCTTTTTAATTCCTTTGGGGTAACACCACCCTCAGCTGCTCTGACAGTGCAAACACTGTTCTCCTGTGTTGAGTGCATGTGTGTGAGACGGCCGCCTGCTTGTAGCGTCAGCTGAGCCACTTCAGAACGATGCTGCTCATGTTACAGACTAAAAGGCTGAGTTCACACAGTCACCCAACACAAACTCTGCGCGCAGTCATCAAATCCCCACTTCAGTCCGTGACAGCTTTACGGCATCGTGTCAGAGAAGTGAGAGCGCGGCTCGCTCTCTCTCAACACGACAAGGCTCTCCGCATATCCTGTCGACGCGACTCTGATCCCACCCAGCCTGGCTCGACTTGCCCACAATCCAAACAGCCCCTCATGCTCTAAAACCAGTCATTAATAGCAGCCAACCTTCAACAGAGCTTTTCTTCATTCCAGTTTACAGACTCCCCTTCACTTAGCATACCAGGATGTGTCTATTCATCTGCAGAGCCAACATAATAGCTCTGATATTCCTTGTTGGGGAGGGGAGCTGGGGTACAGCTAATCTGGGCAAAGGTCTCAGGTGTATATTTTGGAGTCTCTTTCGGAAAATGAAAGTGGATCATTCACTTAATAGATATTGCATGAGAACAGAAGCTTACCCCCACAAGAACACGTTTATTTCAGTTCTCTGTGTCGCTGCAATGTACATAAGACAGGCAGAGCAAAAGTATCTTGGAAAGCAGATCAATCACAAAGTTTTGCCTCAGATCCCCCTGGGGAAAACAAGATGATGCAGCATTTTTACAAGAAGACTGCAGAAAGTGGAAAAGCCTTATTAAATTATGCAGGGTTTAAGGATGAAAATGAGGAAAATGCAGGGACTGCACATCTACTGGAAACCGTCTCCTTTACAAGAGAAAGTGTGTCAACAAATGACTGCAGTATTTGGGAGTTAAATCAAGAGGGTTATTATTCAGTAATGAGAAATGCTTGACAATCTTTGCATACATCTGGTTTTTGAGGAAAGGGAATGAAACAGTCTGAAATTGCGTAACAGTGCTTGGGGTTTTTGTACTGTAAAGTTTCCAGACTTTTGTTGATGGGCTTCCCAGACTGATGCTGGTTCAATAGGGCAACACAAGTCTCTCAGAGGATGTGCCTCAAACCGGACATTGAGAGACTGGTAAATGGATCCTTAAGAGTTTTCAGATGGGGGAAACAAACCAGTAAGCAGATTTAGGGCCCAGACTGCTCATGCCCCCGATAATGATTCTACTCTACTACTCCTCAGCTCCACAAGCAGACCTACAAATCAAACAGTATACTCTCATTCATTACAAATTTGAAATATATTATTTTGTCTGACCTGATGCTCAGCTGGCATGTGGTTAAGTATCTGTTTGATGTCTGCTTGACTTAGAAAAAAACTGAGAAGAGGGACTCTGGCTGTGACTGCTGTAGTCTGGTGGGTGGAGGACCATAACTGACAGATGAAATTGAGGAGAAGGGAAATGTTGAATTTTTCTGGCTCCAGATAAATACAGCAGGAGTGTGAGGTATCTGTAATGTACTGTTTACTCAAGCAACGCTGGAACAAGTGAGGACCGCCACAAAGCCCTCATTGATAACTCTGTAACTGAATAGTGTCATAGAAATTGAGGGAAAATCCCTGAATTAAGAAAGGCCACAAACCTTTTAACGGTTTTTGGCCAAATTTCTATGCTGGAGTTAAATAAACTCTAGTTAGAGGTGCTGATTGGCCAGTGTTTTACTTCCATTAAAGTCTAATGCAGTCTTCTTGCTGCTCAGTTGAAGACCGGTTTTGCATATGAAAACCTCAAGCTTTTAAAAGCCACAGAAAATGCGCTGGGGCAATCTTGCACGAAGTTCTGCACTGAAAAACACTTTTGGTGTATTGTATGTGCCTCAGAGAAGGCTGATTACTCTTTCAGTTGTGATAATGCCTGGGGTTAAAGAGCTCTGGGAAAAGCAGCTGGCAGACACACCATTGTCATTCAAATGAACAGAATTGTATCCATCTGTGGAAATGGTCCAACCCTTGCAGCTCTAATTAATAGAATTTTTTAGCTGGAACATTTTAAAAGCCCAATAGGCAGATATGGAGGATGGAAAAAGTCAGCAGCTAATGGATTTTATCCTGTGCAGTTTGTGCTCTATCTCTTAGCATAAATGGCTATAATTAGTGAGTCAGCAACCGCAGAACCAATCTTTGTATCACAATGGTGGCTATACTCCAGCTTCCACGAACACAAAGGCCCTGATTTTGTATGCTTGACAAATTCTTCTCAGATTAAGCAACATGTGCTCTTTTATTACTCAAAGATAGCGAAGAATGGAAAACCTTTGACCGCAAAGCACAACCTGTAACAATATGTGATTTCTGTTAGTTGCACTCACACACACACAATGCTGGTCTGGAGAAGGTGAGATGTGGAAATTGCCCTGTAACCACAGAATGGGCTCTTTTGTAAATAATGCATATTTCTGGCATCTCTGCAACTCCTTGAAGAAAGAAAAATCCTCCACTTGAAATGGCTTTTTTCTTCCCTTCGGGATGGGTACAAGGAGAACAGTCTTTCCCCAAACCAGAGCAACTCGACCAGGCAGAGGAGGCTGCGTTGACAGCCTGCGTTTACACATGGAAAAAAGTGCACAATGTGAGTTCTGTTCACCGACTGACTTTGGAAACAAGTCAGGGGAGAACAAAGCCGTCTCAGTCCAGCTGCCCTCTGTGGGTTTCTGCTCTGTCCTCAGGTTTTATAAAGTTGCTCCACGAGGGGACACATCAGGGCCGTCTCTCACATTAAGCTGTGGGGGCCTGGCCCCATGCCCACCTGCAGTCACAACTTAGAAAGTCAGCATTGTTCACCATCTACCTGGGTATATGTGTAAGGAGTGAGGTGCAGCTCTGAGAGAGAGTTCCAGACCCAAAGGCAACAGAATGTTCACCAGGTAGAAACACTTCACACCGTGGATAAAGGCTAGAAGTGGCAGCCCTGCAGATGTCGGCAGCCCTGCATCTGCTTTATGACTTGTTATCTCGCTCTTTAGCTAATATTTGCAGGTTTAAATACATGATCTCAGCCTCCCAAGTCACCACACAGCAGAGGTGTGATTGAGTGAGGTCATGAGAACTTCTACAACTTGTATGTCAACATTTGCACATTGATGCATTCATGTAGGTTTGTGTGTGCACAGCAAGTATACACAGCACATTTACCCTCCAAAGAAACTCCTTGCTGTCAGACGGAACAAAACAAGGCCAGCGACAAACTTTACACTTCAGTCAGACTAAAGAGCCTGTTACCCAGACAGAGATGCACAACTGCATCCGGCTCAATCGGATGAAAAACCATGGGATAAAACTGAACATACTTTGCTTCAGTGGGCTGCACATAAAGCACTTTGAAACCAAACTGAACAATTATCACATGTAATGTCCATCAGACTCAGCCCTAATATGTTGCAATTGTAGAAAACAAGTTCACGGGAGACCTGGGGTGTACGCAGCTGCTTGATAAACTGTGGAAGAGGCAGTTGCTTTACTTTCGGTTTTGGCAGTAACGAAAAAAGAATGATGATAGAATAAATGGGCCAGAAAACATCAGGAGCTGGCCTAACCTCCAGTTGGAGTGTCTTCTGATTCGTTAATAGTTATGGCTGATTCTGTGAGGAGAGTTTTCAAGCCCAGAAAGAGGGAATGGGTTAGAACTGGACAGGCAGAAGGGGTCTAAGACTTTATGTGTGTGTATTTTGGCTTTTCCTGCTGGCCCAAAGTTGCCTGACTTGGTTAGTGGCTGACCAAGAGTTGTAAGTGGATTGACAGAAATCCCAACATGCCTTTAAGGGATGTTTTTTGTCTCAACAGCCACACAGGAGCTTTGTTTCCTCTTTTAAATCACTCTCCACACACATATAAATACGCACGCTCTGGGAACCGACGGGGCCACAGCTTCCTCAGACAGCACACAAACACTCAGCACTGAGACGTCTCGTGCCCCCGCCAGCCAGTGGTGGTCTGGCTCGGCCAGTAATAGTCCTGCCACAAAGAGGCTGCAGCCAAGCAGAACTAACGGTCCTTTCACAAGGATTGAGAGAGGCAGGACGGAGGTGGCATATGTAGGCAAGCAGATTTGTGAGAGTGAGGTCAGCTGGTGCCATGGCATCACAGTGGGCACCGCTTCCCTGTCTGATGAGCCACTTGTGGACTACCACATGTATATGAGGCCCAATTCTTCCCAGTCCCAAGAGTGAGTAGGTGCATTGGGTAACTTCTTCAGGATAACTTGGGGTTTCAACTTTCAGCAGTTCTGATCATATGCAAGTATCAGTCACATGAACCACCAGAAATGCAGAACCCTGCTGTTGCGTGCTCCTATCAGTAAGCAACAACAGGGGAATTCCTTTAAAATAGCACAGAGGAGCCTTATCATGAATGAAATATGTAAACCATCCCAGAGTGTAAAATTACTAAACACCACCCTACCATGACCCTGGGGCCTGTACACAAATACCTCAACAAAATGGTTGGCTTCTCTTGTGATTTCTTATCTTCCTGCATCTTCCCTTCCTCTGCTACACTTATCACATCCTCTTTCCTCCTTGACATGTGGACAAATCGTCTGGTGCACCGTGTTGCTTCTAACTGAACGATAACAAATTATATCCGTGTTTTTTATACCACTAAAAACACAAAACATCGTGAAGTGACTAGACATTGACAAGCAGTGAAGATGAGGTTTAACAGATCAGAGAGTCAAAGTGAAAGGATAAACCAAGAAGACCACTGGTTGGGATTTTAAACTTCTGTGGTTTCAAAAATATGCTGGTTTGGATCCTAAAAATTGTCTACAGGGTTTGCACTGGAACTGTGACAACCTGACTGGCACGAGCGGGCGAGTACTGATCCTGTGAACACAAACCGCCAAACTGAACGTACCGCAGAACTGGTGCTGCAAACGAAATTAATTTGTTTGACAAGTCCAGATAAAAACTGATGTGCAAATGAAAACGGTCAAAATACAACAAATAAAGCCAAGCTGAGCCAAAAGGTATTAAGACTTAAAATAGTGTGTCTTCGGGGCAAGTGTTTTCTGTAGCAAATGTGTATAGTCTCCTTAGGGTTCAATTAGTTTTATTCCTTTAACTTCATTTTCATCCATCAGAATCCAAGATGGTGACAGTTAAATGCTGAACTTGAGGTTTCAGAACAACAGTCCATAAACCAGTGGGTAACGTGATCTTTTATATGCAGTCAACTGCTACCAGTGGAGCTTTTATGTCATGACAGCAAGTTTGCAGGAAGCATTCACTCAAGCAGGACATAGTAACATGACTCTTAATAAGTGCCTAAGGACAATATGGTGTTGATTGACACAGTGGAGTCCAACAGGACCATGTTTTCTACCCACAGAGTCCCAGCCCAGTTGCAGAGGAAGCTCCTGCTGATGAGAGACAAAGGAAAATCTCTGCCCAGACATCAAGACAAACAAGATAATTATCTCACACAGACATATGCACAAACGCATGCAGACACACGGGCTCACAGGATCATTTCACATTATGCGATGATATACGGTATCAGCACATGCAAGCATGCACATGTGTGCATCAATCCACATGCATGTGTATCCTTTAAGACAAAACAGATGCACACATCCTGCTCTTCTGCTTAATGATGGGCTACAAGAGGGGGTGGGTGTGTACTGCGGTGAAAACTCATAAGCTGCTGAAAAATGTTGTTTACAGTTTTCACTGGTTTGAGTTTAAACTGTCATCCAGTGGGCTCAGGCTCTGAGAGAAGTTACACAACAGAGACAGTCCATCTTTTATTGTAACACTAGATGATACGTCTACACAATATAATGTTTGATGAGCACACTTCCTGTGGGATTTACTGAGTAAATGGCTGAAGATAAACATCCATACAGCTGTACTGTGGATGTTCTGTAATAACCTCGCTGTTAGCTGTAGACTAAATAAACTTTAATGTGTCTTCATGGCTTGTTGCCAGCCAGAATATTGGCTATCTAAAGAGCTGTTTTTCATCTGGAACTCTTCAAAAGGAGGGAATAAAACATGTAAAAAGGCAGTCATATTCACATGCTTCCGACTTAATCTGTTCAGCAAAGCACCAAACTAGTTTATATTCAAGTCTATATTCAGTAAGAAGAATTGCACCCAACATAGCTGGAAGTTCACCGAGTGCAATTAGTAGCGGTGTTGTTCTGTTTTGCAAATGCCACTCAGGAGGCAGCCGCTACCTAGAGACTGTCAATCTACCAGACGCCCCACAATCCCAATGAGGAAACTAAACTCACTCTGCCAATAATGTTTTTCACATAGAAGTGTCAATCAAAGAGGCAGCAAAGAGTGGAGGTGAACATA
>JBBBVU010000021.1:8981043-8997080 GCA_037177055.1 Atherinosoma microstoma | reverse complement strand
AATGTTTCATAAGCATAGAAAGAACAGAACCTGCTACCAGCAAAGCTGGAACCTTGAGCCAAATCACTTCTGCCAGATGAATTGTCATGCCTCTGAGCTAAGAGTCAATGAGGCTTTGAGGAGAAGTAAGCTGCTGAACATGACTCTTCTACTGGCAGTCAAGAGCTCCTCAGACCCTGGGGAGCTGATCCAGGCAGCCAGAGACAAGTTAAACACTGACAACGCCACTGCAATCAGGGCTGAACCGACGTCTGAATGGTGGTAACAGACTTAAAATAAAAGGATAGACGCTCACCAACAGCATCTATACATTTTTCTATGATCTATAGATTTTGTCATTTTCAATGAAGTTCAAACAATAGTTACACTCACCTTTACAAACTCCAATTTCAGGGATGGTGGCAGCTCCGGTTTTGTTCACAGAGGCGCAGGTCAGTCCCAGGGCGCAGTAGCCGTGCGCCCAGTCCTGGCCGCCGCAGGGTTCCCACTCCAGGCGGGTGCACTGATCACAGCATCCGCACGGATCCCTAGCCAAAGTCCGGCCACCTTCGCAGCCGTGCGGGGGCTTGACGGGACAAGTCCGGAGGTTACAAGGCGTGCACTCGTGTGCCGAGAACGCCCGCACCAGAAAGAGGACATTCAATAACACAACGGAGCATTTGCTGATCATGTTTCCAAACCTCCTTCAGTAAGTTTTCCAGAGAAACTATCCGCTTGTCAGATGATAAACCACATGAACTCAACGCGATTTTTTTAAACGTCACTTAGACGTATACAATCTCCAAAGTTGCCAAAGTCTTTCGTAAAAGTTTTGCAAAAACGTCTCTCCTTGCGGTTTCTTCTTCAGAAGCCCACTTCAAAATGCAAACACACCACGAGACAGGACAGGAAGGTGCGGATGCGTGTTAAGTGGCAGCAATATCCAAAGGCGAAGCTTCAGCGTGAGCAGGTAGACGCGCGTCCTGAGCGCCTCATCTGATCAAATCCACGTAGAAATCCAACAGAGGTTGCAGACGTTCGCTGAGACACGCTGCTACTGACAGCCACACAAAAACGCAATCTGAGTCTTAAATTGACATACAGGCATATAGAAATTAGCGGTGCACCCCTCCCCCTGACTGACGCAGGCTCCAACCAGTCAGAAGGAAAGAAAGGAGGGAGGATTTGAACTGATTTATCCTTGTCCGAGAACTTGCCTCAGTGCTGCCTAGTGATGTAACTTTGAATGTCATAAATGTAAGTCCCTCTTTGTACTTCCAGCTCTGTTTTGAGGGATGTAGCCTATTCTCTTATTCCTGTTTAAATCACACTGAATGTTCTGGGGAGGGGAGGGGGGCGGTTTGTCATCAACTTTCCTGTAAAGTTGATCATCATTTTATTTCACAGACTACATTTATAGTAAGAATCTTGTCTCTCCTCTTTTTGCTTTTTATCCTCATTTGTCTGTCAAAGCCTTATAATCAAACATATCCGTCTATATCAAGGATGTTTGTCGTTCCACAGCTTTACCAATGTGTGGAGGAGTGTGAATGTGTGCTTACCTGTGTTTGTAGGTGTCTGATTGTGTATACAGATGGCTGCAGAAAGGTAAAAAGGTCGTGTGATATTGGTTTAAGTGGTGTTTATATGCTTGCATTGACAAACGGATGGTCTGTATGTGTGTGGGCACAGCTGGAAGTTGACTGTTAGTGTTACACACTCAGAATAAACTAGATATGTTTTTCCAAAGGGCATCAAATCTAACGTTTTTTGCTGTCAGTGCAGACATTCTCTCTCAAAACCCCAATCAGATGGGATGACTTTTTTCTCCACTATGTCAGCGCACAACAGCACCTCCTTCATTTGCAACATCTGCCTGGAGCCACTCTCTCCAACACAAACACAACATACAGGAAACCAGCCCCGTAGCACGCATAATCAGCCCTTGCAACACAAATCAGCTCTTGTCCTCTGCCTCTCCCTCCACCCTCCCTCTCTGCATCCCCTGCTTGAAGTACTCGACCGCTGGCTGGACACCCATGCAAGCTGATGACAGATCAGACCAGGACCGTGGAGAACCCAAGTTTCCGAGCACTTGCGGAGAATGGGGCCAGATGGCAACACTCACTGGACCCTCATTCTGCTATCATGGTTTAGGAGGTTGTTTGTTTGCCAGCTGAAAAGGTCACAGCAGCACCTTTTGATTCCCCCTCCATCTGTTTATCAATTCAAATGCTCTATGAAAGCCAAGAAGAGATACTGCTCTCTCAGAAGGGCAAATGGAGGCTACAATCACTGCACCAAACTAGAATACACCCTATTTAGATTCTCTCTGAGCATGTGCCTCATATCAAATGTTGCAGACTTTTTATTTTAAGTCTGTCAGTGTGTCAGATTAGTCATATTTTGGCTTTGTTTTTATTGTCCACCTCTAATTGCATGCGTCTGAGTACTTGTAGTTGTTTAACACCATGTTTGCGGGTGTTGGTAGACTCTTAATGGAGCAAACGGGGGGAAAGGTGGGGCACTGAATGGCGTTTTACATGACTTGAATAAATGTAGTGTGTGTGTGCTAATGATGAACTGAGTCAGATCTCTGAGAAAATACAGGTCATCAGCTTCCCTCATGCCCCCTGGTGTGGGGACTCAGATGCAGGCTTTGTGGACATTGCTTCAGGTGACCTAATCATCCCTGGCTCAGGGTGTGGGACGAACCCCACAGATTAGATGACTTCTGTTTCTAACCTGACACTCATGCTGCCTCTCATCACTGTGCTACTGTGGAAGTGTCATGTTTGTGGTGAGGATGTGTTTCCAGGGATATAGATGAGTGTGAATGATGGTTACAGCGGTAAACTAACTTGCAGCAGCAATACAAGGCTGATGGCTTTACAGGACTGAATGTAGGGTGTGACATGGAGTGTTGAATGCATGTCGAGTGGACAGCGTGTGGCACACCTGATTACAAGACCCCGGGATGTGCTCAGGGTTTATTCCTCCCAAGTATCAGCAAACCATGCTTCCTATCAACGAAGTTTAGCTTATCTTCGCATGAGCGCATGGTGCTGGGTTGAACGATGTTTTCTTACCGAGGCCAATGGGTGAGGGTGGGGTTGAGGAGTGGACACATAATGGCAATATATACTGACAGTTGAAAGAGTTTCAAAGCAATTCAGACGTCTGGCAAATGACGGAAATATGGAGCATTAGTGTGGTTGCTAAGCAGCACATACACTAATGAATGGACTGTTCAAACCCAGAGCAGACGACATAATCTGTGTTTTCCATAAGCAATGAAAAGAAAAACAGTGACAAACATGACAAAGAAATATGAACCAATAACACTTCTTGGAAAATTTGTCATAATAAGAATGTATTTAGATAATAAGTAATCAACAAAGATGATTTCTGCTCTTCTCCATTACTGCCATCCAGAGAGATTCTTCATTATTTTGGACTGTAACAGACTTGTAGGCAAAGCTAACAAAAACACAGAGCATGATTTCCTTGTGCAAGCAGCTCACTTCTCTAACTACGGTATGGCATTTCCCCTCGCATTGTCCCTTTTTTTTCTGCCACTGTTTTTTCTCTTTCTCTCTGTGAGGTCTGGTCCAGTGGTTGTGTTTCTTGTGGGGACAATAATAATGTGTTTTGACACCGTCAGGTCTCCTGCAGTCTTCTTCTCTCTCTGTCCTACAATAACCTCAAACTGTAACAGCAGCCGAGTGGCACTACGGAGGTGTGCAATCTGCTCGTCTTTGGGCTCTGAGCGCCACTGCTTGAGCTTTAAAGGGTTCAGTGAGGTCAAACAGTCCTAAGGGTCAAATACACACCTTAAGCTTTGTATTCTGTGAAATGGCTGTTTTCTGTGAACAGAACATAAATTTTGTGAGTGTTACATCATGAACGTTGACATGTAAATCACTAATGTATGAGGTTACATGTCTCCTCACTTATTTTCTTGAGAAGATTTGACAGGAAAAGTGCAGAAGGAGTCATCAACATGTTTTTAACCATAGTGGTATGAACTTAAGGATGGTCATAAGGATTTGCAGGCTGGTTGCTTCAGTACTTTGGTCCTGACTGACACATCTCAACACATTTTAGATGTAATGGAACCAACTTTGGCAATCCTTTCCTTTCACTATAAGCAAGTCAAAGTTTTGTCTTTTAAAATGAAACATCACTTCTACTAGATAGACTAACACCAACACAGACCTTTGTGGTTCTAAGAAAATTTGCCTTAGTTCCTCAGTTTTCCTGACGTTTATATTTATGATTCTGAAACTTCAAAGTGTCACGGTGTGTGACGCATCCCGACACTTTGGATGGATGACCATGTAATCAGGTGCAGGCATTCATCTCTCCAGAGAAAAAAATTAAACACTTCAACCTTTCGTCTGGCACTTGTCAACAAGTCATAACTTGAATATGAAAAATAACTTTGTTTATGAGCAAATACTTGAAATAATAATCAAAGTTCCACCAAAATTAACATTCTAACTTTATAATATACCATTAAAGCATGAAGGCTTGCCTTGTTATTGTGAAGCGAGTTACAGTTTGGTTGTTTACAGTTTTACTTGTTTATAGTGACGTCTAACTGAATATTATAAGTTAATCATTCTCTTTAAATCATGCAGGAAAATATTAGTTTTCTCATGAAACACAAAAAAGAAAAAAAAAACTTATAGTATCTTTCTGCTTTGCAGTCAATTGCAAATTTACAACTTGTGCAGCCTCTAGCTGCTGGATACCTTCCTGGTTAAACATTATGTTATTACAACACATTTTTACAATACAGTGAACATAAATGAAAAAACTTACATCTGGTTCCTGCATATAGATCACCTTAAATGTTAGTTACTTGAACTCCAACTCAAATATGTTACCAATATACTTTGAAGCGTCACCCGTGTACTTTGGCAGATTTTTGCACTTTGGTGCCTACTAATGAAGGCTAATTCAGTATCTGTTTTCATCCTGTCTCTTCTCTGAACTCTCTCCAGCAAATAAAAGTAAGTCCAATGTTGACTCTTGTCTTATCTCTTGCACTTTCTCTCTTTTTTTAATTTGTTTCCTGTAGTGTGTTGATATCCAGTTGCTGGCATGTGACATGGCATCAAAAAGCAAAATCCAGTTGCTGTCATGTGAGGTTCCAGGCTGGAATACAAAGTTCTGAAGTGCAGTTTTTCAGCCCCAGGATGCTGCAGAGCACTGACAACTCCAAGAATGTGCATAATGAATGTCAGTGTGCCATGAAAACGAGTCACAAGCACAAAGTTTTAAGGTTGGAAACTTCTGTAGTAATGCCTCAAAAACCCATGTTATCCTTATTTTCAAGTTCAGAATTTCAAGACAGGATATTTTATGCATTATAGTTTTTAAAAAAAAGTCTCATTGGACATAAAAGCTCCCTTCCCACAATGCAAAGCCTGATTTAATTTCTGGGTAACTGGTCAGAGATGCAAATGTGTTACATACTGATGTACACAATCCGGAGGAGATTGTCTACATCAAGAAATGCACCGGCTTAAAATAAAAATAAAAAAGTGCTTTATAAATCAAATTTGAATTGGTTTGATTTGAAAAATAAAATAGAAATAAAAAATCAAGCAGTTTTGGAAAATGGGGAAAAATCATTTTCTTCCAGTGGACTTTGTCACTGCAGGGCTCTTGCAGGCATAAAACGTTGGGTAATACAGTAAATGAAACTGGGAGGAAAAAAGTATTATGTGTCCTCTTGAAGTTTAGCCAAGTTGCAAGTCTTAAGAACACGTGTCAACCATGGGCAAAGGGACAAAAGCCTGATCAACTTTACATTACTAACAGAAGTTAATAACACAAGTTGATAATGTAAGGTCTCTAAACACTACAACACACATCCAGCAGTTTCTATTACCAACTATATCAACACTTTCTGGAAGAGCTGTAATGAGGTTTCTGGGTTCGATCGGCATCATAAGTAGCAATGACTCAGCCCCAGACCCTTCCTCCAGTCATCGCTCAAATCCTCTGGCTCCAGATTATGCCCATCTCTGGGCCTCTCTCTCACTTTCCCTGCACCCCTTTTAACAGCAGATCCTGTGACCTTCCGGAGCAAACTGCCACCAGCTTGTTTGACAATTACAAGTGGCATACTTGCTCACCCCTGTCGAGCTGCAGCGGAACGTTAAGTGGCCCTCTCAGAAGCTTTAATCTGCAAATCTTTGTGATGACGGTGAATTCCTCAGTGGATTGGAGCCTAAAAGAACCCTTGTGTCTCGTTCCCATAACACCTGTCCAGTGTAATCTTCCCTTTCATATATGAGATCACTGAGACAGTTGAACTACAGAGCCTCAGAAGGTCTACAGTTACAGCAAATGAGTGGAGGGCGAGGCTGTAACCCAGATTTTGTGTCTGGTCATAAACTAGTCTGAATGGGAGTAGCTCAACATTGTTTCAGTATTGAAAATGTCTTGCTCTTGTAATAGTGGCTTTTTCTCAAACTACAGTTTTGATTGCTCTGTTATATTTTTGCAAGTTATGATTACCAGAATGAAAGTAGCAGATTATATTTTGTATTTCTCAAATCCCTGAGATGACTTATTTGAGGATGTACTTTCACTGAGAAATCAAAGAAAAACCAATACCGAGCTGAAAATGGGCAACGAGGAAAGCTTTTCCACAACATTTAACCTCTTCAAGCTGCATTATAAAAGAAACCTAAGTAAAAGAAACAAAACTGAGAGCGGAACCAAAAAACGAGATGGAAAGAATCATGCAAGGGCACTTAATCTTAGGAACGATTGAGTAATGTTGATTTGCTTTCTTAGTCCTTCTCTTTGTCAGAAACATTTTAGCAGAAGAATTGTTCAGTGGAATAAAATCTGGAAGGTCCTATTTTTTCTGGACTGCATGGGAATAACTTCCATGCACAAAAACGGAACAGAGAGGCTCAGATTACAACACACAGAGTGGAAACAACAACACTGCCTTCTCATATATATTCCCTTCTGGAATATTACGGCTTTGTGATTTTTAAAACAAAATGTGATTTGAATTTTCTGCAAATTTTTCACGGGTATAGAATACATAACATTTAACATTGTTTGCCTGTGTTTGTCTTCTGAACTGTGTTTACAGTGTGGTTTTATTTGAAACAGATCATTTTCCCAGAAGATGTCACAGAACTGCTCTCTCCCTTTCTGTCAGCAGCGGCGCTACTGGAGGAAGGAAAGGACAGGTTCAATGATCAAACTCAGGGTTTTACTTCTACTTTTTCTTTCCAGTTGTTTCAGGTCATTCTTGGAAATAGAAAGTATTGTAAGATATACCGTAGCGGTGCTCCTGTCTCTTGAAAGAAAGCTTGTACTTTAGACAACAATATCTAAAAGTGTCCATGCTAAGCTTTTCATATTTGACTCATATTTGACACATAAACTCAAACTGGAGTTGTTTACAGAAAATATTAAATTATTCTAGAATAAATCTAATTTCTTTGCAGGGTAATCAATTTAATGAGACTTGCAGATCTTATACAATTATGATAAAATTGAATAAACTCCTTCTCATTGCAGTCTAAAATGAGAACATATATACATACACCTGTGACTGCACATGAGGTAAATGTTTTTCTAGCTGTTGCAGTGGTTTTTCAGTCAGGGAGGATCCACAGGTGAAGGCGCCAGATTTACAGACAGACCTCCAGCTGGCAGAGGAATGTCACAACCTGTGTTTCAGCTGTATATTCTCATAATTACAGCGCTACTCACTCAAACGGCGAGGTGAAACAACCACCTCGCAAGGAGAAAATGATCACTGCTTAATGTTATGTCTGGGACGCAGATTTACTCCTGTCTTTTAGGGGGGAGGGCCGAGCTGCATGAGCAAGAATGTGAGAAATGTGTGAGTTCTCTGACCTTTTGGAAGGTGAAGCAACAAGTTGACATCATTAGCATAGCTGGCATGTGCATACTCGAAGTCACATGGGCCAAAGGAAAGTAGAAACAGGTCAAATGAGGGGGAAAGTAAGAGGTATATGCTGTATAAATACTTCTGTGGATCCATAAACAATGCTTACTTGACATATAAAACACACACCTTTTTTCTTTACCATGTTTTAAAAAAGAAATACCCTAAGGTCAGTCATATGAGATCGATACAGCACTCGTGATGATATTCACTCTGAAGCTGTAATGGTCAGTCAGCAAATATCAGCAGGAGGCAGCACACAGAAGAAAACAAAAAGCTAGACGTCATTAATTTTGTACCCAGTCAGGTTTACCACACATTAAAACCTCAATAACTGGCGGTTTTTGTCCCCACAGTAGAGTCTAAGTTGCCCAGAAATTGAGAAAGACAAGAACAATTCCTGTTTTACACAAGAATATATAGGCTATTTCAACTGGCTAATCATTTAATGTTTTTACTGACATTAAAACAACAACAACAGAAAAACTACCTTTTAATAGAAAAAAATGAGTACAGACACTTAATTTTTGTAGAGCAACGTGAAAAAACTTTTAGAATTACCTTTGGACTCTACCTGGATAGGTGCATGCGTTATTGTTTAACTTAAAACACATTGCAATTAATTTACAAATATCAAACTGTTGTATTATTTCTTTGCTCACTGGTTGCTGTCTTCAAACACTCTGCATCAGTCACTAACAAACCCAGATTGTTCTAATGCTACATAAAATATGCCAAAATAATTCTTTACAAAAAAAATTCTAGTAATACATTAGATTTAAAAAAAAAAAGCCCTCACAGCTGACAGAAGCTTCATAATGCAGTGCTGCCACTATGTGGTTGAACGTTGCTAGTGCAGCTTATCTGTGACCTACGCCTCATCCCATAATGTTATATCACACAAAAACATCTGCCTATAAGCATAATTATTCTGCCTCTCCACAAATCATCTCTTGTGAGAAGAAACATCTAAAGACAGGAAGCCGTTACTCCTCCCGATCCAAAAGCTTTTACTGGCTTAGTCACACAGTCTTCCTGTTTTTCTCCCACCACTAACCACCAACAAACAATTCTAGGAAGGGGTCTGCTCTTTGTCTAGACGATGGCTTGTCAGCCGACAGAAACCTTGTCAACTGACCTGTCTGGCTGAGGGCAGTAGTACTGCTGAGGTGAGGCTGTGTAATGTTGTTAGGTGCATCTCGCTCTTAAGTTGCTACCTTGCATAATTACTCAGCATGTTGGGGGATCATGTGAGATTCAATTAAATTGAGGGATGGAGAATCTTGCATGTTGTTGAATGAAAAATTATAACCGTCAAAAGGGTTAAAAATATATTGAACTATATTTATTTTAGATTAGAATATTTGTGTAATACAATATTCTCGTCAGTAGAGGGAAGAATGACACAACTTTCCCAAATTCCGGATTTCTTAAGGTCACTATCAACTACACAGAGGTTAGAATCAGACTAACTTCTGACCTGAAAATCAAACAGGATCAACAAATGCAGGCAAAAGACCTTTGTCAAACAAAAAATGATCCAGAGCCACAAAACAAACTTTAGACCGTGAAGCTTTAAAGTACATGCTCATTAGACCACCAGATTTTGTGTTATTATCTTACAGGGATGACACAATGCTTCAAAGTGATAGATTTAATTAAGTGTAATGGCCTCCAGGATATGCATAAAATCAGTTGTAGAAAAACTACAAATATAAAAATCTAAAGAAACAAGGCAACAAACCTTCTCCATCCACCATAAACCAGCATCTCTTCCACAGTTTATTAACAGTGACCCCATCCCTACCCATCTGCCCCACAATACTCCGTACACATCTCAGCACAGAGAAGAGGAAGTGCTGATCTAGGACTTGCTCACATCATGCACCGTAAATGTCAGCACTGAAACCCTGATGAGAGCTATTCATTCAAAACAATGATTAATTTGATGTAGTGTTTGGCTTGACAGATATGAGCAACACATCACTCTCTTTGAACCCTGATGACTCCTTTGAGTAATTTGTTAGCTGACATTTGGCATCGCATTGGTCCACCATGCAGGCTCCAAATGACTACGTGTGTGTGTGAGAGAGAGAGAGAGAGAGAGAGAGAGAGAGAGAGAGAGAGTTGTATGAATGAGGGAGAGCCAATGTCAAAGTAGGTATAGAGGCAGACTTTCTGGAGCCGGCTCCCATATGCCCTCTGACTACCTGTCAATGGTCAGAACACCCCTGTCTCCGAAAGCAGACAATGTGATAAGAGTGGCAAACAGACAGAGCAAAAGAGGGAGATGAAGATGATGGGATGAGAGGTGAGACATGGAAGAGGGTGCAAAAGTGTGAGTAAGTGGAGGGGGGTTGAAAGAAAGAGACAAAGAAGAGGCTGGATGAAGAGATGACTGGAAGAGGGAGCAGAAAGTCTTGCCCTGAGGCGTCGTTTCCTTGTCTGCGCTCAGCGTGCAGAGGCCAACAGCGGTGTCATACACAGCTGAAGACATTCACCAGCAGCCAAGAAGAACATCTGGATTCCACATAATGAAATGCAGTACGCTGCAAAGTTTTTCTGTGCAAGAAAAAAAAAAATGCAGTTGAGAACAGTCACTGGATGTCAGCTAAATGTGTTTTTTGAAAAATTTCTTGCACGTGTGTGTGCATACAAATAGTATACAAAGACCGTTCTTGTTCACGTCTTTGCATTTTTATACAGTTACTGTTAGTGGACACTGAGATGGATGGATTACCATCTAACTGTCAGCAAGTGAAAGCAGTGTGTCTAATCCTGACTGACTATGTGCCTGACTGTGTAAGTGCCAGTAGGTTAGAAATCTATCATATCATGATCTTATTTACTGCTTCCAAAATACACCACGTACTCACATGCACGCACACAAGCACATCACGAAGCTGTGCAACACATCCTCCACTCTTCCCCTCCTTTTTTCAACGTACTTGCACAATACAGAAGAGCTGTGCTCAGGTTACACGTTCAGGTTGGACCTCTCGATTGCTCCCCCGGGCTAATGGGAAGAGAAGAGGTGGAAGGGAGAATATGTTTAAAAAAATAGAAATAAAAGAGGAGATGATGGAAGGAAGGTCCACAATAATAATAGTCTGTTTCCTTGCATGTCGGGGCCTGCTGTATAACCTACTGCACCTGTTGTGGAAGCTAACTCTAGTTGGAGAGCGATATGTGTGAGTGTGTCAGGGTGTGTGTTTGGGGGGGGGGTTGCAAAGGGGTCTGGGTGGTGATCTAGTGTGGCACCTGTATCGCGCCCAGAGCCAGCTGGAAAGAGGCCAAGCCTATGCACAACTCTGGTCCTTTTTCAGTATCCATTCACTCTGTGCACTTGACGACCCCAGTAGCCTCATGTTAACCCTGCGTGCATGCAGATATATGTGTTTGTGAGGAGCGTGCCCCATTTTCCCCACCTGCTAAGTCCCACTAGGTAATTGGGTAAGTGTGTAATAAGGTTGGTCATGGGTATCTGCGGCCAGGCTGGGTTAAATCTGACCCAGGCAGCGGCAGAGTTTCTGGAATAACTGAGGATCTGTTTATGATTTTGGGATTGCTGTGGGGGAGCGGGGGGAATGGAGATGTGGTAGCGATCCCATTTAGGTTTAGTTCAGGCTGCGGGTTGTAATATGAATCACTCAAATCCCCCATTTTATGGGTTTTGGTGTAATCATGCTTTGTTGCTGTATTTTAACAGCCTCAGCAGTATGCTGTGATTGTTTTGAAGATACTAAAAATAAAAGAGGATGACTTTACGGGACACAAGATTTGGGTGGCTGACATTAAATACTTCACATCTCTCTTCATAAACTATCACAATTGTATGACAGCACTGCACTGGTAATATGAACCTTTCAAGTTTGCTTCCAGAACATCCTGTCTTACCAATAACCCTCAGGGGGACTGCAGATTTTATATCTAACTGCTGGTCTACACCACACCACACCGGGTTTGTGTTTCACTCCAGCTATCACATCAGACAAGAAGATGAGCCATCTTTTTTATAGTTGCATCACAATTTGTGATCTAGATGACATGTTTTCAGCATGGTCTTCTCTCCGGAGGAACTCTCTGTGTCCGCCGCATCCATCATACCATGGGAGGGGGACTTAATGAGACAGTTCTCTGTCTTGCTTCTTCTCTCTAACTCCTCTCTGATTTCCTTCTTAGAGAAGCTGTGTGACTGCATCATCAAGTGCAGTAAGTGTAGTGTAGAGCTTATTATCCTTCATTGCCTCTGTCAGGAACAGGAAATGAACTACGCTAGGCTGGAGGCTGTTCCAGGGCATGAATTCTCCAAGGGGTTTGCACTGGAGTGATTACGCGACTTGTTATACCAACTAACCAAAACACAATTACCCAATTTCTTAAACTACACTTATATAATAGGTTGCAGTTGGTTTTGATATGTAGAGATAAGCTGGAGGGGTCCACTTGAATCGGACGTTTTGTTTTTGTTTTTAAGTTACTTATTTTCTCAGTCTGGTTTTAAAAAGATCTGTTTTGTTGATATTTCAGGGAATGTGTAACACTGCTAACTTGGCTGTCAGAAATGACTGACAGCATCTGACCATGACTAGGTGAAGATTCAGCCCAAGCTTCCTGGAAAGCCTGCCATAATTCTTCATATAAACATGTCCTCACTCTATTTCCTTCGACTGACAGGGCTGTCATGGGGCATTACCGCTTACTACAACCTTGCTTTCCTTTTTCCTCTGTCTTCCTCTTAAAGCAAAATCTCCCTTTTCTTTCAAGCCCCAGCATCTAGCATGTCGCTTTCCATTTAATGTCTCCTCTTTTAGTCCATCCATTTACTTTAGTATACCTCTCAGTGTCCCTTTCAGTTCTTTTTCTTCTCAGCTCCCTCCTCCTCTCTCTCTTCCAAGTCTGTAGTTGTTGTCAGACAAGGCGGACTCTGTCTGAGCCCTGCACTTGTGTGAATATGTGCATGGCTATGTGTGTGTTTGTAACTGTTGATATCTGCGTGCACCATCATGCTCTATGTGTGCGAGTGTATTTAAGCACGTCTGGGCTGAGCCTTGGGGGCAGTCCTCCTTTGTCCTCCCAACCATCTCCTAGAGATGGATGTGTCTCCGGGGAATTGGCCCCAGAAGAAAAGCACCACTAGCTCGCTCATATTAAATTCTGCTGAGCAAATACAATCTACCAGCATGTTTCCCCTCCTCCTCTCCCTTTTCTTTTTTTCTTTCCTTTTTTTTTTTAGAAAGAAGCTAATTTAATGTGAGTGCATGTGCGTGTTGAGTGGGGGACAGGGAGAGGCAAGAGAAAACTAGCTCTGAAAAAGTCAAAGCTGTTCCAGCTTCTCTCACACACATTTAGGAAAAGCTCACGGAAAGTGTTTATCATGCTTTGGGCAATTATACGTCACGGCTCGGATATCTTTTGAAAAAAAAAAAAAATCCAGTTCCTTTTGTTGACACATTCGGATGTCACGCTATTCCCTCGCAGGCTTCTCTGCCACTGGCCTTGGCAGGCAGTTGCCTCCTTGTCCTGTCAGAGGCCGTTCGCTGTTATGGAGTTATAAACATCTGTGCTGGCCCTCAGTAAGAGACAGGGAAGGAGGGTTCCTTCTCCTCCCCCCTTTCCTAATGCGTCCACTTGCTTCACCCTGATTCTCCCTCTCTCCTCCTCCCCCAAGGCTTAAGACTCAGCACCTGTGGGCCCCTCCCCCCACCTAAACTTTTTCACTCCCTCTGGCAGGATGCCTGATGATCTGACACAATCACAACTCTTTGCGTGAGAGGGAGCGCCGTCCTCTCTGCACCTCACTTGTTCATCTGTGTGCGCAGACACACATCCGTGTGTGTATTTCTTAGCTGCATAGAAGACAAAGAGTCCAACTTTTAGTAGAATTGAAGCTCAGCTTGTGAACTTGCGGTGATTCAACTCTACTAACTCTGACCTTTAACCCTTAGTGATTTCTCCTCCACACTCCCTCCTGCTTCTCATCCTCACTTGCTACTGCCTTGTCTCAGTCTTAGTCGTCACACAGACTAACTGTGCAGCTCATTTTGAAGTGATTTTACTAGTAAAGAGAGATTGTAATAGTCTTGCACCTGCTGTCTAGTAACTGGTACTATAAAACAGCTGGGGATGTAAAACTTTATTTCCACATCCCCATGACCAAAGCCAGCCAAGCCTTAATTCTGTCACTTCACTCCCTGATTGAGCGGCAATGCGGAGACTCACAAAAAAACAAAACACCCTGCCATCTCCTCCAGGCACCGATGGCTGCATGGCACTGCCCCAAACACATGGTTTTAATAGCCCTGCCTCACTCACTTTTTTCCCCTCTCCTCTTTTGATTCCCTTGTTTTGTATTTCTGTTTCAGCACACATGCGTATGTTCACACGAAGTAACCCCATATCACGACATTTCTGGACAGAAACACAACTTTAAAGCCGTCTTGTCACGGAGATGTGATAAATTCCCGCTCCGCATGCATTCGCTCCTTGCGGCATGTGGCATTGATTGCACTGCTCTGATCCCATCATCAGCCAAGCACTCCCTCAAGGTTAGACAGTAATGTATCACTCACAGCCTCAGGCTCCTCCGCCGTTTCCACCGCACATCTTCTCTCTCGTTATATCAATTGAGTATGGTTTTCATCAGCAAAATAAACTGCCAAAGAACAGCCACTTGACCACTGTGCTGTATTGACTAACTGCGTCTGCAGGATCTGATGTTGCACACCCAACAGCAACATGAAAGCAGAAAATCAACTCCTAGTTTAAATAAACCGGAGCATTTCATAAAGGTTCAGTTTGATTAAATAGTTACATTTATTTACTTGATCTTTGCATCAGTTATCAGCCTGGGATTCATAAAAATGCACTTTGATAAACAGAACAAAGATAAAGCCCTTCATATCTTGTGGATTTTATGGATTTTATGTTGCATCAGGTAGTGTGATGTGTTGACGAGATAAGAGAAAGTGTTATGCTAAATGGTGTGTTTGCATGATCATCCCTTTAGAAGCTTTGTGATCTTCAAACAAACAACCATGACCACAAGTAGCAGCTAATCTGCCCCCAATCATCATGTGACCATGGAGCAATTTGACTGAAACATGAATGGATGAAGACCGGTAATTAAAGCAGCGGATCTCCTCCATCAAAAGGATCTGGGATGAGATGGCTCCTCTTGAGTCATGCTGGCTGCTTTAATCTAACTCTCTAATTAGGCACCAGAAGAGTAAATGCAAGATGAAGAAAAAAAACGCAAAATACTTTGTTTTTTAAAATGACACAAACATTGAGCTCCATCTTCATCTGGCAGCAATAACAGCACGCTGTATAGATTGTGTCTGACACGAATAACAATTACACAGTGTGTTTGGTTCTCTAGCTGAAGAAAGTTTTCACACAAAGACTCAGCAGGCACTGCCAAATGCTTTCAGCTGGCTTGGTTCCAATAAGAAACTCAGTGTGCTGGGTATACTCATACATAAGCAGCAAATAGCGTGATCTTTTCTCCTGTAGTGCATCTGAGCGGTGGCCAGCAAAAGCACCCCCAGCTAATAGGGCTGTAATTATTGGCTGGTACGATGGGCCCTAAACGCTGCATGGGTACATATACTGGTGTACACATGTGAATATGAATAAATATACATGCATTACTGCGAACTAAACCATAATTAGTCTTTAATTGACTCTTTCTGTAATCTTTAATGCGGGCATATACAACCCTCATGAGGAAGATCAAATGATTTTTCCAACAAAAGCAATAGACAAATTAAAATAAAGCATGTGAGAATAAAAGCAAGAAAAAGATCATCTGCTTTAAAAACAGTGAGAGAAGAGAGGTCTTGAGGTTTATTTACAAAAGTAGAGTACTTTATTAATCCCAGTGGGGATTTGCTGTGACAAACAAAGTTGTGATGATGTTATCTTGCGGCCTCTCTTTTCATTATGCTTACATAATAATACCAGATTTATTCAATTTTCTATTACTGAAAACAGGCTGAATTTCTGGTTTGCAACAAATAAACTGAACTGTGTCGTGTCATCAGAACATTGTGGTATAGGCTGTGTTTCGCAAGGCTGCAATAAATAGAGTTGTGGCTGTGAA
>JBBBVU010000021.1:8957264-8976500 GCA_037177055.1 Atherinosoma microstoma | reverse complement strand
CCCAGACTGGTGCCACATCAGTGTGAGAGCACACACACTGATGTGGCACTGAGCTTCCCCTCTTTGGTATGTATGAATTTACAAAGGGGAGCAGCAGCAACATATCTACACAATATGGCCCATGTCTCCTTGTGGTGTTAAATAGTAAATAAACTGCATTTACAGTACATAACACTTTTCAATGTTTTTTATATTACAAATTAAATTTACACAGAGACATACAGCACTTCATAGTCTATGTAGTTTTACAGGCAGTGCTTATTCTCTATCGCATGCATTCGCTCACCCGTAAAAGGAGCAGATTCAAAGTGGGATCTTGTTTGAGTTGATTTACACGGTGAAAAAGTACTGTTTTCATGGCCTCCTTTTGAGTAGCTGTTAGCTTGAGCTCACTTGTCAGGAAACTTTCAGGCTTTCTCAACTGAGAGCACTCTGACTACTATCTAGAGCTGCAACAATACTGGCTACTCAGAAGTACTACACATACTCCACATCGGCCAGTTTACACTTGATAAACTGCAACAATCAGTATCAATGATCACATACTTTCATACTTTGGGGGGATTAGCTGATAACACATTTTTGATTTGGGTTTTGTGTCCAGGGCTTTTCATTCTAATAATGTATCTCTCACCGTTGTGTTTGTGCTTTCTGTAACTAATCACTTCTTTTCACTGCTGACCTAGTACAAATTCTCATAGCTGAATTTAAATGGCATTTTTCATGCACTGCAAATCTGCTGTTGCAACATGTTTCTGCAAGCAGATAACTCACATTAAATACTATTTCTTAACAGAAAACATTTTAGAAGCTCAGGGCCAAGTGAAAGTGGACAGTAACACCTCTGTGCAAAAGTCAGTAAAGCTTTTCCTCACAAATTTTTGAAAATCAGTTTGGTCACTGTAACGGTGCTAGTGCTTCTTTCTGAAACTCCAGCAGCTGTTGCCTTTTTGTTATGGAGGGAACACAAACACACACAGCTGCGTGACTCGTCTGTAAAACCACAGATACTCGAGGGAAATGCACCTGTGACAGAACGAGATTATCACCCCCATGTCTAAGTGTCTAAGCCTGACCCGAGAACCACATCCCCTCACCAGTCACATACACCCAAAACCAATTTATGACTTTATGTCTGCCCCATTCCATGTGTCTTAAGCACATCTGCAGCTATTTTACAGACACTTTAAACTTTGGTGAAGAAGACATACACGGAGAACAAAATTAAACAAAAGCAGTAAACCTTAACCCCGTTGCCTAGTTTAACATGGATGCAGCAGATAATAATACCACCAACTGCATTTGACAATCTTTGGGGACGTCATAGCTGTTCCTGTTTTTTCATTGAGGTGCACAGCCGTGTGTCACAATATGGCCGCATTCCCTATGAAAACAAACAAGTGCCACACTGTCACTTCCCCTCTTGCACTATGAACCCCTGCTGGCATCCTGTGTCAGAGTGATAAGCAATCCCCTGATACCTCCCAGCCCCTCTCAGAACAAAAGAACCACAGGAAGAGGTCAGACACTTGCCCCATATGCCTGCCAAGAAATTATAGCGGTCCATATGCTTCAGGTTGAGGCTAACTCAAAACAAATCCCCTGACTGCATAGTTCTATCATGTACAATTAGAAGAGGCACAACTCACCTATGGATGGACTGATATTATTTGGCTTAGGTAATGATGATATACCTGCATGCTGTCAAATATTGTCATTCTGATCATCATTCATCAGTACTCTCGCTGACCTGCTAATCGCACTGTTTGTTGTGACTGGGCACATGAGCAGTATGCCTTTACTTTGCAATTTCGAGTGCATTTCAAATCAAAGACAGCTGTTTCACCTCTGAGAAAGCAATTGACCACGAGTCCTATTAGTCGAATAAATTCTGCTTTATGTCTGTGGAGCTACAAAAGAGACTATTAAGGCCCCTCTGTGGAAAGTCAGAGGGGACAGGTTTGATGCTTCCTGGGGTCAACCAAAGTCAGGCGGTTACTCACCTTACTCTTATGAGGCCCAATGGTAAAAGAAAAACCTGGAGCTCAGAATAAAACATTGTCAACAACGGTGGATTCATTGTGGGGATGTCATGAAAGGTCTCCCTCTTTTCCAAACAATAAGATCATCTGCTTTGGTCACTTTATTTGTTTTACCCATTCACATCAGAAGAAATTAAACAAACCAGAAAAGAAGTTTAAACAGTGAATTTGGTTTTATCACCTGTCCCTCCCTTGCAACCACATGAATGTAGTAAACAGTGGTTGCAGAGAAGTGGTCAGAGAGTTGTGGTGGTGATGCAGAGTGGCACTAGGGGTGGTGCTACATTCGTGAAGCTATATTCTCCCGTAGCCAAACAACAGCCTGTTGAACATTAATCTGACTCTGTGCAAAGGCAAACACCCCCAGCTGGGTCTGCAGTCTACATGTAGTCCCTCCCTATTCAAGTGTTACTGTATCATAAATCATCAGGGTGAACCAAGAGCTGATTAATAAAGCTCAGAGCAAATGGAGGGCAACACAAAACAGCTGTTTGTGCCTGCCCAAACCCATCAACCATAGCTGATGAATCCAGAGAAGCCAGGTTTTTTTTTTTTTTATTTTTTTTTTTGCTTTGAGTATCAAATTTGTAACAAAATCCTGCCAGATGTGGAAATCAGTGCCAACAGAAATAAGGCAGATGTTGGATATTGAATTTATACATTGGCAGATCAGCAATGTGATGGTCCAAACAGGTTTTGAGAGAAAAAGAACAGTTCTTTTCAAAAAGGTGAAAGAGAAAAGGAGTTCTACGTTTTAACTTATTGCTTACATCAAGGTCATCAGGATCAGTTAATGATACTGAGACACAGTTCCAGTATTAAGTTCAACAATAAATGTACATTATTAAGTAGATTTCAGTGACCTTTCAAAATAAACTAGTGACATGGCTCAAAGTCAAAGTATATTCTTGACATTTGGATCAGTATTTGTTGAAGATGTTTACATTCAGACATTGAAACTTTTAAAATGCTGCTTATTCCAATAACCAGCATGTGCACGATAATGTTATAGTTTACTGGACTTGTTTCTACATTTGTATGTCTTTTTTTTTAGCTCCTCTCTTTAATTCCCTCTTCTGAAAGGCCCTGTCTGCTCTGATTGGTCTTCCTGGCTGGCCTGGTATTATACAAATGTGTTTCATTGTGAATTGGGTAAGTAGTGGAAAATAAGCTTGGACAACAAACAAAGTCTTTTAGACAATTAGGATTGTGTTCAAGGGGAGGAACTACCACTAATGTGCAGGTCTTTGCAGCTTTGCAGCTTAAGATATAAAAAGCTGCAAAATACAATAAAGGTAGTGGGGGAAACAACATAATATGAGCCTTTGATGCATAAATATTGATTGCAATATCTCTCAAGTACTCAGAAATTGAAAGATACAGCATGCCTACAACATGGATGCTGAGGTGAGAACTTAATAGCCTATGACAGATGGAGTAATTACACAAATGACCATCCCTTATTGTCTGATGATTACATGGACAGAGTGTGCATGTACTCCATATCTTCTTTCAGTCCCTGCTTTGTATCACAGGTTGTTTATTTCACACAGCAGTCCAATGTTACTTTTGACTTGTGAAAATGTTGGTAACTTTGACAGTGTCTGGATGAATCACAGACAAAAGAGAAGAGAAGAGATGAAAGGCTAAATTGCATTGGAGATCCCTCTTTAGAACATCAAACAGAGCGCTTCTCCCAGCAGTCAGTGGGGCTCCGGGGGGACAGAGTTGTAATTTCCTGGCAGAGAGGGGCTGGACATGTGGGCATTACTCGGCTGACATCAAAGAAAACACTGACACACACTCTTTCTGTCTCTCTGTCTGTGACATCCCTCCTTTTATCTGTTTAATTTTGTCCCCATTTCTCATATTCATTCTCCCCACTTTTTTCCTGATGACATCTATAAATTAATTGCAGATTTTATACGAAATGAATATCCTCCAGTAAAACTCTGCATGCAAGGCAAAGCAAGAAAGTGAGATAAAAGTGGAGGTATTAGTATTAGTTTCGGTTTTGTCTTTCACGACAAAGCTTCTTTCGCCACCTCACTTCCTTTTCAGTCATGTCATGTGTTTTTCTTCTCTTTTCTCTTTTTTTAAACCCATTGTATCCTCATAGAGCCTTTCACCCTTTTCAACCACTCAGCTGCAGTCCTATTGTGTTGACTGTAAGGTTTAAAACAGAAGTGACCCATAGGTCAATCAATCAATCAATCAACACAGCTAAATGTGTTGCCACAATAACAAGCACAACACCTACTGTTCTATACTTGCCAACATATACAGTATTTGGTTAGCTGCCATGGAGCATTGCTCTTAAATGGATGGCTAATTGCTTTCACCACTAAATTAATCAGCTCAGACAACACTATATTTCCTTGACCAATATACTGTCTCTGTGTTTACTTTGTGTACACAGCACTGAATATTCCCTTTTAAATAGTTTTCAAGGGTATTTACATGTTACTAATGCTGGTGGTGACCAATTTTGTTTTGCTGGATTGAACAAAAGACATCACGTTCTTCTTTTCTATCTTGATAAGTCAAGCAATATCCAGTTTGTGAAACAGTGTTAAGATGAACAGTGTCAGGAGACCATGCTTTTATTCATAAAAGTGCCCCAAAAATCCATACAAACAAACACCAGAAGAAAGGATGTCACATAATTGGTCCAAGATAAGATAAAAAATGTGTTTTTAAAGAGTCTATACACTTTTCGATTTTGTTGTTATGGTCTTTCCAGTTCATTTTCCAAGTTCAAATAGTTAACAGTTATATAATGTTATGATATTACAACCGTATATCAAGCTCTTTTTATGTAAAAATTATAAGTTCACAAAAGGTGAAGGATAGTCCAATAGTTGACCCCAAATGCCTCATTTAAAACACCCTCACATTAACAAAATGTCTTTTTTTAATTGTTCCACTTCAGTGGTTTTAAATGTTATCTTAAAGTGCTCTGCACTTTCTTCAACATTTGTTGAGCTATAGGCTGACAAAGCTTGACTAACAAGAATGATTTCATGTGACCTGGCATGTGACTGATAGATTTACGGAGTGATAGTTTGTTATTTGTCCATTGGTTATTCAAGCAATTATCTATCATTACAGGAGTTTCTGCAAATGTCAAGCTAAGCCCAAGTCAAAAAAACTTGAAAGGCGATAACAGATTTATATAAAAATTTTAGCTTCACGAATCAGCCTTTAGGCAGCTAGTTTGCATGAAAATAATGCTGTTTCCAAAGTCACAAATGCAATAAATGAATCAATAACATGGAGCTTATTTTCAGTTGGCCATTCACTTTATAAACTGGCTTTACAACTGTGTTTTTTATATCACTTAAAGTATTTGTGTTTTTGGAAAAGCACAAGTGTACCAAGGAAACATTGTCAGCATGAAGGCTAAAACTATCCCTATCTCTTGCCCATCCGGCTCTTCAGTGCTGACCAAGATCTTCAGTCATGATACTGTTTTTATTTTTTAATGCACTATCATACTGTAATGTTATTAACAAGCAGTTGGAATGAAAAAATAAGTCATCAAAAAGTCAACCAATTCTTCTCATGTTGGACTGACCTCAGGCACCATACGATTTGTCACATCCAGTGACACTGGACACTGTTTAAGAAAAGGGTTTGGAAAAATAGTTTAAAAAAATCTGTCTTCAACATCTTTTAAAGGCAAACCAGTCATATCAACAAAAAGCTACCTGTGGAACCAGCAGCAACTCTGCTAAGAATCCAGCTCCATTGTTTTATGCCCTTTGATATGCAAGCTAAATATTTGTGTGAGGGCAGATTGAATGCTCCAGTGACTCACTATCAAACCTTGAGGTCCAAAATTAGCACGCTAATCATTTAACTTTGTTGGGAGTTGAAATATACTAATTTAACATAATGATGTGGGTGTTATCTCTTAGCTTTGTTGATAATTTTTGAAATATAACTTTTACATATTGCACTTTACAGTCATTCAGGCTATACAGACTGGTGGTATGAGTCTTTTTTATTCCCTCTGGCAACAAAATCATCATCATCCAAAACAATCAGTTCACTTGCAGTGTTAATTCAGAGTGGTTCCAAACTCTATTTCAAGTCTTTTTTCACTTGAATCTCATTTACTTTTCTGGTTTGGTGATGGTAGTGCACTTCATTGAATTCAGTAAACTGGAATATTATACTTTGTCCTTTCAGAAAAAAACTTCATTCATTTGCCTGTTACCAATTGAGGTAATTCAATTAAGTTGGTCCTTTTTATATAAACATGCAGCAGTCAACTATCACTTAGTGGTCATAAAATCAACAGCGGAAGCTATCTCACTGATAAACACTTCAGAGTAACTGAACTTAACACCTAAAGGGAATAAAGCAAGACAAATTACTACAGTATGGGGAAATTAGTATTTACGTATAAATCCTACTTACTTACAATAGATCATTGTACAATGAAAATTATGGACCAGACCAGGAACAGATGGAATTTCCATTATTTGCTCTACAGATGTTACCTATAACATGATCTGAACTGAGACAGAAAATACTAAATACTTTACTCTAATACATGCATTATAACACATACAGACAGTATTGTTGCTCCACTGTAAACAGGGCTGCACAAGTTGTTGGACAACTTTTTCGTCAAGGATTACTCCAGAGTTGAAGATGCAGCATTTACTGCTTGCAGCCATATTACAGGATAATTACAGCACAGAGTTTTTTCTGCAGGGGAGGACTTCCAAGGCCACTAAAGCTGCTAATCTGGAACAGTCTGTTCAAAGATAAGTGCACAAAAAGGGGGCCTTGTCTATCTTAATGTGTGTTTTCTCTATGTGCTTCTGCATGCACTTGTGTTTATGTGTAAAGCAACAAGTTAGCCACTACATTTGTACACACACATGGCCTCAGGCTCTCTGAGCAGAGCAAGGCTATAATTTAGGGGAGCAGACTGGGCGGGAGGCGGCCTCTTGGCCTAACTTGCCTCAGGTAACTGTTAAGTCCATAGATCTGAGTCAAGCAGCTCTGACTGGAGAGGACAGCCAATTTGCTCTGAGCAGAGTCTCTTTGGGAAGGCTGGAGCTGTGGTAGCAGCTGGGCTTGTCAGCAGATTAATACATCAACCTGAGTGACAGGTCAGGACCTACCTCTTGTCAGCTCACTCCAATGAACTCCATGTTGGGAGAAAGTCTTATATATATTTCTCTCTTCCTTTACTTTCTTAATCACTCCTCAGGGATATTTTTTTTTCTACCAGTGCCCACGTTTCAGAAACCAGGGCTGGTCCAGGTGGCAGTGTTGCAGTGGCCTGATTATGGGGCATTATGTTTTCAGCTGTGAGGAGATTTTTCCATTGGCACACTTTAGCATGTCTCCATACTGCTGATCGCCCATCAGAGTCATGCGTGTCAGCAGCCCCGCTAATGCTGCCCAGATGCAGCGAAGAGAGAAGGATGAAGGGTGAGGTGGGGGGGAATAGTGAGAAGAGAGTTATGTGTTTAAAATACACAGGACAACAGGGGTGTGAGTATTGCAAAGGAAATTGCACCACAGCAGGTGTGAGAAGAAGGAAGAAATACACCCCCAATCGCTTCTCGTTGTCCTCATCTTCTCGTTCCCTCAGGCTGTGGTGAGGCAGGTGACCTGCAGAATCAAAGCTTGGAGTGCTGCTTGTTTAAAGAAACTAGGCTCCAGTCATAGTGGTCAGACCAGGTCACTCTTGCCAACAGATGTCTTTGATGTGTCCATCTTAAAGGAGATTTAAAAAACAGTGTGTTGGCAAGGGGAACAAAGTGTGTGTATGTGTGTGTGGGTGGAGAGAGAGAGAACAGGGGTCAAACACTCCCTTTGAAGATGTGTTTGCATTCAAGCCAAGGATAACATAAAAGCAAGGGAGACAAATTAGATTGAGGGGCACCAAACTTCAGTTGAGTTAGGTGTGTTCATAGTCCTCTTAGTCATTTTTGCTTTCATGGTTTGCCATAGTTATTCTAGTTTCCTCGTCTGTCCATAGAGAAGCACAAGGGCATTTCCCCATGCAGTTCTTTGAATAAATGTAAAAACAACAACATAATTATAATGTTTTCATCAAATAATCAAAGTTATACAAATATTCACAATACTCGTGGCCTGAGTTGACCAATAAATGATGTTTTTTAATGATTAGAAAGAGGCCCATTTGTTTTCTGCTTCAATTTTTTTTTTTAAATAATAAAGACGATAGTGTCGTATGAAAGCACTGAAAATGCAATTATCAAGGCATAAAAAGTCCCAAAACTAGAGGGCAAAATCTTGTTTTCACAGTTCATAATGTTACCAGCAAGTTTCGCAATCACAACACTGTTAAGATGTTTCCAGAGCACGGTTTCTGCAAAGTGTCAGAGGTCGATGGAGGTTGGCACTGACTGTGGGAAAAACATCACGTAAAGAGCTTCAGGCAAACCTTTTGTAATCTGAAGTGATGGTTTCACCCCTTTACTGTTCTGCACCCTGAACCAATAAGGTTACTTAGGTGGAAGTTCTGTTATACTGTGGGGCTTCTCTGCTGCCTCTAGCTCACCTAAAGTGTATCAGAGGCAAAAAGCGAAAATGTTCAGTCAGTATCTGGTACTTGGGTTTAATGTAAACATCTAGGGTCCTTAGGCTGAACAAGGACCAAAAACAGAGATCAATCTCTGAGACTTTTTCAATGTGGCTAGCAATGAGTCGTGACCCAAACCCCTTTGACAACCTTTGGAGAGATCTGAAATCTTAAACTTAAAAGAGCTTGAACACGTAATAATGTCAGAGATGACCAGTAGACAGATGTAAGATGCCTCTAGGTGGATGCAGAAAACATTTTAGATGTAAGAAGCAACCATTTAAAATTGTGATGGATGCTAATATGCTAATATTTGTCATTTTGTGTCAAGTGTTTGTATTTAAAATGTATTATTAGAGAAAGATATTTTTGGTTTTGGTTTAGTTCAATTACTTTGAATATTAAATGAAAATGTACTCTTTTGGGATTCTTTTTTCCTAAAGGTAATCTAGATCTGAGTTACTGATATTTCTGATCAGGAGAGTTTTGTCTGACGATGGATGCAAGAAATTAAAGATCTGTGCAGGATTGTTTATTCCAAGTTCTGCATCACATAAATGCAAGACTAGGCTAATCTTTGTGTTTAATGCAGATGTTCTATCAAGCTCTGTAATACCATTTGGACATTAACCCAGTAAGCCAAATCAATGCTAGTCAAGTAAGAAGGCAAACAACCATAAACATCAGCTATGAAACAATATCTCCATCCATTAATACGCCATGCCCTTTTACAGACACACACGCACGCATACACACATTACAGTCTAATGTTTCCAGCGGCTGCCGACTGGATAGTGCGCTTTGTTCTGAGTGCTCAGACAGTGAGTGGAGGTCTCAGAAGGCGCATGTTGAAGTTGAAAGCTCAACATGCTCTCTGAAGTGGCTGGCTTTTATGTTGCACATTGTGCTTGAGCTGGAGGACAGGGCAACACCAAAGTCTAAAAGACAAACTTATTTCAAAGGCAGCATATACCAGTCACACAGTCCTCTATTGGAGTTCTGTTTGTAACCTCATTACTTTGTAAATTAGGTTGTTGTTTTTTTTTAAGGATTTTTTTCCCCATGTTATATTAAAACGATTGCTGGCAGAAGCGGGTTGTAGCTAATGCAACATGTCAGATTTCCAGCTTATCAAAATGAGGATGCATGCCTCAGGCTGTTTCCCTCACTACCAAGGTCAGGGTACATGTCAGGACACGAATCAAGCTATAAGACTGCTCACTGTACTGGTAGATTTAATCACTCCCGTGTGTGTGGGTGTGTGTACCCAATCTGTCTCTGCTGAGTCACATTGTGGTTACCACCTCTGTTTTTTAATAGCCCCCTAGTTACAACTCCTGATATTAGATGCTTATTACGTTAATTGCGCTCAAATGGTGACAGGCTGTTTAAAGACCAGCTTATTGGGACGATAATACACCACAGCAGCAGGATCAGGACTGGAAACAATATGAGAAAGTAGTCAAGAGCCTGCAGTCCTTAATGCCATGCATTAAAACAATATGAAATGGTAAACTCATGGTCTAAAAGAATTCCAAATGCAGTAACTGTACAGCTGTTTCTTAAAGCTAAACTAAGGTTTTTCTTTTTTTCTTTTCTTTCAACATAGTTTCAGGGACATATGTGACATATTTAAACCCCCCCCCCACCCCCCCACCCCCCACCCCCACCCAAAAAAAACAACTTATTAAGTTTGATCAGCCATCCTCTTTATAAAATCTTCCATACTTCTGTTCATAGAGGACTCTTGTGAAACAAAGGGGACTGTTGTACTCTTACCAAAAATCATATCCACTGATCCAAGCATCAATGTAAACACTGAAACCAACATGTTGATTATCAAACAATTAAATAATCAAACACTGTAATAATATTGATCAATTATTTTGGTAAACTATGTGTACGAGGCCTGTGATTCACACTGATTACAACTGGCTTTTGACACTGTGGATCCCACAGTGGCAGTGTGTTGAAGACTGGGTCATGACTAAACAAGAAAGTTATGTTACATCTCTAAAGCCGTTTAAGGAGCTCACCAGGGAACATTACTGGGACCCATATTCCCTATAGTAATGTTACTGCCACTTTTTGAATCAAAATGCAGTGGAAATCTGTGACTCAGTCAAAGTCCAAGGGGTTAGCCTAGAGCTGAATTGAGGCTGGTTGGGAGGTTCCCACTTTCGCCATATTGGTAGCGCCACGAGTCTCATCACTACCGGAAAATACAAAAATAGGCGAAGAGGTGGTGCTGAGAGGGAGGCTGAGAGCGTGGGGAGGGACGACTGACACCCATCAAACTCTGAGCTGCCTGTAGCTACGAGCTAACCAGCAAACGGAGGTAGGCGGGATAAAGCTAAGGCATGCTGTTAGCCGGCTAAAAACCCAGTTGTGCTACCCTCTGTCTCCTTGCTGCCGGATATCTGGCACTTGTCAATCAAAAGGACATGCCCCTAATCATGAATAATTTTAAAATGAATTAACTTCTTAACGGATGAGTTATAAGTAAATTCCTTCCCCCCACAATTGTCACGCAGGTAAACTTAACCTATTAAACCTTAAATGTATTTTTGTACCAGCCTATAAACATGTTTATTTCTGCTGTGAAGTTGGCCTTTTTAACATGGGAGTCTATGGGGATTGACTCCCCTTTGGAGCCAGCCCTTAGATGATGAGGGGTGAACTGCAATTTTTGGCACTTCTGCATAGGCTTCACATTTCTGTCACTGGTGCAGCCATTAAACATATTGTGGCTTTTTCTTCCTCTTTGTTCCTTTTGCAGGTCACACATTAGCCATACTGCTCAACACTGCCCCCACAGTTTCCAGTGGTACTACTAAGTTTGCTCCCTCATGGTACTCATCTTTCTGCAAGGGCCCTGGAAACAGACCAAATTACGCATGTAAAGGACGCAGAGAAATATGTATCCGCCTCTTGCTTAGAGCAAATGGGCCTTTAGAAGTACAGAGGCTTTGTGTATTCAGTAATGGAGCATGCAGTCTCTGTCTGGCAAATTTTCTTCACAGTAGATCAGAAATGGTTGAAAAGCAAGCAGAAATGACCCTGTACTTTGCCATGGATACACAGCAGGGTAGCCAGAGGCTCTCTGCACTCCTGGATTGTTCACTCTAGCAGAGAGAGCTACTCAGCTGTGTCTTGAATGCCATAGAGTCGCAAAAGTCTAACTCTGGTAGCTGGTTAATCAATCTCACTAAGGACTTTGCAGGTCATCAGACAAGTACCACAAACAAACTGGCCATCTCAAAATGTCAAATGGAGAAACACAGGAGAACATCAGACCCTAATATAAGTAAATTCCTAAGTGATAGCAGATTGTGTATTTCAGAAGAGATTAACTGGGAATAAACAATCTTTTAAAAAAAACAATTGTTTTTGCTCTCTTTAAAAGTTTCTATGTAATCATAATTTGATTAGCTACATACAATTAGTCATTTAAACAGTTTTGAATGACAACTGTCATTACACATCTTCCAGAATAATTCAGTAAAATCTGTAGATAAAGTAAATGACTAAACAAAAAGGTGTAGGAAAGACAGTCTTCAGGTGAAAATGTATTCTGTGTATGTATAAATGTATAAACAAAAATGACATTTTGTACATTTTGGACTGCTCCATTTATAGGTCATTTAGTATTTGTCCTGAACCATACCCACATATATGGCTCATTTATTTATTTGTATAAAAAGTCAAAAATATAATTAAAAACAAACAAATAAGTTAATAAACATTGTGGACATACGTAGAAAAGAATACAAATCTTAAAAATGAAAATACTTACATCTGCAATGGTCCAGAACCTATATGTATTAGCCATATTTCCATATTTTTAGTTTCTAGAAATGTACTTTGACACATATATTTCCTCTTGAGTAGGTTGGGTTAGTTTAAATGATGTGTCCACCCTGACTCTTCAAATGTTCTATTGTTCCAAAGTTGTAAGATTTATATGTGTTATGATAGGCATAATCTTGGATCTGTTTCCCCAGATCTCTGCAAAGAGCTGCAACTTTTCCTCACTGACCTGCTCTCACCTCAGTTGACTATTTCACCCCGTGTTCCTCCATAGATATTTGCTTGTGATGTGGAGGCCAAAGCATTTAAGAGGAAATATGGATAAAGTTTAAGAAAGAGTCTTGCAGAGGAAAAGAGTTTTTCAGTGTTGTCCTAATATAATCTAGGGGAATTTATTTTGGACTCTGTGTGGATGTAAAAATGTGGGAAGGAGAGACAGGAAGCTTAGCGTTTACAAGCAGCTCATTAGAATCTAAAACAGCCCCCTCTGAGATTAGTTAGGATGAGTTCTTTTCTGACTGTTCAGATGGCTTTAGGCTCTGGAGAGATGCCAGGAGGAAGAAAGGCGGATGAGACAGAAGAGGGTTATGTATTGTACACGAGACAACAGTGGCCTGAGGACTAGAAAAACAAGTCTGGAACCACAAGGTCAAGTGTCACTCTCCTCACTTCATAACTAAGGCAATGGAAGACACATCAGCCCTACATCAGTGGTCAGTTTAACAGAGGGTGCATTGAGAAGCACTCAAATGTTCCCCTCTCTATAAACCATGAAGTGTTTTCCTTTTTTTCTTTTCTTTCTTCCTTGTTTTTAGGCCACTGAGGGGAAGCAAAAACAGCCAACACTGACATCACATAACCTCCTTTTTGCATTAGAAAAGTCAATAAAAAGTGATACGGAGCAACATTAGCAGTAGCATTAGCATAAGTGTTTAGAGTGGCAGACAAGTTTCTGTTATCCTTTTTTATATACCAATTGCTGTTAAACATTTGACTTTGTCTGCAGTTTGCTGTTTGGTATTGGGGAGGTGACCTGGTGGATTTTCTGGAGCATTTTTACTGTAAAAAGTTGAGAGTTACAGCTACAAACATGACTGCAATCATATTAAAGAGAATCAAAACACTGAGCTAAAATATGCTAAAAGCGTCACACAGAGTAGTATTTCAAAGTTTGTCAATGCTCATGAGTTTCCCCGACTCTCTTTGCAAATTATAGGTAACCGTTTGAGCCATTTTTGTCAGAATAATATTAATATTTAAATTATTTCTGTCTAGCAGATTTTAGTTCTACTTGATGTGGTGACACCTGTGGTTCCAAGGGGTAAAAACATTAACAAATTCATAATATCATTAGAAAATATCAATATCCTTTGTTGTTAAAAACAAAGAAAACAAACAAACACAGTTCCCTCATAGCTACTGTATACTAACAGTCATCAACATGAACATCTCTTAAAGGCTCTCCCTTCCAAAAGTCTGCACTACATTGGTCAGAAACTCCTCTTAATACCTGCATCTCTGTTGTGGGAACAAATGTAATTGGACAATGTTTCTACTGTAGTTGTTGGTGATTTTTTGTTTTGTTTTTGTTTTTTTCCTGATGTGACTCAGCACAGCATATCAAAACACCCAGATGTACACAATCATTTTCACTGAGCATGCTGCAGTTAGGGCTACAGGAGTGGGAGGCTCTAAAACTGACAGCAGCACCTCATGTATAAACAGGGACAAGATTGTTTTATTTTACCTGTTGATCAGGTGACCCTCTGAGCTGCTCTGCAGGGCTGACATCCGTATCCATAATCTGATTAAAAAAAGTATTCTTATTATCTCAGAGAGTTGTGTCCATCAAAAATTGATTATATTATACTGAGTAATGCCTTCTCTTGTGTTATCACAGTGATATGCTCGTGCCCTGTGAGGTACAGGTATACTCTGCCACTAAATTATAGCTCTCGAACAATGAGAATAAATATTTCAAGTGGGAAAGGGATTAATGGGATTGTTTGGTAGGTGTACCAACCCATTTAAACACACTATTTTTGTATAGCCTTGCAATATATTCGAGACATTTATGCAAATTTGTGTCACGGTGCTTTCAATAAGTAAAGTGAGAAAAATTTGGACTACAAATGGGACTTTTCATAGAGCTCAGGAGTGCTGTCTTCTATGAGACAGAGGATCTCCCTGGGGCTTTTACAAGTACGAAAATTATAAATATCACATTGAGGGAATTGGGGAAACCCCAAAAGCATAATATGACCTTTTCAAAATGAAACTTACACTATATAAGCAAGTAAACGTGCCTTGTTGAATTCATAATATATGAACTTCAACTGGAGATTACAGTCAGCAATCATTGTACTAAACTCTGATTAGATACTATGCATTATCATTTTCTGGGTGGAGAACACAGTTTGCAGAAAAGGCAGCAACACTGAGGAAGTTGCAGAATGTCAGCACTTTAATGATTAACACAGCGTCAAATTGGGTGTGAGAAGAAAGTTTTAAGCAACTTGTTACCTTTTTAAATCTCTACCACTGATGCTGCCTTTTTCTCCTCTCCATTTACAACACAGATGCACTAATTCACAGTGTTGTAATCAAAAACTAATGTGAATCTCATGATGAGATGATCAGCAGTGCTGTGTGGTTTCACAGACAGTGGCGCCAGTGTTAGATAATGAGCTCTTATGTGTTCACGGAGATCTGTTTAATACTACCATTACTCTTCTGCAGTGGTTCCTTGAATCATCCTGTGTGACTAACTGAATTTGAAAGGGCAAAATGTAAGTGGAGCTTAATTTGACTGATGTCCTTCCTTCTGGATTTGCAAACCTTTAACAACACTAGTAAAGAATTGAGACTGTTTTGTGGCAAGGATAATCAGGGAAGGCAGTTTTCTGTGGGAAAAAAAAATTGAATTTCATTTTGTTTGAAAAAAAAACGAGAGTTAGTTAGAACCAAGCAAAAAACAAAATGATAAAGATGGCAAAACCCCCTGATGTTTCATCATTTTGATCTGGTGTTTCTATCCAGAAAAATGACCTGGATTTAGAATAGTCAAAGAGTCTGTGGTGTTTTATTAGTACCACAATGTAAAAGGGGCCCAGTCCAGATAAGAGTTTCTTTATGGATGGTGTTTCCCCAGGACTTGCAGGGCCAGCCAAGAGATATTAGATGATCTGGGTCTGGAGCCTGAAATCGTCAACCCAGCTGTTCACACAAAACCTCAACACACACCACATTCAGCCAGGAAGGGCATACAGAGGCAATAAAGTTAGGTCAGGTGCAGACAGCATGCCAGCCCTATGACTTAAGTCCGTGTATGTGTGTGTGTACTCGTGTGTGCATGAGTGTATGGAGTGTTTTGTTTGGGATGTTTACCTTGACCTAACCAAGTTGACCCCTTCTTTGCACAGTCACTCACTGTGTATTTTTTCCCTTGCAAACCGTCCCTTAAACCTCTTACTGCTAAATCTGATGTACTGATATCTGTCATAATGTCAATGTGTGAGTCAGTAATACTTTTTCCAACAGTCGGCTGACCACAGACACAAAGCACAACATGCAAGAAAACCACAGATGTTGAAGTATATAAAAACAGTCTCACACTTGCACATGTTTTGCAATGTTGCAATTCAGTCTCACCATAAACCACCTTTCATGCTCTATGGCAGGTTGATGGTTATGTTGGAAAAATCATTTAAAAAAAGAGAGTGCATTTTTGTTCAACAAGTTAAAATCTTATTGAGCTGTGGATAGTAAAAGTTAGAAAAAAATATGTTGGGCTTTGAAGCATAAAAAAAAAGACAATAAATCTGATGAATGTAATGAGTTTGGATGAGCATATATAGGAGAAAAGACAGGCAGTGCAGATAAGAAGTCTGCCTGAGTAGGTTTCATAATACTGTCTGTTCTGTCTCCACAGAGAGTTCATTCAGACAAGAGGAGGGCATGCAGGATATCATGACCAGACACTACATCCAGCTATACGCAGGCACAAACTTCATTTGTGGTGTTTTGCCTCAAGATTGTTCCTGCTTATGCAAGAATTCGTGACTTTCGACGTAACTGATGTCAATACAGCGAAGGATCAGTGGCACCAAAGGGAATTGTTTTTGGTGAAAAAGTGAGAGAAATCAGAGTGCGCCAAAATTCAGCCACCAGTTGAATTAGTGCACGGTCCCTTTAAGAAATAAAGTGGATGAGCGCCCCCCCCCTTCGCCCTCCACCCCTTCGGGGCGTCGAGACTGGGGCTTTGTTTAAAAACTGCACGCTTCAATCTGCTGCAAGATGCTGACATCAGCAGAAGCTGGGCTGGGGGGTCAGGTGGGGTCGAGGCTGCCACTCACCCGCTGTGAAATCAAAACAGCCCGGGCAGACCCTGCAAGCTCTGGAGGGGGAAGAAGACAGAGAAGAAGAGAGAGAGAAAAAAAATCCTGCTTTGCCTGCAGCAGATGCTGTCTCTGCTTTGCTCAATTTGCAGTTTTTTCCCCAACAAGGAACAGATGAAGCACACGAGAAAACAATCACATTCAGGTTAAACAATAACTCTTTTTAGCTGCAAAACTTTTTAGTATACTAAAAAGTTTTGTCTCTGTGTGATCATATATTTAAAACGTTGTGTTTCATTGTAAGACACAGTAAAATTACACTACTATACTTTCCTCTAGAGTCCTGAGTTAGTCTGTCAGCAGGATGTGTCCCTGCTGTGGTGACAAATCCTTTCAGCAGACGTGGCCCTAACTGGAACACTGTGACCTGACACTTGTGAAATAACCAGAAACAGACTGCAGGTGTTGCTCAGGAAAGCTCTGTGTCGTTCAAAGCCCGAGCAAGACCACAAATGCCTTTACAACCTCTAGTTTATTAACTGTACAACAAGGCTGCTCTCTTGCTTTGACTCGTGACATCAATCTGTCTGCAGCAGGGCTGGATGCAGTGTTCACCCACACACATTTCAAAATCATCTTTCTTCATATTATGGTTTATTTTACTTGCATATAAAATAACCACATCTGCATTGTAGTATGCACTGCAAGTATGGAGTGACATGCACTTTATGACTTAGAAGGAATTGTGTGTTTTATAACCAGCAATGTTCCTCCCACTGTGATCTGCAGGGAAAAGCATCATGAAAAATGAGTGATCTTAACCATCAAGACCAGTTTATAAGTCAACTGAAGGTCAAGGGATCAGCAGTGCAGAGGGATGTGACGTGATGAAAGGCAGGTATAACCACAGACTATACCCTCTTCATCAGAAGCCTTGCAGATCGGCAAGAAAGACAAGGCTGTCTGCTGCAACAGGATGCAACTTAACTGGGTCACACTTGCCTCTGCAAAGGACATGTTCAAGCTGGCACGTATTCAGGAACACTCTTAGGCTTTGTGGCCACAGAGGGTTTTCACAGCACCACCCTGTTCAACCTCTAGTCCGACTGCTGAACTTTTAATAACCTTTCTTTCTGCAGGAGTATCAGAAGTTACTTAGAATTTCTTTGCCGTACTCAGGAAGGAGTAAAGCATTTTGCATCGGTGTGAGGACATGAAAGAGCTATTAAATGATGCACAGATGATTCAAAATCATTATAACTCACATTGCAAAAGCAGTTCTGACACTGTATGTTTATGCTAACTATGTGCGATGATTTCAAAATTTTTGGTTGATTGTAAATCTACAAGTGGGACTTAAAGATGAGAAAGTTTTGACAATAAATTGCCTTTCAAGTTCAGGATGTCTACATAAAAAACAGAGCACCAACTGGAGTTCACATATGAACATGCTGCTGAAAGATTGCTTCTACTCCCATCAGCTGCTAAGATTTTGCAACATGTAGAGCTGTCTTTACTATTTTCTGGGTAATAATCAAGTCGTCCTTTTTGAGCAAAGTGCTTCGAATGCAATTTTTTTCAACAGTGGCCGAACACCAGTTGCCAAATGACACATAAATGCGGCTGTAGGTGGTTATTTGATCACAGGTGGGCATTTTGAGGTGTTCTACAGCAGCTCTTTGTGTATGACTCAACCAATCCAAAGTGAGGACTAGTAGCCCTTTTATGATAGATGTAAATGACAGTGACTTTTTCAGCTGGAAGCTTGCAGGTTCTGGGTTGAGGCTGGTTGTCAGGGATACACAGAGATAAGGAAAAGCAGGAAACGTGCGGAATAGGGATAAGACAGACAGCAAAGCAAACGAGCAAGCACAAACAAAGTCCGATACATATAAACACACAAGATCACACACACCCACGCTGTGATTCATACAAACAGAAACAGTCTCCAGCAGGGATCTGTCCTCACCAGAAGGCCTCAGGGGAAACCAGACTAGAATATTTAAGACAGGCCTTCCTAATCCCTTTAGTTAGATTGAACACACACAGACACATACCTACACACTTACACAAAAACTCTATTTAAGGGGAAGATTCAAAAGAAAACAGGATATCACTAAAATTGTTAGCTTGGTTACATCTGTGTTTGTTTTTCTGCATGTGTATTGTTTTCCTTGCTTTATATTTCCTCTTCAGATTTTCCAAAACAATTTTAAATTCATCACAATGGGAGAAGATTTCAGTCCAGAAACACTCATGGTCACTACAGCTATGCATGAGAGATACACATGTATTTATGTCTCTGTGGCCTGCATGATGTGTTGATCTCATCATCTGGATGTATTATAACAGACAGATAAGGATGCGGCTGTCTGATGCGAGCTGTATGATGGCGCATGAGTAAGTGTTAACCATTCTGAGAAGGCTAGTCTTTTTTTATTCTGTTGAGCGTGACCTGGATGACTGAAAATCT
>JBBBVU010000021.1:8943452-8954546 GCA_037177055.1 Atherinosoma microstoma | reverse complement strand
CATTTACATTAACAAACTGAAATCTATCTGATAAATATGACTTAAACCAGCCTAATGCAGTTCCTCTAATTCCAATAGCATCTTCAAGCCTCTGTAGCAGAATGTTGTGATCAATGGTGTCGAATGAAGCACTGAGATCTAACAAGATAAGTACAGACAGGAGTCCTTTATCTGAGGGCATGAGAAGATCATTGGTAACCTCTGTGCTATGATGCTCTCTAAATCCTGACTGAAATTCAAACAGATTATTTATGCTCAGAAGGGCACATAGTTGAGATGAAACTATATTCTCCAGAATTTTATACATGAAACAGTCAGTTCCAACTTAAAACTCATGTAAAAAGGTCTAATGAGGTAATCTTTCTTTCAGCTATATATTGTAATTTCTGAGTGAAAATAGCTGCAGTGTTCTCCTACCACTCTGCACTTAAGTCTGACTGAGCCAGAGCCACAAATGCACACTCACTCTCCAGAGCAAGGACTGGATGACATGTGGCTGTGATGCAGCATCTTCCTGCCTCTCATCAATCATGTTAAAGGACAGTTGGTTAGTAAATGACCTTATGATGGCTGAAGCTCTTGCCAACCAGACATTGAAAATTTGCAGAAAAGGGAAAGCCCACAGGCTAAGATTTGTCATGTATAGATATGGGATGGTAGACGTGTAAACACATTTTTAAAAAAACTTTTAGGCCTCATCATTTAGGCTGATTAAGCTAGTTAACCTTGAGTGGGGACTGCAAGAGATGTTAATGTTGATGCAAGCACTGCAAGATTTAACATCTGAACAAACTTTTTCTGGAAATGATTTTATCAGGAAGACCATTGTTGACCTCAAGGATGCACCTGCTTGTGTTTTGTTCAGTCTACATACTGCACAGTAACTTCTGTATGTTTGCAACAAATCATCACAGGATCTTTTTCAAAGTAAGACATTTATATCCAGTGAGATTATTTTATGGAACAATGTTGACCTTGTTGTGCACAAAAGCACTGAGGTGCTAATTCAGTGAATTTGGTTGTATCTTTTATTTAATCTATTCTTACATTTATGAAATTAAGTTGGAAACAAGTTTTATTCTACTACAGGAACATGAACACACATACACACCTGCCTAACACATGCGTGTGTGTATTTTTAGCGACCGGCCCGAGCAGCTGTTTGCCATTACTCATATCAGTGTGCACTCCTTCGCTCCCCTCTCTGACCCAGTGTTATTCTTTCTGAGCTGCTGGAGCTACAGTCACTGTATGACTGGGCTGGCTTAACCATGGCAGGTTGTTTTTCCTGCCACACTGGTTTGAAGCAAGTACTTTTAAATTCCTGTCAAGCTTAATCATTTCCCACTATCACTGTGCCCAGGATTATTTTTTTTTATAAAACTGAGAAGTTACAGAGGACTTGTTGTTGAATTACTCATTGTTTTCAACTTTGTCTGTGTCAGTGAGAGACAGCATAAGGGTTTTTGGAGTAGTTTGATGGGTAGAGTTTATGATTTGGCAGGGAAAAGATTAACCAACAAAAAATAAAACACACACACATATCCACATATGTATATAAATGCAGGCAAGTGCATTTGGACAAGCAGCCGAAACCCATCATCTTCTTTCATCAGTAACACGATCAAGACAGACAGAGCAGTGAGGGTGAAACCTAATGCTGTGTGTAGCTGTGAAAACATGTTTGGCGAATGTCTCTTATTTAACCAATGTGTCATTTTAGAGATCAAGTCAAGGTCGCTCCATCCCAAAAGGCAGAAACAAAAAGCTTTATTACCCTTAATTAAGGATGCATTAATGACTTCCCTTGGGGTCTGGACATAAACATCCAGTTAGTGTTTTACAGAGTGTAATTATCCCGGTGGCGTGATTACCTCAGACCGGAGCCTCCGATGACTTCCTCCAGCAGTAATAGCTGGCCAGGAAGACATCAGCTTGTTTAGTTTAACTCCACAGATCAGGCTCGGACACAGCACGATAGCAATTAAGGAGGCAAACAGAGAAGTGTTTTACTGTTATTCTACTAAACAGATGCTCTGATTAAATATTGGGGCAATGAAGAAAAGGCTGTAGGCAAAAGGTCACTGCACATGATTAAGTCAGTAATTGCCACACAAATTCTGTCAATCAGAGCAGAAAGTTGCTATCAGAAGTGAATCAACTGATTTTCTCTCTGTTCAATCAGATAATCATCAGGCATGGCTCCAGTAAGGATAATCCTCGTACTTTGGACAGGTAGTTGCCTTAAATCCAAACCAACATCATGTAATCCATCTATGGCTCAAATTAGTCCATGATTTTTCTTCAAAATGAAAACAAGCACTGAATCAGATTTTTTTTCTATTTTTTTCTCTGTTTAGATTACAATTGATTTGGAATCAATACTCTCATGCACTGTGCTATAAACATATTTCACTGTAATCTGACAAAGCTGCAGCAATGGCAGTTGCACATTCGGTACTGGTGGTGTTTACCTGAATTAGAAAAAATGTCATAACACCATTGCATGTCATCATGTCAACACAATTGACTTCAGTATCTAGTAAACCTTGGCTCATGGGGGTGCTGGTGCTCATTTTACCAAATTAGACGGCATGCTTGCTGCAATTACTAATAAAAACTTGCAAAAGCTGGAAAGGAATCTGCATGTGAATGTCAGTAATGGTGTTTGTTTAAAGAAAGACACTTATGTACACAAAGCTGAGAGGTAATCATATTCTAATAATCATAATATATAGCACAAGATTTGTTTAGTGGTGGATTCTTGTTATCATAAGATCACAGTTTAAGCATGAAATGAATCTCTGGAATACATGTTCTTACAGCCCTGCAGGGGATTTCCAAGCGTGATTTACACAGTCCCCAAAGGTCAATTCATTAACCCTTTATTGATAATTCATATAAGTTCAGCCCTTGGGCATCAACAGTTTGCCAAACAGCAAAGCACTTCAGATAAAAAAGCTCACCACAGTCAAAGCCATCCATGTGTCACATGTACACATATCAAACTGGTTATGAACCATAGATCAAAAAGTTGAAACTTTATGCCTTGGGATGAATGTACACATTTGTGTTAAGGCTCATTCAAAAACACTAACAAAGTCATGGGGTCCGTAAACATAAAAATAATAACAAAGCACTCTCTCTGTGCTAATGATTGCATTAATTCAAATGCAAACGTCCTTGTGCCATGTAGCAACATGAGCATGACTTGACTTTGCAGACTCCAGGGAATTGATGCGAATCATTGTGAACATACTCAAACCTCATGGGTGTGATTGAAAGCGTGAGGTTTCGGGGTGTGAGAACCACGTGAGAGAAGTTGTTGAGAGGACAAAAACAGAGAGAATCAGAGAAAAAGGGAGACAAGGTCTCTTGTTTCTTGGTGTCAGAGGCCCAGCTGCTGCAGCTTTTCATTGTTCAAATGCTGCAGCATGACACATCGGTGAACACTGCCACATTAACTTTGCCTGCCAACACAAATAAGTGTGAAGTGATTCTGCTGCGGAAAATTGAAGGAGTAAATGTGATAAGATATTTGATAAGTCTCTGTTGAACATTGAGAAGCCTGTCAGAAATTATCTTTATTCTTTCTTTGCTAAGGCTAGTTATCCAGACCAGCTACATATAAATTTCCATTGCATCGTGTTGTACTTGAGGTAATAGTTTAAGCGAATATGACTCTCAGTCTTTGTCACTGCATGAGGTGGTATTGTTTAAATGAAGCCGGGATAGTTTTTTTTAACATCATGGACCACTGTTCAACGTCAAATGAAACTTCCACAATGTTTGCTGTGTTCCCTGCTGATTTAATTTTCCCTCTGATTAATAACTGAGTTTGCTTCGTTCGTATTTTTCTGCACATTTTCCACTCATCGTCTCCGCATGTAAACAACTCCACTGACACGAGAAGCTGATCCCCGTGAGTCGAGTTTTGGGTGAGCAGAGGTCAATACCGAGCAGATGACCGCAGGGTCACTGTGTGGTGGAGGAAGGGTTGTAGACACTGAGGGCATTTCTGTCTTGTTCCCTACTTGTGATTTTTAATGCTTTAATCTAGGGGGTGCGTGAGAGCAGGGGATTGCCAGCTTCCCTTCCCCCCACTACCCTGGGGAAAACTTCAAGTTATGCTAGGTTGGAGCGGGTAAGACGTTGTCCAGACTCTCACCCGCTTCAGCTCATAAAAACAGCCACCATGTGAGGCAACTGTTTGCGATGAAACATCACTCAAACAACACAGACGTGCTGGTTCCTGATTGTTTTTTAGTATGTCTGTGCTAGTAAATTCACTGCCAAGTTTAATTGCCATGAGCCTGAATGACAAAAAAAGAGTAAATGATAGAAAAGAAGCGCAGGAAATTAAAAGGGACAGAGTGAGACTGATTGCCTACTCTCTGGCTGTATATTTGTGATAAGTTCAAGAGTTCAAGATCCTATCTGGATAGTTTGTCTTGTGCTGTTAACCACTCGACGCCACTCTGCCAACCAGAGCTGGTTTGGGGTGACTGACCATGATACGTACCTCATAAAACCTCTGTAGTATGAGATGGTTCAGCCTGAGTTCATGGAGGTAGTCTGAAGAAAGAGCAAAAAGGAGGGGAGAGGCAATATCAAGCCAGCTGCAGTGAGCTAAACTCTATGCCTGTTTAGTAGATCAGCTTTCTGAGACTGAAATACCATGCAAAAAGTACAAGTTATATTTCACAACATGTTGATAGAAGACTCCACTTTTTAAATGTCCACTAATGAATATATATTTATTATCTGCACCTCCCCATCTAAACATCTTAAAGCAAAGCAAACAAAGTTTCCCATTGGACCAATGATGAATAAATAGCTCCCATGTGACCATGGCCAAGTCCCATTTCACTCCATCCTGTTTGTTTTCCCCACCATTGTAATTACCCTCCCCCCTCCTAAAAAGCCCCTTCTAACTTCTTACAAACTACCCAGTGGTAAATAAATGCAACAAACCCAAGGACCTCTAACTTAGATCCATAAAAACACGGCACCAGAAAATAGTAAGGGGGTGGGGAATAAAGGGGTTGTGGGATACTAGTTTATTGGGACAAACATAGCAGGGCAAAAGAAGGGGGAAAGCATTGAGCATTCAGTGCGTGGACATGGACAGGGTGTGTAGAAATGTGTGTGTATATGTGTAGAAAACAGTGCCTTTACTCCCTTCCTCTGGCTCTGACCCTGGCCCCCTGCCATGAACAGTCACAGTCTAATTACTGAAATCTGTGTGCCAGCTAAAAGCATTGTAGGAGTCAGTATTGTTTGGGGGCCCATGAGAGCAGTCACCATTCATCCCTGGGTGCCCTCTATTTACTGAGGTGGAATGGTCTTTACAAGAAATCTGTTTTTGAGAGAAAAACTTGTTTGAATGAGTTGTCTGAGACAGGCTTGCTAAATGATACAGTGTGACAGTGTTTCAGTGTGCTGAATTGCGGGACCAGCTTAAATAAGACAAATTATGGCTCCACATTATCATTCTCAAAGGACAGCAAGTTGCCTTAGCAACAAACTTGCCAAATATAGTATCCCCAAAAATTGGCATTAATACAAGTAAAGCATGCTAAACTAAGACTTTATTTAATCCAGGCCCATGTCGACATTCAATTTTCCATCTCTGCATTTATCTCCCGATGCAAAAGCTCTGCTCCTAACAATAGAAATGCTCATCATGCCCACCACTGCATCTGTTTTCCACCTTTACCAGAAAAAAAGTGGAGGGGCTGATGTCATTTTTCCTTGCGTGAAATCCCTCTGCTGCTAACCAGATTAGAGCAGTGCTCCCATGTTGGAGCCCAGCAGGGAGGGACCAGCTACATCTTAGATTCCTCTGGCCCATCTTTATCACATCCAAGAATGGATTTATTAAGCTCTAATGCTTCTAATCTGCTCGATTTTCAGTGTAAACCCATTAAGGGACATGCTGGAGGTAAGATAATGGCAGAAGAGGTGATAGAGAACTGTTTTTGATAGTGAGCCCAACTCCTGCGTGTTTATTAGACAGACTGTGATCTTGTCAAATGCAGACAGCTGAGATAAGTCAGAGTATGCTAAAAACAATGGACTTAGGCCTCTGTTATCACTGAAGCTGGAGACAAGGAGTTATTTACTGTACATCTGTGTTATCTACGTTGACTTGCTGTTTTCCCCAGGAAACTTTGAAAACAGTATCAAGAGGCCCTCTCATCGGCATAACAGCCTGGGTTTATATAAACATTTGCCAGTGGCTTGAGATAGGAGGAGACTTGTGGTTTTAAGACATCTCTGCACTGCAATTGTCACAATCTGGCAGCTTCACGCATGCTAAACCCAAACAATCAGCCATGTTATAATGCTCAATAAGATGTAATAACATAGCATCCTGGTGGCTTTTGGAGTGGTCAGGCTTCAGCTGAAGGTCCCTGGATGCTTTTGCTCAGTGTGGTGATTTTCGCCCGCCGCACTTCGTCTGCTGCGACCACGAGGCTCACCACCGTCTCTCTCTGGTGACGCAGCCGTTCGGTAGGCAGGGCCCATCCTCACCAAACCTCACCACACCACAACACAGCACACAGCCACAGTCACATGAAACCCTCACACCCCTCACAGGTCTGCAGAGCAGCTCACTCTGTCTGCCTGCTGTCACTGCGTAGAGAGGCACATTGTGCACACCACAAAGCACACCACAGTGATGCTTTCACATGCTTGTAGGAGTTTCACATCAACTTGCAGTTGTTGAAATGTTAGTGCGTGTGTGGGGTGTCAAGCTTGGGAACCATGCTGCTGGAAAGCACAGTTATCTGTAATAGAAATAGACAAACACCACGGGGTTAACTTAACCACATCGTATGGAGTTAACTTCGAGGGGCTTGCATCACAACATGAGGTACAAAGTAAAATATCAAGGAATTAAGGTCAACCCCTGGGGCCATAATAGTATTTGTAGGTGACCTACTGTACAGCAAACAGCATTAGAATAGAAGTGATGAGCTATTTTCATCATCACCACTGCAGTTTAAATCAGTTTCATTGTTGTGTCAGACAAAGACAAATGTTGCACATGACTACAAATTATGCTGTTTGCTTGTTTCCCAGCCCACCTTCATCTTTGTCTGCATTTGAGATTCATTCAGCTGTCTTGGAAGAGAATTATTTATGAGCAAATCTGTTCTCTGGAATGGCTTATCTTGTTTTTGTTTTACTGCACTCCCCTGATGCGGTTCTGCTGGGACCGCCTGTCAGAATCATCAGTTTTCAATAGAGCAGCACACAGAAAAAGTTGGAAAATAGCAACATAGTTAAAGCTTCATTACGGATATTATAATAATCCCTTCAAAAAACATCCCCTTTCCCATATCCCCTGAGTTATTAGTGAGATTATGCATATCTGTTGTATTGTTTATCTTAAACAGGGTTTTCATGTTCTCCCATGGTAGGATGGAGGTGACCACAGGTTAATGATGAGCAGCCAGAAAAGAGACGATTGCCGTGCGTTTCATTCTCAAGGCTGCAGTCCCTGGTGGTTCTCAATTCCAGATGTCTGAAGCTTTTTCTTTGAGAAGTATGGGTTCAGAAGTTTAGCCGGTCCTTTGGGCAATCATATTAGCCAATCGCTGTGCAGGGATGGCGACAGTTAGCTGGCAGCAGCCAGGGCTGAGCTCTGCATGAAGAGATGGGGTGAACTGGTTTGTCAATGTCTGAATAAAAGAAAAGAAAGAGAAGAGGTAAAAAGAAACTGTAAAAAAGGTAATATAATAGCAGCACTAAGGGCAGTCTTAGTTTTGCCTTTTGCATGAATAATGTGCTGCTGTACTGAATCCCTTGAAGGAGTCTTCCTAGGTCTCAAAACATTTGGCAGCAATAAGATCTATTAAAAAATGATACAATGTTTCGTCCTGAAAGATTGGAGCTAAACTGGAAGAAGGGAAGAGAGAAGAAGAAGAGCCGATCGCTGACTTTGTTTATTGCCATCCAAACTTGGCTCCGCCAGCCGACAATCTACCTCATGCAATTGTTTGAGATGAGTTGGCTGCCCGCCAAACCTGGAGTAAATCAGCACTGTCAGTCAGCAACAGCCAACAAGAGAGGGAGGAGGGCAAAGGAGAACGTGTACTCAAGGATGGAGAGTGGGAGGGTGAGGGGTTGAAAAGTTTTGTGCGTGTTTGTGTGTGTGACATACAGATAGTGAGGGAGTGTAGGGCCAATAAGCTCGAGAAAAGGAGGGAAAGAGTACCGGAGAAGTGGGGGATGGGAGGTGAGTGAGAAAAAAAAAGAGAAGGAGAAAGAGAAGGAAGGAGGACCTGGTGCTCTGTTGTGAAACATGAGCTCGGAAAAAGTGCTCAGAGTTTAACACCAGACCCAATGTTTTTGCAGTTGTTACTGTTTGGAGGAGGTCCATTGCGTGAGTCGACACACGCACTGGAACCTGCATACACTCACAATTGTCCCAGAGCCCCACCCCTGGAGTGCCAGTTGTTTTTCTTTCTCGGCCCCATCCTTCAGTGCACACTCCTGTTATCAAGGTGAGGTGTGCTAACAAGGCAGACCGCCTGCCTGACGTCTCTGGTCTGCTGCCAACCTGCTGGGCAAAAAAACAAAAAAAGAAACAAACACACTTGCTGAAACAGCCCAGTTCTCTAGCTCGGGGGCTTTCTCCAGCCCTGTATGGGTGCTGCTTGCTTGCGACGACGCTGCATGTGGAAAATGGGCTCTTTTCTCATTACTGCACACCGTAGGGCTTGCCTTGCACAGGGCTCCTCGTGCATCCTCAGGAAACCACAGTGACTTCTCGTTTTTATCTTGCTACAGGAATCTTTTTTCCTGCCAATTAGTTCCTAGCAATGACCCTGCTTGTTTATGTTCTGTCTATTGAGTGACATTCCCCATCACAATTAGGCAGGGCTTGTGTCTTTCTGAGCTACATGCCAAGTGCATGGATTTTCACACATGGGGAGAGACTGCTGCCCGCTGCGTGCAGGTTTATGGGGTGTATCTTCTAATTGGGTCCAAATGGTAGTGGATAAGTATGAAGATTCTGAAAAAAGGATAAAGCTGGAAAATGTGGAGGAGGGGAACAATAGCCAGCGGGAGATGGAGAAGACAAGTTCAGCAGGTTCATGAGCTGTGCTCTGAGGATTTAAATCCCTCCCCTTGACCACAGGATACTGCTAGTGTTTGTGAGTCAGAGATTTCTGTTCTGTGTGTGCGTGTGTGTATGTGTGTGTGTCACAGCTGTGAGGCTGAGAGTGACTGCAGCTCTACAAAGCTCTGCGCTCCGCTGGGTTACTCTTGGTAAACAAAGGGAACTCACAGTGTTGTATAGTGATTGCCCAACCTCTCCTTCAGCAGAGAAAGAACGAAAAGAGCCACTCAAGCACAGCAGCACCATAAAGGAGAAGTTGGAAACAGTGTAAAAACTGAGAGTTTTAAAAGTGTGAAAATAACCCAAATGTAATAGTAAAATCTAGACTTAATTATATGTCATGAAGTGTTAAGTGATCATTTTTTCCTACTCTCCCAGCTGTCTTATAGGGTGGCAGAGCTGGATGTGGGGGATGAAATGTTAAGAAGCCCAGTTTTTTTTTTTTTTTTTTTTCAGAGTGGCTCAGCTGTGTGTATTCACAGCTGAGAAAAGGGGGTAGGGGATGGTTACTGAGTAGCTGCACCCATGGCATGCCCAGCTGAACCCTCAGCCCTCATTACCCCCTCCTTCTGCACAGTGACATGCAACACTGTTGGCTTAGCTGCTTACTCCCATGACAACTAACTGCCTGAGCACCAGATGTTTGAAAAGAGCAGACAAGAAGAATGAAAAGTGTTCAAATATATCCAAGACCGATACAGTGGCATTCCTCCTCCTTGACTTGGAAGAGTTTAGTGTCTTTGGTCATCAGAAATGCAAGGTTTTAAGCTGCACAAAGGTATTTGAGTAGTAATTTTGCACAAAGGAAGGCCGTAAGTTAACACTTTTTGACTGAATTCAAAGTAGAAACGGGAGGCAGGCGATGGGAGGTAGCCTACAAATGGGTTTCTTTTGCCGGTGCAAAAAACCTGCACGTTTCCTAATGAATGTTCAATTAAGCTCAACACATTGGTCATTGTGTGAGTGAACTGTGATGCCACCACATCAACAAACCATACTGGTGCTCACTGCAGTTTTCTTTCTTAACAGGAAGTGTTGATACTGAAAAATAGCACTGTAACTCTACCGCAGGAATAGGTCTCGAAGAAGTCATACAGGAGATACAATATGCGTGCTCAAATGTAAATACACAGTTTCTACATTACTATTTTTCACTCTAAAGTGCTTTGTACAATATTTGTGCCGTCTTGTATTTTGATGTGCGACAAATGCTCACGTGACAAATGCTCACAACAGTAAAAGAAAAAGAGACTCACAAATTGTTTTGTAATCTATACATCGAAAAAATGATAGTATACAAATATTGAAATATAAAATATGTTCACTTGTCCATTTAATCATGAAAATATGTACAAATACTTTGAAAACCCAACATACTTGTATAATATGTATCTCAAATTGATTTCCCTTGTAGTTCTATCACACCTACAGTCACACTTTATTTCACACTGGTGAGACAAAGTTAAAAGGGCTTTGACCCATTTACTCCTTTGGTTTGTTTACCTATCACACCCCATTTCCCACTTTATTCATCACATATCACATATACTGTATATGTAGTTTTAGGTATTGCCATCAAATAATCATGAAGCTTTGGTCCCTTTATAGATGAGTTGCTCAAAATATAAACACCTACTGAGTCATTAGAGCAGTTCTGGATACTCAGTGTGTTAAGTACTTTTGAGCAGTTTTGGTACATGATGAGCTAGGACCTGTGTCCATATATAAGGATGACAGGACAGACCTCGTGGCAGTTGACAGTCATTGAGCAGTAATTGATAGTCTCATTATTATGGCTATCTTTAAGTTCACTTTTTCATTTGTCACGGAGATGTGATCTCTCTCACATGTTTAGGCCTATGTCATATGTCTTAAGGCCCTGTCACACTGCCTTTCACGGGCGTATCGCGGCTGAATCACGGGTAAAATTTTGCGATTTTTTTTTGCCCGTGGTTGCC
>JBBBVU010000021.1:8926993-8942367 GCA_037177055.1 Atherinosoma microstoma | reverse complement strand
AGACTAAGCTTTAGTTCCTTTCCTCAAATCATTTCTATTTTAGTAATTAAATGGGTGAGCGTATACACGATAATTGAGTAATTACCTGTGTACTCTCAAGTGAGGAGCTACTTGTCTTGAGGCTGGGGGGAAAACCCATGACCTGTGGTACTGAGCAGGTGCTGTCAGTGTTAATTTGTCACTCTTCCCTCTCATGCAGCTACTTTATTCACTAAATGACACGTCACTTTTGCTTAGATTAATTAAGGGAGCTGCATCAGAGCTGGGGCTGAATTCACTGCACTTGGTGGATTAAGCTCAAACAGAATCCGCTCTACAGTCTGCTGAACTAGAGAGGCAGGCGAGTAGGAGGCTGCTTTGTTTTCATTGGCTTTGCAGACATAAACAAGAGCCGTACTTGTGTGTGACCCCTAGGCCTGACCCCAGAGATAGAGGCTTCTCTAATGGGTGTCTCTTTCAGCAGGCGGCCAGGCTGGGGGAACAGAGGAGCCATTGTTTGGACCAGGGAAAGCCAATGCTCTCCCCATTTAAGTGCTGATCCTTGAGGAAGGAACCATAGGAGCCAAAAAAGCTGTAAACAGCCAGGGAAGCTCACTGCTTGATTCAAGATCATATTAGATATAATACCTTAAAAAAAAAAAAGCAAGCGAGCACCTCTGAGAGATGACACTATAGTCACATGATCGTTATAGGTTTTGACAGTTGTGTAAATAACACTGCTGATTAGCTCCTATTCAGGCTTGAAGTTCTTTTACTTAAAACATCTTAGAAACAGGATTAAGATTCAGCAGTTGTGTGCACTCAGTGAGCCATGACTGGGATAGGTGTTGTTCTGTTTCAACCACATCCTCTGTCACACTCATTGTGTGCATGTGTTTGCGCTTAGGGGGGCACAGACAAGGGAGATCTTCAGCTGTAAGCAGCCAAACAGGTGAGTCAGGTGTCGGTAAAGCGTGAAACTGTACCGGGCATGTAAACAATAGAAGTGCCACGCGTCAGCCCTGAGGGAGGAGACTGTACCATGTCTGCTTTGTGGAAATAAGAGAGCACAAAAGTCTGGGGTGTGATTTGTTTTTCAACCACATCAACTTTCATCATGAATTTAGTCTTTTTTTTTTTTTTAAGTCTTTCCTTAAAATTGAAATCCACATCTCGGATATTATGCAAAGAATGCATGTTTGAACCCCACACAGACCACTAACACACACTTAACTCTTAATATTTACATGTGTCAGGAGTAATCAATCATTCCCATGTCCTGAGGGCACCGAAGCTGCAGTGTAACTAATCTGCTGGCTCAATGGGATTGGCTTTAATGTTTTAAGATGTGACAGTAATTCCTCTTATTTGCTGCATACATGGCCTTATTCAGCTGACATGCAGCATATGATTGAGTGTGCGTGTGTGCACTTCAGCAGTTATTAGAGTTTTGGAAGCCCCACTACTCCCAACAAATTAATGACTGAACAGCAGGAAGACTGTGATGGGCACAGCCTCTGCCAAGCCCCTGGTCGACTTCAAATGCCTGGCTTGCTTCAGACAGTTGGCTAATCCATCAGTGGCTTACTCTCTCACTAGAGAACTCCTTCAATTTAAAGTGAGGGCTCAAAGGAGTGGAAGCAGAGCAAAGGAGGGAATTTGTTTTCCTTCTGTAGCTTTACTGTCCAAAAGCAGATGCACTGAATTTCTGGTTGAAGTTAAGCGAAAACAGCTGTATTTGTTTATATAAGAAGAGCTTGAGTGGTGTTGCATGTGGCGCTGTAAAACCAGCTGCGATGCTGTATGTAATTTTGATCAGCCAAACATAAACTTGACTCAACTTGTCACCTTCAATAAAATTTTTATTGAAAAAAAGTACCAGTAAACAACAAGAAATCCAGAAAAAGATTTGTAGAGCAAAGCTCTGTATGTACAGCATATTGCACTACATAACAAATTGTCTTACTTCCATATTATATCAGCAAAACAAAAATTATATATAAACACAAAAATGAGTGCACAGTAAAGTCTCGAAAACACACAGTCAATGTTTACATAAATGCTACATTTTCGCTGGGTCTCATTTCTTGGTATACAGAGAGTGTGTGATAATCAAGACTTCATTGAAACTGAGCAGTTAAAGGCATGTTCAAGGGTTTTTTGTTGTTGTTGTTCTGTTTTTTTCAGAAATATGTGTACACCTAATGTGTTCTCTGAAAAAGGGCAAGTATCTCATAGCTACGAGCTCATAAGCCAGATTAACCGAACCACAAATTATTTAGGTTTGCCTGATTCTGTGTGAGATGTGCAAGGAATGTTGCAAGTTCATTAAAAGACAAAAAGCTCTAGATCTCATGGACTTTAAAAATGATCCTACTTGTCTTAAAAACTATTTTACAAGTATGAGATGTCCTTACAAAAGCAGACCCTTTCTCTTACGAAAATACAATTTAAAAAGTTAAGAAAGACCATGAAGAAGTGAAAATTGTATCATAGAAAAAATTAAATTCAAAACCTTCGTCTTCTTTAAAAAAAGAAAAAAAAAGAAAAGCAACTTCAATTTAATATAAAGTAGACTACAAAATTCAAGACACTGACGGTTTCCATAAAATACATGTCCCACTCTTGGGACTTTCTGCACTCACGTACAATGTGATGCGTGCAGTTTGGGAACCTCTCACTAAGAAATTATGAAGGGCACCATGGTGGCTTGTTTCCCTTTCCAATAAATCAACAGGCCATCATACCTGATCCTACATGGTCAATGCACAGACATACAGCTGACACATGGCAAGATTAGCCCAAGAGAACAATCCAGAGTATATACTATACATTAACACACAACAGATAAGAGACCTATGGGATTTACAGAAACAAAGTACTTTCCAGTGCATATTGATTACAACACAATGATTAAGATAAAAGAACTGAAAACAGATTAACATCCTCTGATTTGTGGCGAATATGAAGGCAGTCTTTTTGGGTCTGTTTCTCAGTTTTTCCCAAAGCCATGTATCATTAGGGACGAGTTCAATAGGTTGGTAAAACATTAATTATAAGGGATGAATCATAACCACAATGAAACTACTGCGTTTCTACAACCACATATTGTGAACCCGGTAAATCGAGGTGGAAGATAACAAAAACAGGCCTGAGCTAGTAAGGCCCATCCCTGGAAAATCACAACCTTTTAAGTGAATTACTCCATCCAAAAATCAAATGTTCACTCATGTGGGCTTGAAAGACAGCGAACAGCAGCTGTGGTCATCATGAACTCATGTTGGCAGCGATATACTCCAATAGTCACATGTTATGCTGTGGCAGAAGCAGACGATTTAAGTAAAATGTGCAGTTAGCGGTCAGAATTGCCACCACTACAATGAATTGTTGCATAAATTCAAACTGCTGTTCTTCTACAGCCTATGAGAGATAAGTGATCCTGATTAAAATTTAAAAAAAAAATTTTTAAAAACAGGCACGATGATGGCCAATTTGCGGAAAAAATACAAACAAATAAAAACTAAACAAACCATGAACAAGTCCAAGACCAATACAGACAAAGGAAAATACAAAGTGATTGCACACACAAGTGTATACAGTAGAAATGGGTAAATATACCAAAAATAAATAAAAAGGGAAAATAAATTACAAAGAATATGAACCGATGAACAAAAACCATGTATTGAAGGAGCAGCACAACGAGGAAGTCAAGAGCCAGTGGTGAGACGAGGTGCTACGGGGACTGGCTCAGCGTTCAAGATCCGCAGGAAACTATCACCACAACCACATTCAGTGCACCTCACTCGCCTCTGACTACATACTCAGTAGCCCCCCGTCACCACCACAGCCGTCAAGCCAGCCTCACGCTCCCTCTGTCAAACTGTACCATTTTATGAGTGATGAAAAATTGAATGAAAAGAATTTCAAAAGAAATGAAAAAAAAGACAACATTGGTCTTTTTCTAACCATGTAACAGATCTCAAGGTTACCAGTAGCCCACAAAATCTGTCCCTGAGATATCTTTAGAGAAAATGAGAGAAAAACCTTAATTACGCAGTGATAAACTTGACACATTGTAGGGAGCAAGTAATTACAGACCCCTGATTTGTACTGCTCCTTGGGTCCAAAACATAGCCTGGGTTCAGCAAAGAAAAACATAACAAACAGCATCTTTAACAGTGTCTTTAACAGAAATTTCGTATTTCAACAATAATTACAGTCCTTTGTTTTTTTTGTTTGTTTTGTTTAATTTGTCTGCTGAGTCAGTGGTGGCTATGTATGCTAAAATCTCCCCAATATTCATCTGAGCACCAAAGACAATATAAGATCACCCAGCAGAATATCAAATTATGTAAAACCTCACAAAGGTATCCTGAGAGGAGGAGATTCTGTTTCACAGATTGGTTACGCCATATTGTTTGGTGTTCAGAACTGGTCTGCTGGGGAAAAGCAAACCAGGAAACCTTTCAGTTGAGGCACATCGCTTCAACTCTATCCCAACTTAAGCCTGAAACAGTGGTAAGTGAAATTTCCAGAGCTGATATCCAGTCCAAACTCCAGGCCTCAACACTGATTATTTGTCTTGGACATGTGAGTGAATACATCTGAAATGCGGTGGCAAGGAAACAAGTCATAACTTAAACCTTCATACAAGACAGAGGTGAGCTTGGTAGCAATCTGAACTCTGGAAGGGTGGAAGTCTAGTGCAAAAACAGTGGATCCACAGCTCCACTTCAAGGGCATGGAGGTCTGAAAACAATCACATGAAGAAAAACATCTAAAACAAAGGAGAACTTTGTATCACACATTGGGAACATGGCCAAAATAAAAACTGAATATCTGTTGAAATTAAACTAAACAATAATTATGGTCAAATTAAGTTTTATTATTTGGGGGGAATATTTACCCAATATAAGAGTATGCTCGATTCCATTGCTTTAATTTATTGCATTGTGCAAAGACCTACAATAGTTTCTATATGCATGTAAAAGTCAGCACCCCATGATTCAGTGTGCTATATCTCAGACATCATTTAACCGTCTGCATTGCTGGAAGTCATTTGTAGTAGATTAACTGGACAGATGACAACTGCCCTGCATAACTAATTCCCCTGAACAATTAGGACAGCACAGATTCAATTGCTGTTGCTACAAGAATAAAATGGCAACACAGAATCACAGCGAGACAGTTAAAGCTGGTTCATGCATAAAAAACAAAATACAACATGTTGACCGAAGTGATTTGTTGTGTGAGATTCAAGCACTTTCTATTGATTAAAAAGCCTACTGTTAATGAATTATTATTGGATTGTTTGTTACTGCTCAATAGTCTTGTTCATTTAACATCTAATTGGAGATAGCTGCACCCAGCTTGATATGTTTTCCCCACTTCTTTTTTTATGTTTGTTGGGATTTCTGGCAGTCACGTGGCTAGTTTAACTAGACGGTGATGTTCATTACTGCAAACTCCACCCCAATGCTTCAAAAGGTCCCAAATGTTTGACATGTAGCACACAACTAAAGGCAGGCCTGCCTCAAACACCTGTGCATATTAGCAGATATTTTGACAATTTCTTTTACAGTGGGTCAACTTTTTTCATGTGCAGACACTTTACCTTGTTCCCAATATGCTGAAAGATATCAAGGGATCAAATTTAATGTCAAAGCAAAGAAAATGGGGCAGAGAAAAAAGGAAGTAAAATTAAAAAAATTTTTTAAAAACATCTTATTAAAAAAAGTAATGTTCCATTGAGGTGAGGTGCAAAATGCTTTGTTCTAAGAAGTTGCCTCTTTGGAAGTTAGTAAATCAACTTGAGTGGCCACTTGGGAGGCTTCAGGAAAAAAAAAAGTCACACCACATTTTCCTTTCATTTCCTCGCCATCTCATCTTGCCTGTCAAAAACGGTAAATACTCCTTCTGGCAGAAGACACTGAATAAGGCATTCCCAGGGTCTGTGGAGGTCATTTAAGATGGATACATGTTGAAGTGCAAAAAAATTAACTATGAACAATGTACTGTACAAAATTACTGCACCACACGTAAGCCAAAATATGAACAGTGTCCTTTAGAGGAATATCGGTGTATCATGGCATCTTCTTGGAAAGAAAAAACACACAAACTTGTATAAAAGTTGGTTGTCTCCGTCCCGCGGTGACTATTTTTCTCTTCTTTCTTTCTTCCCTCGAACAGACCCGTGTTAAAATTGACAGTGCCATTAGCAGTCCAGTCCCTCACAGAGATGAAGACAGGGGGATGTTAAGGGTTGATTCCCTTCACCTCCGTCCTGCACCACCTCCTCCAGCAATAAGCCCCCTATCAAACAGAAGGCTGAGAAGAGCTGTGGCCATGCGCCACCACAGCGGCCCCTGGTTCCTTTGGTTTTGATGATACTGAAACCACAAATAAAAATGAAACATACAGCAGTTAAAACACTACAGAAACTCAAAGTTAGAAAAAGACATTAGTTTACATTTTAACTGTGAGGTTTAGTTTATGTTGGCTATGATATGTGCTGATTGACAGGAGGCCCGGTGAAAATTCAATTCAATTCAGCTTTATTTGTATAATGCCGATTCACGACAATCTCCTCTCAGGGCGCTTCACAGACAATCGGTTTGAGCCAATCTGATTGTCATACATTGATTTATACAAGCCAATTCATAACAAATAGCCTAGCTAAGGAAAAAGGGTGAACGTAGAAGCCAGAACCAGACACCGGAACGACATTGATATTTTCACAACAGTCTGCCTTTTTCCCCAGCGACACTTATCAAATAGGCCCTTTCTGTGCGGGATCCCTATGCAGGCTGGGCTTCCCAAAAGAAATTCCAAGCCATAAACACATTCATCATGCAGTCACACTTTTTCTAATCTTTCTGGCAGAGACAAGCAGCCAGCAGTTGAGGAGGAGACTCTCTCAGGTTTGCGAGCCATTTGGATTGTGCGCGATTTGGAGGATAATGCTATCTCTGCCATTATGAACCTGAGATAAGATAATTGCTCCAAATGGGATTAGGGGGCTCTTGATGAGAGGCAGGGAGTCTCTGGAAAACACGTATCTGCATAAGAGAGCTACAGTAGTCCAGCAGATTGTCTGCGGACGAAAGACAGGCTCCACTACGCCAGATAAAGTTGTGGCTATTTTCAGTCCATAAGGCAGGTACTACTTTCTCTGTGATGCCTGAAAGTCCATTGCCTTCTCTTAACAACAATGTACCGTTGTCTATAAGAGCCAAAATATCTACAGGCAGAGATTAGACTTGCCATATTTATATGACTTAAAATGGTGTCCAAATCTTGACCTAGTTACAGTAACAACTAAGAACTGCCACTGTGATAAGCCAGTGGGTTTCTATACTCTTATCAATTTGTGGTGAGCATTGCAGGGTGTTGCATAAGCTTCGCCAGGTTCCAACCAGCACAAGTGTATCTCACTTTCCACTCTCTTACTCTTACTTATGTTCAAAAGGAAAAAAAAAAGATTACAAATTATGGCAAATTCTCGTGGGAAGTTCTCTCTAGTATGCCTAATCTAAATCTTGCCCGGGGATATTTTGACAAGGACATACAAATAGAAAGATATTGACTTAATTTAAGAAGAGGCAATATTTATATGCAGCAAAAAGAGGATGAGATCACCACCAGCTCACAGCACCTTGCAATGCTTGACTTGAGAAACATAGCCTTGGCTGAAGTTTTTCCCGATTTAAAACTGAATTATATGAGAACATTGTCAGTAGGAGGGCAAAATGACTTCATATGTGAAATTATATTCATATTTTATGTCAATGTGTAATATTTAATGAAGCTCAGATTAAACATTAGACAGCAAAGGCTGCTGGGGTAAATGAGTCAGCTGAGAGATTTATCATGCTACAAAGTTTGTGCGTTTATTTTCAGCTACATGAGAAGAAGAAAGTAAACTTTATAGTCAGAAACAGATTGTTCCTGACCTTTTGCACTCGATTCTAGAGAAAACGCGCAAGAGTGACGAGGTGTGCACAGGCCTGTCGCAACTTACTCATGAGTCACACCACCAACTGTCAAAATGAGACTTTGGCTCTAAATTTAGCTTGAGATAGAGCAGCAGCGTCAAGCCAGATTCCCTGCGTCGTCACTCTGACACTATCCTGATGTGGTTTATCAGTGTCCTGTGCAGGCTGTCTGTCAGACCAGCTGCTCAGAAGCTCTGCCTTATCGCTTGAGTAAACAGGCCAACCTCTATAGCAAGAAACTCTGGATTAGTAATATCAGCAAAGAGAGAAGGGCCAAGAAAAAATGTAAACGAGTAACGGTAGTAGGAAGAGAAGAGATAATAGCAGATATTGAAATCCGCAAAACATCACAGATCAATGAATGAAAAGTAAAAATCACTTTTTATTTTTTGCAAAAACTCCTCTCCCCCCCCTTTCAACAAGTACTGAAAGGAGAGAGTACCGTGCCGTCGCTGGAACAGCGAAGAGATAAAACCACAAACGCAGCATGTGTGCAAGCGCACACACTCAGCCGCACACACAGCCACAGGAGACATTCAACCCTGCTTTCAACACCTCCTATCGAAAGCACCAGGAGTCGTCTCTCTTAAAAAAACATGGGGATGAAACCTAACTCTGCTCCTTGCCCTGCACAGGCTTGAGCAGTCTTCCTGCCATTGTGACTGTTATTACTGCTAGGTCTCAAATGGCGGGTCGGCTAATGTCAGCCATCCTCTGGGGACCTCAGAGTCCCCTCCAGGCCTCTCTGACTGAGGAGCAATTTATCTGTCAGCATCCACCAGCACTCCTTCGCTACCTAATCCCTTCTTTTGCCAGGGGCCACGGGCTCCCATGGAGAACACTTGCAGCCACATTGCTCCAAAATCCATCAATGTGATGGCAGTCAAAGGCACTTGGATTGCTTAGGGACGAGCGTCTGCACTGAATGATTCTCTTTGTAAATCAGCCGCTGTCAGGAGCGACAGGACTGACAATAAACAAACTGTAATGCCATTATTGAGTGAGAGTTTTTGTAATGACTGTCAGATCTTATGATAGTGAGAAGTGAGACAGTGAAAAGCAGAAAAACAAGTATGGGTGTATTCATGCATGATCATGTACGAAATACAATGAACTACACAAGTGGAGCCAGAAATAGTAATTACAAAGGCTGCAGTAGAATTGTGCACCCAGAACCGCATATCAATGAGTGCTTGAGTTGTAAAAACACACTCTGTAGCAGCAAGCCGCTCACTCAACACATGCATCACACACACACACACAAACATAGACGAAAATGAGTAATGCTTCCCTTTGTCACATTAGACTCCTACAAACTGGATCACTTTTCGTGATGTGTTTGAGGCATAAAAATGATTATTTATCCGTGTACCAGTATGTATCTGCAGGATGTGACTTCACTGGGCCGCTTTCACATTGACTGTCCTCTCTGTTGTTTACTCAACCAGCAAAAGGGAGCATAAGCCACTTCCTCATCCCTGACCCAGGCCAGCCTCTGTTGTGCGTCAGTGCATCCCGGCTGCACACACACATCACAGAAACCCTCCTGTCTGACTGTCTGGTTGTCTGTGTGCGTCTGCCAGTGTCACAATACATGAGTCATGCTTTGCTGCGGGGGTATAAATAACATCTGCTTGATAAGCGTATGAGAAAATAAGAAACTGTCTCACACTTTGTAGTATGAGGCTAAAAATTGAGTTTGAGAGTGTGTAGGGCTGGGAGAGACCTGTTTCCCACAAGAAAGGTTTTATAAGGTTTAATCTCTAAACTTGAAGCCTTCATATACATCATTATGGATTTCACCCCCTTTCGACAAGGATTGGGCTGAATGGACCTCTTCTCTGAGTGTCTCCTGCTCCTTGCAGAGTAAAGGGGGCTAACTTGAGGCTCCCTGGAAGCACAGCTGTTCCCCTCTGGGCTCACATGCTGAGCTTCGGGTTACAACATGTGTACCTACTCCTGCAACTTCTGCTTTTTTTCATGCACGTCTCAGTAGTTGTTTAAATGTGTACGAGTGACTAAATATTTGTTAGACTTTTGTATGCAAAAGAAAATAAATCTTGCACTCTGCAGAAAATATCCCTGCAGTTAATGTAAAGCCAAAGAAGTAACGGTATGTCGCGTTTTTTTACAACACGCCCATGTAGAAGCAGCACATTGCCACCCTGACCACAGCGTGTTGTTTGAGAGCAAGCATCTTCCATCCCTCTTGCCTCCACAGCACAGTGAGGAAACAGGAGAAAAGAAAGAGAAATAAACAGGAAGAGGAGGCAGGGGAAAGACCTGGGCTTGGGGGGGTGGGTTGTGGTAGGTGGGGGGAAGGGCTGTCTTGGATTTGCAGTATCTTTGGCTTGAGGGAAAAGAGGTGGTGGGGGTGAGACGCTGGGCTGAAGTTCTGCATGTGCACAGCCTCTCCAAAACAAACACGGAGCAAAAACAGTAAAAGAGAGCAAACTTTTGACCCGCCATTAATCTCTGTCAGATCAACATGAGATCCAAAAACTGAAAAGTGTGTAGATGGTGTTGCTAATGTGTGGACTTTTTCCTAATAGGTTGGAAGGGCAATCTGACACACGTACATATTTAGAGACACATACAAACAGAATTACCCCTTGATGGCAGCTACTACTGTGTGGTGGTACTACAGTGAAAGAGAGTGGACGTGAAAAGAAAAAAGGTTGATCAAAGATTAAACTTCAGTTGGATTAATGGTGTCTTTTTCTTTTATGGTTGTCAATATCTTATTATAGTGAAAGTGACTTGTACAAGAGAATGGCTCCAACTACATAGTCCATAGCTAAGGTATAATTTTTTTATAAATAGTACTTGTTTATGGCCATGAAATACAAAAGAATGTGTCCTGAGTTTATGCAGTCAGCACGCTGCATCTTTCCTCCTCACCAATTGAAGGTGTTCTCTGTGAAACTGGTCTCCTATCAGCTGGAGTTTCTGTCCAATGCAAGCCTCCACGCTGCGTGCCACAGGCTGGTGCCGGGGTAGCCGCTCCATCCCGTTTTGCTGGTCCACACTGTCTTGTTGCCTCACTTCAAGATCCCCAACAAGCTCAAAGTGTGCTGGGAAGTGCAATCGAAAACCTGCGTTACCTGTTGAGTGTCAAGGCTGATACTTATTAACTTGTAAACAGCACATGTTAAGTAAAATAATCTAAACAAAGCAATGACACCTGATGGGCTTCTTCTTACTGCAGGTACAAAGATCTGCTAAGCGATGGTGAAAGTGGCTTTGGCCAAGCAGGCTGCTTGGCTCAAGCTACAACTTTCCCAGGTGTTGTTTTATTACACATAATCGTTTTATAAGTTACTCACACACAACAAACTTACACAGGATTTTGAGGTAATTCAGTTGTTATGAATCTACCCTGGAATGAATACTTGTATATGGCACCACTGTAGCTTTGATAACCAGTCGCTGATAAACAGCTCTCTGAAGAACTGATACACAGGTGAGCTCTGCTGTCACATCTTTTAAGTCACAATGCCAGTCTGGCGCCTTTTGTAGAGCAAAGCAGCTGGGTACACTGCATGCAGACCATAAAAGCAAGCGTGATGATGACTATCGGGCGCCAGAGGTGAGATCAGTAGAGCGAGGCTGTTTTATATTTCTCACAGTGTCACGTTATGCTTGAGTTTTATAACACTGGTTATCATGCACGAGGCAATGTTCCCCTTTTCACTTTTGAAACACAGTATGTCATCAGCCTCACCGTAGAAAAGTGGTCTGGGCTCCTCTGCGACTCCACAGGGCAGCATGCCGTTGTTTGATACCAGGGCAGGACCAGGTGTCTGTGTGCCCCGGTCTTCACACTTTATCTCCCTGAATGTTGTGCGCCAGCACGGGGGATCTGGCTCAAACACATCATCCTCCTCATCGTCCATACGGGGGCACTATAGGATGAGCAACTTTGATAGTGAGAAGACAGATTGAGAAATGTCATGGCTAAATATATCACCGAGGCTAAATATAGGACATTTTTTGCTCAGAATACAATATAAATGAACGGCATCCCAGTTTCTTTCAGTAATGATAGTAACCTTGAACAAATCCACTCTGGATCTGATGAGATGATCTCAGACACATTCATTATTCCTTCATTCCTCCAAAGCACTCATTATCATTATGGATGACCTGTCGGGCCACTAATGAGTGCTCTCAAATCAATAAAACCACAATGGAGAAGTTGGGTGGAAGAAAATGAGTGAGCATTATGCCTTCATTTGTGGCTAAATGTGTGGTGCTTGTTCATCCAAATGGTTCTGATCAACCAGAGATAAACCACACAATTCACTGCAGTTAGGCAACACAGTTAAGCCACACTTGTATAAAACGGAATTTAGCTCATAAGGTGAGGGAGATGAAAAGCCTTGAATTAAGGAATTTTAATTAAATGTCTTTAGAACAGTTCCCTGTTTGCATTTATATATCTGAAATTTAAACATGTTACAGAAGTATATATAAAAAAAACAACTTTAAAAAATCCATTAAACCCATCTTACCACAGTGTGACAATCTCTCCAAAGTCAACAGTGCACAGCTTTCAAACTTCAGTCTTATAGTGGGTCAAAGAGTTATCAAAATATAGGTGAAATTCAAGTTGCCTCACTAGCAAAACCCCAAGTCACCACTGAGTTGTAATTCAGGGTTACACTACTACCACACTTCCAAATTAGGGTTCACAGCAAAAGGGTAATGACAGTGCTTGAGGAAAATCCTAAGCCACTCTCCCTGCTCTGGTTTGTCAGCCTGCCAGGTCCCCAAGAAGAAGTTTTCATTTCTTCACTCATCGTAGGCAGATTGTCCTGTCTGTAGCATGGGCAGACCTCGTCATAATGTGCGCGCTTAATGTTTTGTTTTTGACAAAAGGCATGGTAAGAGCATGCACAGAATAAATAAATATATAAATGAATGAATAAATAAAAACAACTCCAGATATGTTGGGCTGTTTTGCTCTTCTGAGCAGACAGTGTGCTGTATGTTTGTGTCAGACAGTGGCTCCCCCTGCTGCAGACAAAATAACCCAACAAAGGCGAGGCAGAGGTGGAGGGGAGGGAGAAGGAGAGACGGGCTGGTGGTTGTAGTGGTGAGGCGGCTCTGTTATTGACACAGTTTTTATCCAACGGCTTCAAGATAGGCTCACATCACACCATTTTTTTAAAACCATATGTAACATTGCAACCGAAAAGACAACTATGACACAATGGCGCACATTCTCCTCGCGTGAAAAGCGACACCGCAGACTCGCGACATTGTTATAATTTTCGAAAACGTATCTTGTTTATGAAAGGAGCGCGTGCACACCCTAAATGAGGTGAAAAAAAATCTACAACTGAGTGAAAGGACGCATTTGGTGTATTATAAAACAGGGTGTAGAGAGAAAATATAACTTGGCGTGTATGTAATAACACGCTAACAGGCGTTTATAATGATGTTTTACGTTGAAAATGGCTGTCGGTGTGTTTTTAACAAAGTGCCGATACATGACACAGACCCTCTGCAATGTAAACTCCATCCGCACGCGGAGCTGTATAAGCCGGGAAAGCCGGTACAATTCAAATCTCTGCCATGAGACTGACAGCCTGCTCTAAAGTCAAATCCGTTTTAAGTTGAAATGCTCTGACGTTTCTGGGTACATAACGTGTGTTGAAACAAATTTGGTGCGTGTATTTCAGCCACAGCGTTGTTTGTTGCTTCTTCCTCAGGACGGGGATGTTAGCCTACATGTTGACCGGCTGCAGGAAAGCGCATACTGAATGAGAGCATTTAAAAAGCTATTCTCGTGTACTTACCCTCAAAGATTTGCTTTGTCTTAAGGAATGTCTTGCACCCAGAAAAAAAAAAGAAAGAAATAATGACAACAAACTAAATATCCCGGCGAGTCAAGCGAGTTTAGTCCTTTTCACCTCCACGACTACTTCCATTCTGTGAGGAAAAGTGCTACAAGCCGCTTTTCGCCGACGTCAGCTCCACACTGACTCCGCACCGGGGCGTGGTGCAGAAAATGAGTAAATAGAGAGTGAGTTACATTCGGGTGCTACGACCAATGGCTGACTTTGTTTATATCCCGCCTTCTCTGTCGTGTATTCAGACACGTGGACGGGAAATTCCCCGGAGCACGAGACTTCTTTCACGCTACTACTGTGCTCATGTGGTCAGAATTGCCTGTGAACTGCTGTCATCTGGAGGGTTTATTTAACCACGCGTATATAGCAATGCTTTATGCTGACATATATACATGAAATACCCTCCATATTTTTGTGGCATTCAAGTGTTTATTAATTAAAACACTACCTAATGTTTGTAGCGCACAGCATCACATCATTTTCCCTTCTGTAGCAGGTTATTAGTCAACTTGAATTTCTTATTACATCTAATTATTTAAGCTTGTAGAGCCGGTTTCAGCAGCACTAACTTGAAGTAGCTGGTGTCATATGATATTGTGTCTCACATTGTTGTGAAGGAATTTGGCCAACTGTTAAATGTTGCATCAGCTCATTGAGGTTTGCAGCATCATGCACAACTTTTTTAAGGTCACCAGGATTCAATTGAGTTGAGGTGGGGTTGGCCCAATTTGGCCCAAGCTTTAGCTTTATATGACTTCACATTTGACTCTTGAAATGGCCTGTTTTGGTATATAGAGGAGTTTATTGTCAGCTTAACGGTTGGTTGCAAGGTGCCCAGATTACATAGTTGCAAAAAAAGCTTGAATCATCACCCCTCCACTGATAGTGTTCCTTTTTTCACTAAATTTGAAGCTGTGCATTATAACCAAACACATCCACTTTGGCCTCATCGGTCCACAATACATTGATTTTTATCAATTCTTACATTTTTCTGACAGAAAAAAACAGAGCAGCCATCTTTTATTTGATAAACTGTTGTGACATTTTTTTTTTGACATTGTAGCTGAAACTGACCTAGTTTTAATAGGGGATGGCCTAGATCTTCATCAGTTTAATTAGGCACCTGTTGTGGAGAACATGTGTGTAAAACAGAAATCCAAGATCTTTGACTGGATAACAACAGCTAACCTAAAAATTATAGCATAGTGTGAAATACAATATGTGCAAAGCTGAGCAAACAGCAAATGGCAGACATTGAGCAAGAAGAGTGTAAATCATCACTGTTTATATTTTAAATAAATAAATACATAAAATCTAAATTTATTTAAGGCACACCTGTCGTGTTGATATGTTCGATTTGTCTGGGTATTTATAAAATGGATTAAAGCATAACATACCCTAAGGATCTAGCCTGATTAGACCAAAATAATGAGATTTTGGTTGCTATCTGATTGCAACCCCTTTATGAACAGGAATGGAGAGAAGAGAGCGGAGGAGGAGTTGGGATGAGAAATGCAACAAGATTGTTGATGAACCGTAAGAG
>JBBBVU010000021.1:8907427-8925412 GCA_037177055.1 Atherinosoma microstoma | reverse complement strand
GTGAGGTCATTACAGAGAAAGCTCTGGCGGAGCAGCTTAATGTTGAAAATTCATCATCTACAAGTACAAGAGATGATCAATATCTTTAATAGACAGAATAAAAAGAGAAAATCTTTATGTGTCCATAATTTGTTTCCAGTTACAGGTAATTCCTAATTCGTAAACTACTCAACTGTTATAAAGTTCATGTTTTTGTGGATTGTAGCTGTCATGTTGTTATGGCCTGCAGGTGTTGGTGATTTTCCCCTCCTGTCAGGGCTCTCATACTGATCAATAAACCTCAAGACAGCTGGAGCTGAGGCAGACCCTCTGCATTCTGTCACAAATTATCACCCCACCCCCAGCCTCTCTTTCTCTCTCTCCACCGTGAGATCATATCCCAGCACTGAGCTGTGTGAGAAGTCCCTGACACCCCCCCCCCCCCCTTCCTCCACTGTCCTGCATTAATTAGCTTTTTGACTCCGTCCCACCTGCAGCTTCTTTAAAGAGGTGGGGATGCACTGAGGAAGAGAGGGATTGGTTTCTTCGTGCGTCGTGATATAGGAAACCTGATCACTTCCTGCATGAGTGGCCGCTGTAAACAACAAAAGGTTTAAAAGATGTGGGAGCATTAGTTGCCGCTTCCCTTTGTCTTCTGGTCAAACAAAGGCGACCCCCACCTCCTACCCACGTCCATTTCCCACTTAAGAGATTGACAAGAAAACACCTGTAATTACAACAGAATCCTGTTAAGTAAATGTCATTGTTGAAGGGATAATTTGAGTATTTAAGTGTTACAGTACACTGTCATCAGCAGTGGAAAAGAAGATGTACATTTGAATGGCTGCTTATTCAAAGTAGACAGTATAGACGAGAGTACAAATATCTTAAAAGTAAACAATAAAATATATTGATTGATATGGATGAGTGTGTTTATAGTATTTGTGAGGCTGCGGGAATCACAGAGGCCATGACAAAACTCTCAGTGGCACAAAAACAGGCTTCTTAGAATGAATTAATTATGATTAAATTCACTAGAGCCTTGACAACTATCTACTGTAGAAACATAAATTTTAAATTCAACTCATTGTTGATTTAACGAAGTGAGTCTTGTCCATCAGTATGTGGATTATGGCTTTGTGTGATGACAGTAATTTCTTTAGGTGTTTGAAGTGCACACCCACACATAACATTCAGACTCATAATGATATGACAATATATTTACAGAATAGTGTCAGAATGCCACATATATAGCTTCTGGCTAATATCTGTCACATTTCTTTGTCTCTAGTGCTAAACAACATTTTCATTGACTTGAATTGACTTTGTGGAGGCAAGTGTTCATAAACAAGTTCCCATAGACGCCTGAGAACCCTGAGAGAGAGAGAGAGAGAGAAAGAGAGAGAGAAGGCAGGCATCAGTTTATGTTACATCAGAAAGCTATTTCTGAAGAGCGATGCATACACACCCACACAGAAGCAAGCGCGTACACATCTTTGTGCACATACACACATGGCTGCACAATCACATGCCCTAGTTCTTCTGTAACCTCAAAAGCCCATTCCCTCTTTTGATATTTCATTCTATGTGCAGTTGTGTGCACACATCTGCAGCAAACACACACACGCTCTCACAACAAACATTCTCAGCACTTGAATTCCTGCCTGGAAACTAAAAGGGAGGGATTTCATTTGCTCCAACTGGACATGTTCCTTGGCAACCACATCTCGACTGCAAGCCAGTTAGATGAGACATGTGCAGAACCCTGACCCAATGGCAGAGATCATACTGGAGTATTGACAGGATGACTGAAGGGGGCAGGGGTTACCTCTCTGCCCTCTTTGATATCAAGCAATCTCATTTCCCTCTCTCTTCACCATCGGTTCAATTCAGATGGTATTTGATTGGTCTTCCTTTGTAGATTTAACAGGAATACAAGGCAAGGATCAGCACTGATCAGCAACGATGAATATGACAGTGTCTGAGGTCATATTTGTGTGCATTTAAAAATATACACATATACTCATAACTTTCTGTGATAATAGCCTTAGATTTACGTTCTCTATTAAACTCATCTGTTGTTTTTCATCCTTTCAGGTCAAATGGTCTGAAATGTGTTCTTTTATTCTAGTAAAAGAAAGTAAAGTTTATCTTCTGTCAGTCAACAGCTCTGCACAGGTCCTCTCAGGTGAAGACACACTGAATAATATATCAGGCATGAAGAGGTGGCAAGGGTAATTTTGAGCTTGAACCCAACCTGCTTTAGATATTGTGGAGGTGAGGCTAGTTATGAAGCGAATGACACCTGATCCGTCCGACGTAACTGAGAGCACCTACACAAATGGCCAGCTTTTGCAAGGGCTGTCTGGTAATCATACATCTTCGTCTGGCTGCAGACTGCAGAGGCCAAACCTCACACTGTTGAACTGACTCAGATACAAAGGCCTTTGTTATTGTGGGTAATTGTTGCACTCGTAAAATAAGAGTGAAGAGGAAGATTGACCTATGTGCAAACTTATCATTGTCCCATGGCCTACGTTTTATAATGCACCTTTTTTTTTTTAGATTTAGTGAATTAGGTCATAGCTTAAGCAATTTCTTTTAAGAAGCTTGTCACTTTGCAGCTTTTCTGGAGTCTAAATCATGACACTGTCCGTTTGAATTTTTATTGTAAAACTTATCTTGCAAATCAAATCCTGCTCTAATCCTCATCTAATGCTAATCCTATTAACAAAGACTACAACACCCGGGACCACTCCACTGGGTCAAATACTTCCAGAATTTAAAAAATAAAAATAAAAAATAAAAAAAACTATCAAAAGCAAATTAATGAGACAAACCGTTGTGGTTTTAGTCATTGTGTCAACTAAACTACTGAGGGTTTTATTTTCAATACAACCTTGTAGTTTAAATGCAAAGCATGATTTAAAGGAAAAGTTCTCATTTTTAAAAAACCTTTCCCTGTCTCATCTTATTTTACAGCCTCAATGATTATGAGGATAAAGGTGTTTTAAATTAGTCCAATATTAAGAGAGAAACTTGAACTATTTTCCTCATTGCTATATAATCCAACAGGACAAATGAAAGTACCTGCTTTTGCCAGATATGCAGACTGATATTAATCTGACTTGTAGCAGAAGTCTAATTTAAAGAAAAGACGAGTTATTACCATTGAGTGTTTTACACAGCTTGCACAGGGTGGGACTGTTGTGTCCTTCTTTTTTATGCCGCCACACAGTTTAGAGTACAGAGGTGAAGTGTGAGTGAAAGTATTTATTTGAGCTAGCAGTGGATGAAGTTACAGAGCTGAATTGACCAGAGGCTAATTTATACATCCACTGCATCACCCTCAGGCCTTGCAGACAGTCATTTTTCAATGGGCAGATGCTCAGTCCTCTAAAAACCTAACAACAAAAACATTGACGCCAGACATGATGCTACATGTTGATCAAATGCTAATTTGTTCAAGGTTAGCTGGAGCCACAATTTCATTATAAATAGGATGTGGCATAAAAATTGAAAAATAACAAAGCACCTGTAAGAATCAAAGACAAAAACTTAACAATTTATTATACAACACTTAGTTTCACTCCAGCACATTGCAGATCTTTATGAAAGGGGTATTGCTGCCACCCCAGAAAAGAATTAGGGACTTTATGACATTATGTGAAAAGTTTATTGCTCTAATAATATATTCCTCATATTTAAACATTATATTTGAATGTTTTAACATTTTCTTTTCCTTCTAACTATAATTTTTCATATTATTATAACATATTGTGTCATATTAAAAACAACTCCAGTTTTTCCAATATGATTTATGTCTTTTTACATCATTAGAATGTTATAATATCCCTTTTTTCCTTGTGTGGCAGGAAAACCCTTTTGTAGATCTTTGTCCACTTTGACTTGTTTTTCTTCTACAACGGAGCCGAGATAAAAGATCATCAACAGCACCAACTCTGCCGAGAGTAGTCTATATTTCAGATATTTCTGAAATATTTGTGCAGTGATATGAGCAGATGGAAGCAGAACAGTGTCAGCTGACCAGAAACGTAGAAGACAAGAATACATTTCCACGCCTGAGTTACAAGAAAAATGGAAAAATTCCTTTAGAAATTTGTTTTCATATAAGATATTAGGATTTTTCTCTCCTGAAGTAAGCAAAATAAAACAAAAACACACACGCAAAGAGGAAGTTATTCTTCATTTTCTCTCAACTTTACTAATCCACAAGTTCAAAATGCACTTAAAAAAATCTTGTTAGGAACTAATGTGAGCAAAGACTCCACCTGGCTGCTAGTTGTAGCATTTTTGATCGATATAATCTCAAACATTTTTGTCTTTATTGACCACTGAAAGCAACACTAAAAACAAGGAAGCACACAAGACACAGCCTAACTATACTGGAAATTTCTTCTAAATCATGGTTTGTTTGCCAGACTTTTATCTGAGTCCTGCAAATATCTAATGAAAATACACGACACCAAGTCTCCGGCCCTGTTAGGAAATTATCTCTTTATGTTTGCTTGACTCTTAGCACATGTAAAACTCCAGCCACAGAAACAGCCACCCTGTCATTGCACAAGTCATACAATATTAAAAAAGCCTTTAATTCTTCCTCTAAGTTAATAAAAAAAAACTAATATTTCATGTCATGAGGAACTTCTTGTGACCTTTCACTGAACCAGCAAATATTTGATCTTCTATGCACATAACTCCTGCCTGTCCTCACATTGCACAGCCCTGCTTCATGGTTTATGTCGTAGAGAAGACACATTTACATCAAGAAACACACAGTTTGCAGGTAATGCTTTCATGTTGAGCGTGAAAAATACATTGAGATGCAGAAGCCTGCCTTGAAGTTTTGCCTGTCGGCTCCTCAAAGACAGGAGTCGTCTTGAAAAGTCTGGCTTTCAATTAATGATACTGACTGGTGTGTCAAGCTGCTTCATACGCATGAGGGTTTATTTGTGGCAGCAACCGTAACACTCATGCATAAACATGCACACAGTAGATAAAACTGGATAGCTACGTGGGAGAGCTGACCAGTTATCCCAACTTCACAAAGGCACCCTGTTAATCTGCCGCACACATTAAACCACAGCTGCTCAAAGCAGACATGTCCTTACAGCTGTGGACATGACTGTCTCTCCCTCTGATGTGCAGCAGCTCAGCGGTGTCCGCAGCCTCGCAGCACAGAGGCAGAGGATGAAAACTCAGAGACTCCTCACAATGTGTGAGTCAATCTCACACCAGGGATATGACAATCCAAAGAGCCCTCATAACCAAACACAGCCCTTCAGGCGTGCACAAAGGGCTTTTCTCCACCATAAAAGGCATCACACTGGTCTTTCAACACTTTTGAAATGCTGATATTGTTTTCCACAGGACTTTCGTCATGCTTTCAACATGAAATCCCTAGAGGTAACAACAAAAAAGAGATCAAATAAAAGCAACAAATGGCTTAATATTTAATCACTGTTGATCATTAAACAATTCAAATAAAGCTGATTACAATCAGTGCGCTGCTTTTTCCAACAGCAAAGACTCACCGCACCGGTATCACGATTTATTTATTTGCAACTTAATTAACTGTGGATGGCTCAAAGGCAGCCGGCTGTTGCATGGAGGTCCAGCGTAGAGGCCTGAGGCCTGTGCGCAAAAGCAACATTAATGGCATCTATCATCAGCTACTAATTATGCTGCCTGTGGGCCCGACTGGATCTGGTTTCAGCTTTGGGCTGCAGCCACCAAACACTTAGCATTCATATTTAATCACACCTCATTATCCAGCAACAATGTAGGAAGGACACAGAGACTGTACCTGATAAGACAGACAGACACATACAGACAGAAAAAAATATCTCCCCCACTCACATATTGACACCTGGAAAGACAAACAGCAGCGAAATATCAGCGCCACCAGCCAGTGAGCGCTTGGAAAGAGGCCTCTGTGCTTGAAGTGACTCAACCTCTTTGATGAGCGGTAGCACCCCGTTTCTGTGCTTTCTCAGCAAGCTGTTCCTTTCATGTGAAATCCTCTTTTTTCAGTGTTTTCTGGTTCAAAGAGCAGCAAAACCAAATGAAGGCTAATCCTTTATCCTCACAACAACTGCTGGTTTGTTGCTGGGTTATCAGCTTAGAGTCATGATGTCACACTCCTCAGGTCTTAGCAGTCTGATGTTGGACATCAAATATGACTTTAGTCTACTCAAGACACCTGTCCTTGTTATTGTAATTCAGGTGAAACAGAATATAGTGAGTCATGTTTTCCCCCTCCTCTGGCAGTTTAACAATAGTTTCTGGTCTTTCTTTAGATTTCCCAGCATGTGTGTCTTTGGATTCTCTTTTCTTTTTGTCACTGCCTTGTTAGCGTAAGTTAGTGGCCATCTGGGGAGTTACTGTATCTGATGCGCTTCAGCAAGTTCTTTCAAGGGCGGGACTGCTCAATTTGTACTTAACACTGGTGCAGATAATTATCCAGCACTTGTTCGCCAGGTCCTAGGACTCCCGCCAGCTGAAACAGGAGATGCTCCTGAAAGATGCAGGAGCTATTAAACAAAAAAAAACTACAATATCTTCTTTCTTGGAGCTGTGAATAGACACACAAATCTTTTCTCCCTTCTGACTGTCTTTGTCCTTTGTGATTTTATGAATCTGGGAGTTTCAATATCCTAAAAATGATCATAAAAGTACTGAGAAATTCAAGAAGTCATTGCAATCAGCAATTTTGAAAGAAAAGTTATTAAACACATACATTTATATAGATATATACATTGTCTTTAGATGTTTTTTTTTATTCACCATTTCCCTAGTCTCAGGTTACATAATGTATTAGAAATGAACCATGTTCTATAGCTGGACAATTCCATTTCCACCATTTTACGTAATGTTTAGTTTTTCATACTTAGTTCAGAGCCTTGGCATCATAGTAGAAGTGTAAACAAAACATTTAAGAGTTATTTGACCCCTTGTGGGGATAAGTAATCAGTGTGTGACCTCAGACACCACCGTCTCTCATTTCTCATCACAGACAGAAGGCCACGAGAGAAAGTCATCAACAGGCACGTACGCTTGCCTTTAAACTCGTCCATATTCAAATAAATACACATGCACCCACGTACACATTCCTGCTTCCAGTGACATGATTAAAAAATGTACTAGCGAGGGATTAATGATTCAATTATTTGTCATTAAATTCAAGTGTTGATTTTTGTTACATATTTAGCTTTTTACTATTTTCAACCTTCTGTAATGATGTTCTCAAAAATCAACCTTGTGATGAAACACACGTAACTTAATATACTGAAGGTGTCACAACCTATAACCCTGAATTATTCATTCAAGAAAAGCAGTCTGATAGAAAATCAATCATCCAATCCTGATCTGATGCAGAGTCTGCTGAAATATTAGCTGCTAGGAAACATACCAGTCCATGAATGCCCTTTAATGTATATTCCATTAAAAATTAACTCTGGTCCAACACTGAGTCAAATACTTGTATGTGTATGTGCGAGTGTGCTTTTGATTTAGCCGGGCGGGGTCACTGCGTCCACAGCTAGGGCTCGTTCTGGATGGCGTGTCTTTGGGATGCCCTGTAGACAGGATGGGTTGGTGGAGGGAGGGCCGCTCGGGTGTAGTGACCTCCAGTCAGTGTTATGTGAACCCCCTCGTGGACCGTGATGAAGTCAGATTGCCTAATACAGGGAAAACAAAAGTGCTGTCAGTCAGGCCGGACAAGTCATCAACAACAACAGCGGCACCGCCAGCCTGGGAGAATTTCACAGGCCCTTTGAAGAGGTTCACTTATGGGATATTGATGATGGAAAGACAACTGACTTCTACACTGTTGCTGCTAATGGTCTCTAAGTGATCAGTGGTGAAAATGGTCTATGTATTTTCTGCTTGGTTAAATAGGATACGCTCATTACAGAAGCTCATCTGTGTTTTGTTTTAAGTGCTTTTTACGATTGGTCTCAAAGTGTCAAATAACAATCAATGCCTGGCCTTATGAAGCTGCGGCAACTCCATATGAGACTTCATCGTATGAAATATATTTGGACAGGACAGAATTTGAAAGAATCAACAAACGAGCTCTACATTTGCCATTATGGATGAATTATACCAAAATCATAATCCGCCCCATGAGTAATGGGACGCTGCTTATCACTCTCACAACACGTGTGACTAACATACTTAGTCATCTGGCTGTTGTTAGGGGTGTGCTCTAATTAGCCAATCCCCCTTTCAATCAGTATTTTCACAAAATTTTCAATGAACAACATCTTCTTTTTCTAATCCACCACCATTTACTGCCATTTACACTGTTTATTTACATGCTTTGTTAGCCATCTGATAAGCATCTCCAGTGAACTGTGATGAGCATTATGAATGAGATCATCATCCGCCGTAATCTTCAACCAGAGCATGAGAACTAACAGATGATGGAGAAAAGCCAGTCTGCACAGCTCCAGCAGCTTCCTTTGGTGAAACCCCCACCCTTTGGCAACCTGCCCTCCTACTGTACACAACACATTTTGTCCTTCCACTTCAGATGATGTCATTTCAACAGTGAATATTTACACCATATAGGCAGCACACAGGCAGGATGCACAAAATAAAAGGTAAAGGGATACAGAGAGCTGCAACAGTGAGAGTGAGCTGTGCTTGACCACATTCCAGGAGTATGAGGTGACCCGGTGTTGACTGGCCCACGAGGAATCCCTTTGATAGTGCTCCTATCTTCCCAGCGATCAATACACAGTACTGCGCTGATAAAAGAACATGGCTCACATCAAAGCGTATGCCTGCCACAATGAGGAAGATAAGTAATAAAATGTCAATTATTAATAGAGGGGAAGGGTCCCCTTTCAAGTGGGAGAAAATTTAGATAATGAAATTCAAACAAAATTCAACGTCCACAGATAACATCCTGAAGGCATCAAATTCTTTTAAAACAACATCTTATAGTTGCCTCTTGGGTTAGACAAAAGATTTCATTGCACGTAATCAGTCCTGCTCAAAGAAGAAATCCAGTTTTGAGAAGATGCGTTCATGTAACCCTTCTGCAACCCTCGAACATCCGTCTGCAGCTGCCTGGTGGCTGAACCTTTTGCCTTCACCTCCACATAACCCCAACATCTGTCCCTCCAAACTACAAATGCACAAACTCAGATTCACAAGCACCTGAACTCTCGACACCTCACTGTGGCTCACAATCAATATTTTTCCCCCTGGAGTGGCTTTGTTCTTTGATGTTTTGATTCAGATGGCCAACTCATTTTTTCTTTTGTTTTTTTCTTTTTCAGTTTGGCTTCAACCCAACTATGAATTTCATATCTTTTGATGCAGCTTGTCAGACGCTATGATTTATTGATCAGAAAGGCTGTGATATTTGAGGGAAAAGGGAGGCTGGCACTGGACTCAGGACCTCTCCGCTGTTGTTAGACAGTACACAGCTTCACTGTGAAACCCTTCACTGTGGGTGAATGTTAAATATTCATGTAAAAAGTCAACATATGGATTATCATGCATCTTTTATGTTTGCAATTCCATATAGAGACAAGATGTGGCACCAAAAATATTTGTAATAAAAATATCTTTTTTGTCTATGCGCTCTCATTTTGCTCAAAGGTAACTGCTTGAAGCCATGTCCTTGCTGTTGTGTAAAAAAGAATGAAAACCTTGGTGTAATTACTAATGAATCTGTGAATGTTTCTGGGCTGTTCTTTCCCATGAAGTCCACATGAAAGCAGTTTATTGATTTCTCAGACCAGATAAATGTGCTGTGAAGTTTTGCTCTATGTTCCCTCCTCATGTCTGATGTCTCCCATCTCTGCTGGAACAGTCTGAGCACATTGAATGGCCATGTTTGTTTGTTAACATCTGACTGATTACAGATGACAGAAATTAGTCATGTTGCTTCATTTAGAACTGCTTTCTGAACTATTTTCCTTTTCAAATGTATTAAAATAACTGGAGAGATTGACTATGCCAGAGCAAAAAAGAAAGATTTTTTTTTTAAAGAGAAAGAAAAAAACATTTCTGCATTAATTGCTCCAGTGGAAATAATGCAGTACAACATGTATGAGTTGATATTAGCTTGTAAAACAGGTGCTGACAGTTGTAAAGTAGCACAGTTTGAGGGGTGGGGGGTTACAGTAATTCAGGAGAATTGCAGGAGTTTCTCTCTCCAGCTCTGCAGGTTGCCTGATCTGCTTCTTTTGACAAGCTAATGTGCTGACTCTGGGGCTCTCCAGCACTCAGCAGGGGGCTCCTGACACCTGCAGCTGAAGGACAGCCCAGGAATGAACATATCATCTTTAACAAAGGGACCTCTTTAAAGTCCAGCTGGGATGCCTGTTTGGGTCCCATGACAGAGCAACAGCCAGGGAAGACTCTTTACAGCTTTAAAGAGGTAGAATGAGGTGGGTTGTATGTGCCATTTCAATCATTTCAAGGTTTAGTTTTTATAGTAGAGATGTAGAAACTCTGGCATTTTCTTCAGCGTGAATAATAATTAATTCATAGTTAATTGATCCATCAGTGAATTCAAGTTGCTCTGGCCCAGATACAGAAAAATAGTCCCTAACATGGACATTTCCACCACCATGTAAGAATGCTGTATTTACCTTTTCTACCTCAAATGTTCAATCTGTCCACAATATTTTTCCAACACACTTTTGGCTTTGGTCTGTTATATTTTACAAATTCCTAATGGACCAAAACTTTCCTCTCTGTAAGGCAGGGATTTTCTCTCAGTCACACTATATTACACATTATTATTGTTTGGAGTTCTCCTGGTGGATTCATGAAGATTTAGTTGTTTAGAAGTTATCGTGGGTTCCTTTGTGAGCACAAAAACTATTTCACTACTTGCTCTTGGTGCTATTGATCTTCGTTAGATGATTATTCCTATGGAGCTGCATTCACTTTTTTTTTTTGCTTTTGATTTTCCTGCGTTTGTACGCGCCTCATCTGTGGAATTGTGAAATCGTTCTCACCCTGGTGGATATCAATCACTGCTGTGAAGATCACAACAGTTATTGATGTTTCTTCATCGTGAAGAGATGTTTGTTTTTTTATTTTAAGATAAAACAGAGCGCTCCATGACACTTTAAAAAAAAAAAAACATTGCATGAATGAGAACTTCTTATTCTAATTTCACTTTCACAGCCTTCACTGTTAAAATCTCTCTAACTTTTTCCTCACATATATTTCAATATTCCCCCATTTCTGTAAACACAGAATTGGCCACTTAATATATATGTTTGTTTAATTTCTTTTACAAGGTTTTTTTCTTTTAAAACAGAGTCTTCATAAATACTTATAATTAGGTTGTGGGTCATATTTATTCAGAAACACTGAAAATTCTCGAGGGCTCACAAAGCTTCAACCGTCACTTCAACAATACTATGCCACAACGTCCCATTTTTATGCCAAGCAAATTGCATGCTGGCAGTGATAAAATGACATATTTACTGTGCAGATCAATGACAGACATCAATCTTCTTATGTCACTGCCAACAAGAGAGTAAATACACATTTGTCTAAATTATGGAAGCATTTGTTTTAAAGCACCTCTGTATCCTGCTCTGTAACAGCCCACCCTGCTCCTTGTGCCCTGGATGTGCCAGACAGGGAATACTGTAAACAGGCACACAAATCAAACTGCTGGCAGGTTTTCAAGCCGAGAGCAGACAGCCACCAACCTACAAGTAGCACCTCGACACAAAGAGAATGATGTCATGCTGTGTCCTGCCTGGCAGCGATGGCACTTCCCAGTCGATGTTTCTGATAATAGCAGAAAAGTCATTTGAAAGATACCGACAAACCACAATGTCCTCATAATAAAGATGTTGAAAGGAAACACTGTAACAGGAAGATTCTATCTTTTTTTAGTCCAATTTCTTTGAAGTACCCCATCAGTCACACATCTGTAACCCTATCCCTGTGTGTGATGAAGCTGTCAATTCATAATGAAAGGTGATCCCAAAGTGAGATCATTCCTTTCTTTATTTGCTCCCCTGACTTACCTAAGGGGGTATTTTAAAGACAGAATGATGTGGTGAGGAGTGCTTGACCAAATTAAATCTAAGGGGAGTTTTACAGGGAAAGCCTGCCCCAATGATGCCTTACTACCATGTTCTTTGTTATGCATGACTTAAAACTTACAGTGACATACATAAAATAGAATTTAATGTTCATGGTGCTAACATTTAACCTAATGACCCCTTAAAAAATAAAAAACAAGCAGTTCTTCTTAACCTCACCCAAGTTGTTAGTCTTTCTCACCTCCCTTCTAATTGCAGCAGACCACCAGTCATCACCAGGTAATTGCCTGAGCTCCCACATTCCCTTCCTTTTATTCTCCACATTTTCTCACTCTTGTGACATAAGTCCAGGGTTTGTAACTTTTGTTCTGGCTCTCTCTCAGGCTCTTCACACCTCAGTGTGGTTCCACGCCCCCACACCTGAAAGCAGATTAGCTGACCATCACCTACACTTCTCTCTCTGCTTTGGTCTACACTTCTATTCACTCCTCACTTTGCTCTTGTATCTCCTCTCTGCTCCGCCTTACCCCCCTCTGACCGGCCTGCATCTGTATCAAGGTCCAGGATAAGGTTACTGTATAGGGGTCGTTGACCCACAAGAAGGGATAAGTTAATGGATCATAGGAAAGAGAGAGACATCCCCCACCTGGCAATAGACACTGATGTCATGGCAAGATGCCTCAGGGATGGGCCTGTAGACTGGTGATGTCATAGTATGCTTAAATATCTGCTAGGTGGGTGATGAAGAAGAGGGGGGTATGAATGTGTGCAGAATTGGTAGACATTTGGCAACACACTAATTTAATTTGATGCAACTCACAAAAATAGAAAGAAATGACTAATTCCTCTGACCGTGACCGTGTCTCTCCTTTTTTTCTTTCAAATAATTAGGGTCGAAACTGGCGTTGCGACCAAAACCAGAAAATTTCTTCAATAGTATCTCCACAGACCAACATGACCTTGAGTGAGCATTCTGTAATACTAGGATGGTGATTAAAGCAATTCTGTCAACCACAAAAATGTTCCACATCTGAGAGTCAGAGTGCTCATCTGTCCGTGTTTTTGTTTGTTTGTTTGTTTGTTTGGTTGGTTGGGGGTTCTGCAATCCAGCGCTGGTCAGTATAGGTTGCCACCTGTGACCTTGTAAAAGAGAAGTGATTAAAAATTAATGGGAGAAATCCGACCGCTTGTTTTGTTTTTCTTTTGTTATTCAGAATGGCCGCAGTTCATGAATTATGTCTCATTTATATTCTGTCATCAAACTCTTGGAACAATCACTCAGAGAACAAGTGTGGCTGTTAAAGTCACTGTTGGGTAACCGCAGTGTCATCTGCATTGTGGACTGATTTATACCTGTTCTGTGAAATATTGTAACCAAATGCCGATCAGGTTTTACAAGGATGCTGTAGAGCAATTACAGGTTTCAGTGGTCCACCACATCTATGAAATGTTATACAGAGTGACAGGCAAGTCACTGACACCACACTGTGTATTAAAATATACCACAAAGAGGATTAGCTTCAATGTGCGGTTGCTACACATGCCTCAGAGTGTGTTCATGGCATTCGCCAGAGGAGAGAGCCAAGTGTTGACCCCGTTGCAAGCCCTCTCTGACCCTCATGCCTCTGGTTCTCTGAGGGTCAGAAATATCTGAGCAATATAAGGGATGCCTATGATTATGTGCTTGTGGATATACAGGCTCGAACATGCAAAAACAACACAAACAGGTGCTTTGAACATGCACACGCAACCTCTGAGATCCCACATTCCAGCACAAGGCTGAGCCAGCTCCTCCTTCTCATCACACCCAACATCTGAAACTCCTAAGACTCCCAAACACTTTGATTACTAGATCGTTTTACACCACCAAGCCAGCAGTGAAACATTAGTGGGAGTAACATCTCTGTCAGATAGTTATGGATTGTGCTGTAGAGAAGATGAGGTCATCAAGCAAATGTATAGCTGCTCTGCATCACTGTCGCTTTTCTAATTGGAGTGACAAGCAGGGTCATGTCTCTCATGATTTTAGACCTTAATCCTTTTCAACAAAATTGATGCCAACCCTTTTTTATACCTAGTGCACATAAATGTTGGCATGCTTATCCAGATGTGTGAAAGGTAGGATGTTTGTGTAACATGAAGCTGATTCTGTGTAATAGATGTAAGAGATCAATGGATGCATGTGATGTCTCGTTGCACATGGACCTGCAAACAGCACCAGAAGCAGTTGTCTGCAAGCAAATCTTCATGGCTGAAATCACTGCAGCTGCTGTGTGACAATGCCAGACAGGCTACCGAGTTCACCAGGGAAGTTTTCCAAATTGCATGCCAACCAAACAACTCCACCACAATCCTCAGATGGAAGCAAGGGGTACAACAGAGCTGCGGCCTGAAGACAAAGATTCCATTAATGGCCATCAAATATTCATCCGCCATACGGCACTGAGCGCTTGGCTCTATCCCTGCAGCATTGTGTAGCATACCGCCAATAAAACTTCTACAGAAAACAACAATACAGTGAAAAGCAAAGAAACTCCTTTAATTATCTTTGATCTCACAACAGGCACTGATTTATTTATTAATGAACAGTGGCAATACACAAGTCACTTAAGTATCCCTAATTTCATGGCTGTCTAAAATGCTCTGACATTACTAATAAGGCCAAGCACTGTTTAATGGACAGAGACTTGTTTTCTCACCTGCCCACATTATGCTGCATTAACGGCAAGCTAGTGGTCAAGAAACCATTAATGGGGATAACAATGACATCACCATTTGGTTCAATAGTTTGGAGTTAAACCCAAACTGTCAATTAAAACTACATCAATGAATCCAGTCAGGCCTATTCAGACTGTGACTGGGGTCTTAAATGTGTTTAGTGCTGCTGGTGAGGCAATAATTGGCTTGGCAGCCTCGCAGGCTAGCTGTAATGACATTATCAACCTGTTAACAACCACAGCGGAGCTTAGGTTGTCCTCAGCTTGTGGTTAGCTGCAGTTCAGTTTATCTACAAAGATATTCAGCCGGTTCTCTCATGATTTATAGTGGCAGTTTTCTTTATTAATTAGATGTTTGCCAAGAGATTTTCAGCAAAAAACAAAAATAGACTTGTAATGTTCAATAGTGTGTTAAATTTCACCTGACACATACAGCTTAGTATCGGCTGTCAAGCTTTCACCAGGAGGCAGCATTAGCACATTTTCCACACTTCAGGTTCATATGAAGTCCACATACAGTAATCCTCCCCTCCCTCTGTCAGCCCTCTCTGGTTATTTACACAGTGGCCTTGAGGTAAAAAATACATTTCACACCTCTGTCAAGACTGGTCAGCAATAGCATATATGTTTAAAACCCCACCAAAGAGCTTATATAGTGGCCATGGGCAAAATCTCTCCTGAGTTTGTAAGGATGGAATGGAATGTTAAAATCTTAAAGGAGCATTTCATTCATTTGATTTAATCTATAATCATAATTATAATCATAATTCATTAACCATATCATGATAAAAAAAATAACCGAACACTGACAAACCTCTTGAAATTTGAGTGACAAGGAGAAACAGCTTCTTTTAGACAAAGAAAAAGTGAAATCTTAAATGTGTACTGAAGCTATCAGCTGTTTAGATGCAGTGTTTGAGTGGGAGACAAAGAAAAGAAAAACTGAGTGTTAAAGGAACAGAGAGATGCCTGGTGAACTGAATCCATAAGGAACGTTGTCCCATGCATTCTGTAGGTGTATTCCTGTATCAGTGATCTCTTGTTTCAATCAAACACATTTATGTGCATTAAATTAACTTTTTTAGGCAGGTTCAAATGATCTCATTTGAAACTTGTGCGTCTGTTATTTATAAAAATCAACCTAAATGATAACACCAGCTTTATGCTAGACAAGATGTTGGTCAGGAACAGCCATGCTTGTCTGTTGCTTCAGCAATTTGTGAGATGGAGGAGCAAAACAATTTTTTTTTACTGATATTAAGCAGAGACAGGAAGAACATTAACTACGGTAAAAGAAAGGTTATATATGACTGCAGAATTAAGCAATAGGAGGGAGGTCATTCACCACAGGCTTTCACATATACATCCTAGCTGTAATACAGACACAACAGTAACACAATACATAACACCAACAGTACATTTAGTGCAGACTTTCATTATGAATGGGATTGTCTACATGTTAATGTGAAGTTTTATAAATAATAACTTGTAAACACTGTTTGCTTTTGTTGTATTAAAGATGAAAACGGATCCCAAGCCTGTTCTAAAAATGAGCTCTGGCGAGAGAAGCATCCACAAATTTCACAGTTAGGTCTTCTCTGTCTAAAACTAACGAGACTGCTTGTTGTCATGCATTTATATTTCAATTGTATAGTTTATTAGGAACCTTTCTTTTTTTTTATGTGCATTTATTGATTTATATGTCCAATTAATGGTCAGCATGATTATACAAATTACTGTCTGGGAGTCAAAAGAAATCTAAGTTGAACTCAGTTTGTTTCAGCAAAGTGTTACAACACGATGACACCCAGTTTAGTTTCAAATAATTACTATTGTATGAGTTCAAGACTCGATTTTCTTCCTTATAATGTTTAAATTTGGTGAGAAAATAACTTGCAGATGAAACCAAATGGGAATATTCATTAACTGCTTCATATGTAGTTGTCTGGCTCCATGTCCTCAATAAAACTATTGTTTTCAGTGCATAAATTATAACAACATAACATGATGTGAATATAAAAATATGAGACCAGTGGGCAGACATTTACACTTTACAACATTTTTCAATTACACCAACATACATTTGCTCGTGTAAGACTTGCAGTAAAAGATTTTTGTTTAAGTTTTCCAATTTGAGCACTTTTTGAATATCTATTTTAGTGATGCTGACATATCTTGGTCACCAGTTTCAGTGTATTACTCTGACTACTAGAGAACACAAACAGATGACTGTCTTTTGTTTAGTTATGTATTAAGTCTTTCATTCAGCCAGTGTCAAAATGCCAACATTACACGATACCTTTGAACTGTGACTCATTTGTTTACTTCATTTGCATCGCACAACACATTGCGAGCAATTCATTTATCAAGTCAAGCTTTGAGAGAGGCAAAGATCTGCTTATACTTTTATACTATATACTGGAACACATGAAGTAACATCTAAGTGCGTCTTTATGCCTTTATCAGTTCTGGGGTTTTATGAGAAGACAGAATAAAAAATAAATAAAAAAAAAACACCAGTTTCTCACCAGGTCTTTAAAACATAGGAGGTGTTTGGTACATCTATTTCTAGAAACAAGTGGGTAGTGGAGGGATGAACAGCAGAAGAACCTCACTGGTAACTCCCTCATTCTGTTCTGACTTGCAAAAAAGATTTAATGTTGATGTTTAAGTACTAGTACTGTGTGTGAAAGTTCTTTCTGCTGCCTTACTAGGTCTTTAAATATAATGCCTTTAAATAATATAACCACAACACATGGCATGACATCCTATAAGTATTTCTCTCACAGAATCTGAGCAGAAATAGTAAGCAAAAAAATAAGAAATAAAAAAATCTAAATACATCCCCTAATTGAGTTGTTTGTAGAACCACCTTTAACAGCAACTGCTGATAGTAGTCATTTTTTGTATGTTATCAGTCTCTAACATCATCATAAAATAATTTTGACCCATTCTTTATAGTATTGCTTCAGTTCATTGAGGGTTTGGGCTTGTTTTATGCACAAGGTGAGGTGTCAGGACTTTATTTTTTTCAGCCATCTCTTGTAGACTTGCTGCTGGATTTGTGCTCACTGCCAGTTTCATGATGCAGTTTCAGCCAAGCTTTACCTGTCAGACAGATGGCCACACATTTGTATCCAGAACCCTCTGGTGAAGAATTCATTTGGTTCAATCACTATAAGATGCCCAGGTTCTGTAGCTGCAGAACAAGCCCCAATCATCTCCCCTCCACT
>JBBBVU010000021.1:8896355-8907327 GCA_037177055.1 Atherinosoma microstoma | reverse complement strand
TGTAACATCAAATTCATAAAGAAAACAAGTTTTATGGAGACATGGCATAAGAACAATCAAACAGGCAAATAAAGAATGTAGCACCACTCACTAAAACAGATCATGGTCATTCAGGTTGGCATGCTTTATTTGCAAGTTAAATCAGACAGCAGTTTGTGGCAGGTAAAGTGCAAATATAAAGGCAGGTAGTGTTTCATCACACTCAGGTAACAGAAGCAGCCGTATGCTTAAGTAGAGCTCAAAAATAGATATTATTCAGGTTGTGATTTGATAACTTGCCCCTGCAATCTACCTCATTTCTGAGAATAATGTTTCCCCCGGCTGCAAATCATCACTGGAGGTTTGCTGTGAAGATGATGATTCTCTTTTATGGGATGCTCCTGCAGAACCACCTTTCTGAGAGCTCAGGTGAGTCCACAAAGTTCATTTAAAACAAATGAGCATTTTTCTACATATTTAAGCATCTATTTTATTTGTGCTTTTTGCTTCTTTTTTATTGTTGTTTTCTTTTAAGAGAGCTGTAAGCATAAAAACCTATTGTTCATCAGTGCAGAAGAGACTGATAGTCTTGCAGCAGATTTTCTAAAAGGTGAGCTCTGGATCATTGTGTAAAAAAAATCCTTCACTGAAGATATCAAAGAGAAATCTAAATAAATGTATGTTTCACATCATGTTTCAGAAACTGACTCTCAGGAAAACAATGGAATTAAACTCTGTTTCAACATCCAGCCAAGTAAAACCAGAGCAGGTTCAAATGTTTGATATGTGACCATACAACTATTGTTTTGGTCATTTAATAACTCTTATGGTTTGTATTTTAGCCTGTTGTGACCATGACGCTTTCAACTGTGACATCAAAATAAGCCCTAAAGACGACAACAACAGGTACAGCCTGACAATGGATAAAGACATTTTGTCCAAGCGAGACGTTGTATGGGTGAGGAATATAAATTTGAATCAAATCTTCACATGTATGGAATCACGAAACAGAACAGGTATTACTGATGATTCATGTTGCAATGCAGTAAAACGTTGCCCCCTGTTGGTCAAGAAGTTCATTTTTTTTAAAAATCTTTTTTATTCTGTTGCAGGTTTCCTCCTAAACATTCACAACTGCTTGTATAAAGGTTAATGCATAATTCTACCAGAGTTCTCAGATTCCACAGTAATGTCAGAGTAGAGACATCTTTCCTTAAAATGTCTAATCTTTGATATGCATTGATATATTTAAGGTGGAGACACAAAGAATGTTAGACTGAGCCAAGACAGACTTGATGAAAGAAAGATATACCACTATGAGGGTTGTGGAGGTATAATCATTTCATTATTTGAGTAATTAAAACAGATCTAAGTCAGTATTTTGATAACAAAAAATATTTACCAATGATTTTATACTTGTATGCTTGTATTTTTATATGCAGATTTGGCAAGTACAGGCTCAAAGTATGTATTCGTGTGTGAGCAGCATCCGAAGGGATGTTATTTTTGTGATCCACCAAATGAAAACAAGCCAGGCATATCCATAACTCTTATGGATGACAACAATCCTATGAGCCCAAAGAAAGCAGTGTAAATATCTTACTTATTGATGAAAATGATTAATCTGTTGACATCTGCAGCATATCAGTGCGACATTGTCAGCTTGTTTGCAGTAAGAAATCTTTTGTGTTTCCTCTCCAGAAATTTAATGAAGAATCTTTCGTCCTTACTGGACCAGATGGGCAATGCCAGCACAGCGGCACTCAAAATAGGCAACATTACAGGGGTGCTTGCCAAACTGTCGCCACAAAACCAGACCAGCATGCATTTTGGCTTTGCAGCAAGCAGTGATATAATGGTACACAGTTTGCTTCGACACAAGAGTAAAAACGCAATACAAAGAAGCAATCGATCTCTTTACATCTCATTATCTTCTTTATCTTACATAGATCCTTGATGAAAATGCTGATTTGGCGACGGGCATCTCTCGATCAGTGCAAATTCCAAAAGAAGCCAGTATAATGGCTGTAAATGGAAACTCATCTTTTGCTGGAGTTCTGCTTTTTCCTGGAATGCCTCAGGTAAGTGCAAATTTGACACAAAGGCATGTGATTTTTTTTTTTTATTTCTTTGAATTTTAACATACAGATTAAACAGGAAGTGTTTTCCTTCCTAAACAGGACGACTCGCACAGTTTCCTTTTCAACGATGAAATGGTGGGAATTGAAATGGGAGCAAAAATATCCAATCTCTCACAAACTATAGCCATTCACTTTACTAATGTTACTAAGGTAAAAGAGGTGTTAAATATCATAATAAATTTAGCTTAAAAATAACAAGTATTCTAATTCTTCTTTATTCTTTTTGATACAGAGTGGAAACATTGCTTCCTGCAGGTCATGGGATGGCAAAGGTAAAGTAAAAATACAAAGGACAACAATACTTTCCATGTTCCATCAGTTTGTTGTGCATTATGCAAATATATGAAAATGAATATTGCATTCATGAGGCTGTCATAAACTTGACAAAGTTTATAGACTTGAAATGTTGTCATTTTATGCCATTTATTTATCATACACTGTCGCCACCACTTCACATACTTTTTAAACTCTAGCATGAGGGTAAATGCTTGGTTTTGAATGTTTTCATAATATTCAAAACTGGCTAAAGAACATATCCCTATGCAAAGGTTCAGAAGTCCAATCTATTTACACATATTTACATTTTTCCAGTGGATCACAAAATAAATAGTATCCGCTTTGTTTAAATTCAAAACCTTTGTAACTGAATGACCGTATGCCGGTGCAAAGGTGATGTAAGACATGTCACATAGAAATACAATATTTCATGTGAACTTAAGCTTACAAGAATTCAAAGGTTCCTCGTGTGACAGTTGAAAGTGAATTCTCCAATATGTTTGACTTGATAATGTGATGAAGTTGAGTTCTCTGCCTTTCTGTCACTAAATTCCACCAGGAGATGAGCTAAACTGGATCACAGATGGCTGTAAAACAAATGAATCCAATGGCAGCATCACATGCGAGTGCTCTCATCTCACATTTTTTGCCATACTCATGGTAATTTCATTATTAGCAATTTCATTTTTTCATAGCTGCAAATGATATTTTACAGATGAGTACTAAACCCATGGTTTCGTTTTAAATTAGTCACCCGCACCTGGAAACATAAGCGCTTCTGATTTTAACTCTCTGACGTACATCACATCAGCTGGCTGTGGTGTGTCCATATTCTTCCTGGCAGTGGCTCTCATGATGCATTTTGTCCTGAGGTAAAACCTCAAACGTCTGTTTTTAATTTCAATCTTTCTGCACCGAAGGCTTACACTGACACAAGCTAATTTGTTTCACAGGAAAACAAAAACAAGTAAAGCTACTAAGATCCTGATGAATCTCTTCATTGCCATGTTCTTCCTGAACTTTACCTTCTTGATAAATGAGACCATCGCTGGCCTGAAAAGCTCCATCGCTTGTGTGCTGATAGCAGTGGTTCTGCATTACAGTATGTTGGCCACTTTTACCTGGTTTTTTATGCAGGCTTTGCACTTGTGTTTAATCCTGCTTAAAGTCCCTGAAATCAAGCATTACATGAAGAAGATTTTCATTACAGGATGGGGTAAGAGAACTAAATAAAAAAAGATTTCCTATGCTTGTATACTCACTATGACAACCACTATAAAGTGATATGTTCTCTCTCTCTTTAGTAACACCCACCGTGGTTGTGATTGTTCTTCTTGCCTCGCAAAAATATGACTACATAGTCATTTCTACCGATGATGGGAATTCAGCAAAAATGTAAGCAGCTATGAATCCTTTTTTATTCTTATCATAAACATGGAGGTCATGCTCTAACGTGCTGCACATTCTGTTAAAAATGTCAAGGTGCTGGATCTCTGACCCTGCTGTCCACCGAGGAGTGAACATTGGTTTATATGCCGTGGTGTTTGTGTTCACTTTAAGTATATTCATTGCAACTATGTGGCAAATCACTCAGTTTAAGCCTACTGAAGTGAATGTTCGGGACAAATCCCCCAGCCAGGCAAACTTTTTCTCCATTCTGGGCCTGTTCCTCCTTTTCGGCATCACTTGGGGATTCGCTTTTTTTGCCGAAGGGCCTCTCCTCCGAGCTTCATACTATATCTTCACAGTCCTCAACTCCTTTCAAGGTAAATTTCAAACTGACAAAAACAAGTTGAGCTTCGCCCTAAAAAAAAAAGGAAAATGAAATAATAACAAACCCATTCTTCTTTTGTAGGGTTCTTCCTGTTCATCTACTACTACAGGTCCAGCAGGCTCACTGAGCAGGGCAAAAATCTCCCCAACAACACCAGCAACTCAGCTACAGTGAATACAGCTGTAACTTCATCTGGATAAGGTCAAATGGATCACATGAATAAGGTGTTTATTCCCTTACTTGATCAGTGCCATTATTTTATTTTGACAAAATTGTGTAAAACTAAATAAACTGTTTTGATAAGGGATCAAATTCACTTTCTTATAAATAGTTAATCATATCTTTGGCCAACGGAGCATGGACTCTCTTGTGCCAGTATAGTTTCGTTCATTCAGGCTTAGAAAATATGGTGAAAAATTATTCTGACACAAGATGGCAGCATTTTATATGAAATAGTTGTGAGGTTTACAAGTTGGTCTAAAAAAACAAAAATCTGTCATCCTCCCAAAATGAAATGCTTTGGGTTAACAACTGCTCTGACCTAAAATCTGGTTTATCTTTACTCAGATGAGGAGAATGCATACTCTCCTGGAAGTCATTAGTGAGGATGGCTCTATTTTTTAACAGAAGCCCTGTCTTACTCACTATGAAACCTCAAAGCTTCAGTCAAACGCTGGAATGCAAAGTGTGAATGATTAGAAAGATAAATATGACCCTTTTATGACTGGTGTGTTTGTCATCGCGGATGAACATGATAGAATGCTGATTGTGAACAAGGAAAAAGAAAGAGGGAGCACAGAGTGTTGGGGCCCAACCTAGTGAGCCCATTGCGTGCCTGCAGATAATTACCTTGAGCCTACAGAGAGCAGTATCCACCGGCTAACAAGAAATGAGCTCATGGTTACCTGTAGGAATAAGATGCCTGAGGGGACACTGCTCTGTTGAAACTATTTTCCAAATTTTACTGTTTTTAACAGCTTGGACATTTATTGGCATCATCTCATTAAATATGCACTGGGGGTGGGGGTGGTGCAGTAGTAAAACATTTTATCTATAAATCAAGCAATCTTGTACAAATAACAATCCCTATCTGTATACATATTCTGTTGGTGTTTTACAGAAATATTGTCCAAGATATGTTGCATTTTATTCCATATAAATATGGCAGCATCTTCAATCTATGGTTAATATTTTCACAGGTGGTATGAAAACAAATTCTGATGAGAAGCTTCTTTTATCCAGTGCATATTATCATTTAAGAATCCCACCTGATGTCATGACAAAAAAAACCACACAGCAAAACTTAGTAGTTTTGCAATGAAGGCAAAAAATGGCACGGTGACAAAATCTTTTCTAAACTGTTTTCTCTTTTAGAATATAGGGATGCAGCTTACACCTTGCTACATAATGACATTAATGTAAATATCTCACCTCAAGATGATGTTTGATACAAACATGTGGAAGAAGAGAGTTTATAGTTTGAGACACATTTGTCAAAATGCAACTCCTCATTTGCTCTCGTTCACAAATAATAAAGGGTTATGTCTGTTTTATATTCTCGTAAACCCTTCACTAGCCTTGTCTGCAACCTTACTTTGCAACTAATTTCAGTTTTCTCTTATAATGGATTTTATCATAAATGAATTGTTCTGATTATTTCATTCTTATTTGACCTGGTTGTGGGATATGTTGCTATCTCTGTGTTTTCTGGTGGGATCTGGACAAAAGAAATAAGACATTTTTACAGTGTAATTTGGTACAATCTGATGTAGTTCTTAAAATGTATTTTACGTAGATATTAATTTTCCATTGTAAATGAATGCAACATTTATCAATGAATGTAGATTAAAGGGTGTGTTTTGGTTCTTCACAGTACAGGAAAAACAAAGATAATACAATACATTTGGCCGTTCTTGCTTGACTTTGTTGTTTACTTTAACATATAGCTTTAAAGAGATACCGTGTAACCTTTGGCCACTAGGGGCGCTAAACCTGTAGCTTCCCACAAGCCACATAACACTGTCGCAAAATTAAATAGTCTCTCTTTCTGACCTCCTCAGATACTGTTTTCACCTTACTTCATTCAGCCATGACAAACTTTCGATTGAAGAGGAGGAAAAAGTAGCACAAATCAGAGCCGTCTGTGTTTATAGAGGGGGAGCCATAAAGTAAAGTGCTCCAGGTCATATGATCCCATGAGAGACGGATCCGCTGCTGCAAAGTCACAATGTCTGGTTTCTGAAGAGGGCAGCCCCCATCAGAGTTCCGACATGCGTCAAGCATTGTATATCGAGCCCAGAAATCAATCATTATTACTTACATTAGGCTTGTATTTGAGTCAAAAGATACATGGTATCCCTTTATGGTGTAAGGCAAATGTGTTACCTGTAAAAATATGTAAATTAATAAAATAGAAAATCATTTATAAAAAACTATTGCCTTTTGATCATTTCCTTTAAGTGGGACAAGATCATTCTCATCACAGCTTAAATCAACAATTTTTCCCAGACATATGTATGGGTTAGATAACTGTCTTTCCCAGGCTTGTCAATATCTTTTGCATCAAAATGTGATGGTAACTTTTTCCTTTTTTTATGACAAATATAAGTTATAAATAGTGTTATCTTGATTGGACAGCAGTCTTTCCTTACACTGCACTTAAGGGTTGAAAAATGACATTCATGAGAGGAAGGTTTATCTATTTATGTATGACTGATAAATCTTCTAAACGACTGCAGAGCATTGGTGAAAAACTGGGGTAATTACTGCCATGCACATCTGATTCTTTCTGCCTTAAAGGAGCCCGTTCATGGAGCGCACAGCAGGCGTCTGTGATATACCTGCGTGTGTCCATACAATGAGCCAGAGCAGAGACTTCCTCTGAAATCTGAGGCTGCTGTGCAAGCTGCAAATACAAACAACAGCTCTGTGGTAAATTAAGGTGAAACACATGTATCAATAAATATATCGATATGAAGATCTGGAGAGATTTGACAAGCAAAAACAGGGATTTGAGCTGAAAATCAACAACTATACTTTTTGAGTGTGCAACATCACAATCAGTAAAAAAAAAAATGCCCACACATTTGGTATGTGGTTTTACTTTTTTTCCAAATCAATGCATCTCTTTTAGATATGTCTCATATCTGAAAGGAAACACTTGTGTTGAGGCATTTAGGAATGTCAGTTTAGATGATTTCATAATGAGACTGGTAAGGAATGTTCGGTTTTCACGCGAGCCCATAAAACTTTTACCAGAGCAAAAAATGTGACCACCAGAATGAAGTTTTTACATGTGTGGATTTGTTTCCTTTAGTGGAGCGAATATAAGATAAATACTTTTAGCTGTTCTCAGTCTGAAACCACACAGAGTGAGTGGCTTCAGGAAACACATTTACATGCATCTCCAGATTTTATGACACCGCTACAATGACACAAAAACACTGATATAAAGGTAGAAGAAAAAGGAAAGGTGCTGGAGCTGAAGACATCATGAGCAGATTACTGCGCATACCTTGGGAAGAAAAAAAACGCAGTTAACTTCAGCCCAAGCAAATAAATCTGCAATGAATCTGCTTTAACTCAGTCTCCTGATGGACTATTGGTCTTTTGCAGAAAAGTAATGAGAATAATTACGCTGTTCCTAATCAGAGCACAAAGTGTGAATAGGGTTGGATTTATGATTGGCATATTTCACAAGCAGGAAAAGAGACATTGGCTGTATGTATTTTATTAAGATGGAGTCTAGACTGATTCCTGTGGTGTGAAAGCCAAATTGTTGATCTCAAATTACCTATTCAGCTCAAGGTCTTGTTCCTGGAACTTTGCGTGTCAAGAGGAAATGTGATTAGTAAAATACAATAAGCGTGCACTTAATTGTCTCTTCTATTTACTTAATAATAACACTGAGTAACTCTATGGAGTTGACATTAAAAGTGCTTGCTGACAAAGGTATGACAATACAAAAAGTTCCAAATTGACTTATTTGGACTTTTTCACTCTTTTCAATAGTGCAAGACAGCGCATGAACTAGGACCCCTTTCTTCATCATTTCTGTTTTTTTTTAATGATTTATTTCCTTGTAACTTTGCTCGTGAAATTGATGTGGACCTGGGGCCTTTGTAACGTCTGGTTTCCCCACAGACTGCAGTAAAATCAGGCTGAGGTCCAGAGGCGGGGCAGCGCTTGCGTGACTGCAGAGTGGGGGAGCGCCGGCCATAAGTCTCAGCAGAGGGGCACCTGTGAGAACCCCCCCACCACCACCTCTTTGCGTGTCACGATGTGACCCCAAGATTCAGCGTACTCAGGCTGATAGATTTGAGGGCCCACAGTTAAGTGTGAAGATTTATGAGGGGCAGTTGCAGCATGTCAGAGAAACTGTGTTACTTTTGCAGGGAGCACGAAATGAGGTCTGAGAATGAGGGAGGAGGTGGAAGAAATTTAGAGGTGCTTTCAGGTTCTGGTCACGACTCGGGAAACTATCCAAACAGTTTTGTTGATTTTCAGAAAGGGTGGCCAGATGGCTGTAGAGCATTTGACTGAGATGAACCGTCTTGAGGGAGTCCTAGAAGTAGGCTTGAACTCTGTCTTTGCTGCTCATCAACATTTTTCATCAGTTGGGAAGATATGGAGAATACTGACAATGAACGAGTCACGAAAGGGGGGAAAGAAGAAGGGAGGGGGTGAACCTGGAAAATGATTCTCACTGAAAACTTGACCTCTGGATTTTAAGCTTCTCCTTCCTGCAGTTTCCTGTCTGCTCTTCTCACGTCATGTATAACAGCAAGAAGGATTATTCCCCTTCACATCACGTAACATGGTCTCCTCGTCCCCCTCATGGCCTCAGCGGCTCCTCATCAGCGCCATCACTCACTCACTGCCTAGCAGGGTCTTAAACATGATGAAAAGTGGGAAACCTGAGGAGCTGTCATACATTTAGATCTGCCCATCAAGTGTCACTATTTATCACAATGATTCTAACATTCAGTTCACACTTGAATCATAGAGTTTTGTTCAACATCTTGTATGCGAAATAGTATTGCTAAGTTTTACTTAATTAAATTATTTTACACGTCAGATACAATGGAAACTATTGATTTTATTCTCAAAGAGGAAGCTAAAGGTAGTTTGTCTCCTCAGTCATACCCTGTCTCTCCTCACCAGTCTTTAAACCAGTTCTGCTACTTTTGGTCTGTTTAATCTATTTCATTCACTTTTTTACTCGGAGCTTAATCTTTAAATCAGATGGCAACAGTCTAAACATGTTCTCTAATTTGACACGGAAGAAATAAATTAACCAAACTTCCGTCTGGAAGGAAAAAAAAACCCAGCTGTCTCTGAGCACATCCCCCTGATGATTTTGAGTTGTTATTGTGAATGCATTGATTAATAAATGCAAGCTTAAATCAACAAGGCTTTGACTGTGGTGACAGTTTGGCTTTGTTTAGCCAATAGCGGAGAGGTTTTGTCTCTGTGCTCCAGGCATTGGGGGTGTTTTGATGCATTCTGGGACTCTCTACTGACCCACCAGAGCAGGACGTAATTAAAGAGAAATAAATTAGCATTGCGACCACACATCTAAATCTAAATATGAACGATTACAACTTTTGTCAAGTTTAGGTTTCAAAATTATTACCAAATGAGCAGTGTTCTCTCACTTCAAAGTTGCGGACTTCATTTCTTACAGTAATAAAGTAAACACACAATACAACACATATTCATGCTCTGCTGTTGTTGAGATGCCACATGTTGTTGGGATGGGGAGAACGTCTGTTCATATGAGATTTTGGGGCTGATGACAAAGATTTCATACCGATATAATGGCTGATATTTTTTACATGTAAATACAGTTCATTTGTGAAACTGAAAAATAAACTAATGAGGTCATTGTTCATAAACTTTTAGCAATCCAAACTCATTGGCATCTTTCCCTGAAGACATCTCTTGACTCTGGGATGCATGCTCTCCTCCATGTGCTACCGAGCATTCTAAACAAATGAGTCAGAGCTCCTCTCCTCTACAATGTACTGACATCATTTCTACATTACATGAAACAACGTTTACTGCAGTGTGTTCTATGATCAATCTTTTTATAAGAATAACAATGTACAAAATCAATCCACTGAGCATAGCTCTGGTATCTCCACAAGTACAGTATGCAAATATTCGTAAAAAAAAAACAAAAAACAAAAACATGAGATTGAATTAATTAAAATGTGTGGAGAAGTTAGTCTAAACATGATAACAAATTTGTCCTGAGGCTGAGAAACTGCAGTTCACAACTTCTATATCCAGTCCAGAGCATTACGTGACAGCAGCATTTTGCTTTACATCACTGCATCACACGCCAGTAACTGAATAGTAACACACTGGCCTTTTTAAACACGCACCATGGCTGATTTAACAAAGAAATGCAAGAGGGCATTATTGGAGGAAGAGAAGATAAGAAAGAGAAGAAGTGATAGAGCATCACACAGGCTTTTACTAGCTGAAAAGAAAGAGAAAAAGGGACAAAGCAAGACAAAAGACGAGGGTCAACAATCAGACTGACTTTTACAGACTGGAGAGGGCTCAGAGAAGAGAGAGTTTACAAGACAGATGCTGAATTAGACTCCATTAGGGGCACGAAAAATCTGCCAAAGTTAAGTTGTGCTGCTTTAACGTAAGCAAATGAATTAAAAAATCTTACTGAATCTAAATAAATTCACAAATTTAAACCCAACTGCAATAATTAAATGCTAAATAATGCTTAGGATATGGAACCACTGATGAACAATTGTTTTCCTTCTTGTCGTCACGGAAT
>JBBBVU010000021.1:8870152-8886997 GCA_037177055.1 Atherinosoma microstoma | reverse complement strand
AATGTTTTATGTAAAGCACTTTGAATTGTCTTGAACCTGAAAATGTGTTATACAAATAAACTTGCCTTGCCTTGCCTTATGAAGACAAACCCACTGAGTGTAGCATCTAAGCTTTTATTCCTGAACAGTAAATGCAGCCAACATACAATCAAAGCACGTGCATTTTTATTTTTTATATTTATTTATTTGTTTATTCTAAATTTCTCTTCCTTAAGCATGAAAGAGAAAGTATAATGATAAGTCATGTAGTCATTCTAGCAGAACTTGCTATGTAAAAAATATCCGTGTGCATGTGAGCATGAAAGCATGAAAGCATCATCATATTTTTCTGCTTGGATTGCAGATAAACAGACAGAATAAATGACTATGTAGGACTTGTTGAACAGATCAGTGGCTCCAGCTTATTTCCACATGGGCTGAGCTGCAAGGCTGCGTTCAGTCTGCAGAGGATGAGGTGGACTCTTCCACAGCTGGGACTTGCAAACATGCCAGAGTGAAATAAACCCTATAAACCAAGAGAGGATTTGTATGAAATGATGCTACATGATGGATGTGTTACAGAAACAGCATTTAGTGTGTATACTAAGTTCTCTTCCTGTCTGGACTTTTTTAAAATTTCCTCCAACACATTAAATGTCAGATGTCAGTTCACATTTCTTCTTAAGGGCTAAAAGAAAATGGCAAAAAAAAAAAAAAAAAATCTATGTAGAGTCATTAAGGTTGAAACAATGATGTCATCTTTGCTTCTGGATTGCATTTCACATGCATGCAAGAGAGCTCAGAAACAACGCCAACACCCAAACACACCAGAAAATAAGAAATATCTGAGATCCATTTGTAAATCAAAGGATGTTGTCAGAATAAAAAGGCTCTGGGGTGCAGGAAAATGCATGTGATCAACCATTTGAGAGGTGCACAGTAATGTTCTCTGATACGGAGATGGCTTGATATATGCACATGCAGGGTTGCTATTAGGGGCGTAACAATACATCAATCTATACCAGTGCATCGGTTCAATGATCAGTGAGCCAATAGCTTTGATTCAAATAGAAAATGTCAATTAAACATCGATACAGTAATCATTTGTGATACGTGATTAATTAAGAGAATGTGGACTTGTTTCCACTTGCTTTGTTCTAACAGCCAAAATTTTCTTATTTTAATCTAATGCAGCAAATGCAAATATCCAAAGGTGTGATGAGTGACTATGATCAAGTCAGAGTTAGCTAAGTTGAGGAGTGAATGAGGTGAAAGAAGCTATTTCATGCATTGGTGGATGTTTCATCTGTCCAACACCTACAGTGCAGCCTTGACTCTCCTTCCCAGGCAAATTTGAAACCAATCACACCTAGAGTCATGTGACCAAAGCACATCACATATTGGTCAAGCAGGTTAACAACTCACAGGTGCCAACGATCCTAGCGACCCACAGAATGGTTGGGTGGGCCAGTGACACTCCTGTGACAACCCTCAAGTATGAATGGCCAAACTACAGCTTATAAGTCTGGATCTGTTCACCAGTCAGTTTAGAACTGAAGAAACCTTTTGGATAAGAGGCAAACATTTTTCAAGAGACAAAAAGAAGTCAGGTTGCCTGTCCGCTATGTTACTAAATATTCAAGTTTCTATGAAAAGACAAAACACAGAAGCTGCTCTAGTCAGGAATTGATAGATACGTGTGAGAGACTCATTTCTTGTGTGATACTCTGATGGATCTGGAATGTTATGCAAAAACATTCTAACAATGCTTCTTCACGATTTACTGTCCCAAATACAGAAAGCTGTGGTGTGCAAATGGGGAATGTGGTGGAGCCACAAAAGCCAAACTTCAGGCCACCCACAAACACTAAACTTTATTCTAACTCAGAGCTGTACTTGTTCAGATTTTAAATTTCTGTTTTTTTCTGTAAAGCAGATCTTTAATCTTTATACTACAATTACACATGTCCCTCTTACCTTTGATATATGATAGAATTTGGGTCAATTAATCATTTTCCTTCTGATAATAAACAGTTTTATTTGCAGCAAAACTGGCAGATCTTGAGGAAAGTGGATCAACTTTGCCCTAGAGTCTGCCCACTGCTGTGCCACCAGCCCATCTGCTGAACTGGAACAGCGATGGATGGGGTACCTGACCGCTTGCTGACCCAGATTCCTTTTCAGGACACTAAAACACACCAAGCTGCTCAAGCGGAACATATGGAGGTGCGAAAAAAGAGGGAATCACGGAACATTATCCGCCCAATTACACAATGAGAAGAGGGATTTGCTGGCGGTATCAATACAGCACGGAATGCTCCGTGTGCCTGTGGCTGAGCCACTGACCCCACTTGCATAGATTTCAGCCTGGGACAGTCTGTTTCAAAGACAAACGGAGTTAAAACAGCTCATAATTTTGTGAGTCAGTGAAAAGTATGAAGAAGAAAAAGGAGGCCTTTTTCATATCTAAAGATGAAAAAAAAAATTGATATTCTGCAGCATCCTGAGCCAATTCTCTACGGATGATTTCTGCTATCAAGAGACAAAATGAGAAAATCACTTCCAAAATTCTTGTAAACACTCCATATAGCTTCTCATATTGACATACTGCCATTATAATAAAGCGTAAATATCATTGTTATTCAACAGGACTCAGGAGTACAATGTTATCACAAAGTATTAGAAAAACAACTCAGAACTTGGAATAACGAGCCTGTCTGTGTGTGTTTCTTGACTTATAGTATTTGTAGAATCTATTTATTATTTTTGATATTCATTGTGGTGAATTACTTTAAAATATGCACTTTCATTTAATTTCTAACAAACCAATGTGGATGACATAAACACAAACCCATTGATCCCATTGATAAATGAACTCATTTTAGGGTGTTTGAGTCTAAAGAAAATATTGTAAGTAACTATATTTTAAACACAATATTTGAATAATCAGAAATGTACTTTGGCTCTAAAAAAAATAAATAAAGTAAAAATAAAAAAGATATGTAGCTAGTACTTTTTCTTTTGAAAACTGTAAAGCATCTAAAAAAGAAATAAGATGAAAAAAAAACAGTTTATGTAAGTTTGGCTGGGATCACACTGCACACAAGCCTAAGCTTGAGAACTTTTTCTTTGCCTATTTTTTAACTGGTAAGCCCATTATGTCAAAATCTTTTTGGAATTTATGCCCAGTTAAATCTTCAAGTGTGCTTAAACTCTTCAAAATGTCATATTCAAGTCTCCTATTTCTCTTTTTTACACGTCTCATTTTGGGCAACAAATGAAAGCTTTCATATTTGATCATCCTTGGTGGTATTTGTCCATTAAATGGAAGTTTGTCAGTTGGATCTCTTCCCCTACCCACATGTGAAAACGTCCTTGGGCAAAACATTGAACCACATATAATCTCCAATTCGAGTGTCACTTGAAAGTTAATTTGGATAAAAGCGTCTGCTAAAGGAATAAATATATATTTCTGGCACATACAGTAAATACCAGTGTATTCATCACAGGGAAAAAATCCACTTTAAAGCTAAAATTCAGTGTGTGTCTGTACACAATAACTGGATTTGTTTCAGAGTGTAATCAGGGAGTGTCATCCCTCTGGCTTTCAGCAATATGAGGAATTTCTTCATGTGCAAGTAATTTCAAGGTGGATTTCCACTTCAGATTAATCCAGAATTATACACAAGATATTTGCAAGGCAGTAAGAAATGAATCCCATTATGACATATAATGAACATTATTTTACTGAAATTGTGAAGATTTGTATTGGACTGGAGTGGCTTTAACTATTTTTAGGCGGTAAATAAGTACTTTTACCCCAGCTGAATGGCATAGTGCACTCTGGTGACTGCAATGCAGTGCCGGGGAGTAGTGAAGCCATTTGTTGTAACACTGTGTTTAAGAAGCCATATCCCTTTTCTACTTTCATTTTCAACACTTCTTGAACAGTTCATAAGCTAACGTAGTGCTTAAACCTGATAAGAGTTGGAAACTGTGTAACAAAGTGTGTCCCATGTCTCAGCCTGTCTTTGATGAGTTTACGGAGCCAGGGTCATATGGAAGCCATTTCTACTTGTGCTTTCTCCCTCGTCTCATTTTAATTACTCAGTGCAGCCCCACACCTCCACTCCCCCTCCGCCCCCGCTCCCCAGGGAGGCCAGAGTTCAGTGACTGAGCTCTGCGCATGCCAGGTCAGCATGGCACGCAAGTTCATCTCTGCTCTGCCTCCCCCCACCACACCATAACTCTACGGGATTAGAAACCTAATATCCCTGCAGTGTAGATCAAGCATTGTTCCTGTCCTGGGTGCAGAACTTATTGAACATCAGTCGTGAAGCCTTCAGTGAAGAAGTGAAGAGACAAACTGTCAAGTCAGAGAGGAGCAGATATATTATCTCAATGTGTTTCTTTATTAATAATAGAGGAACTTTAGGTCTGTCTGCAGCAGTCTGCATGATGCTATATGACCCTAGTGAACTCTCATGACGAAAATACTTTTTCTCAAACTTTGTCCTTTTGGATACATAATCATGCAACAGTTTTTATAGAAAAAAAACACGACAGGGTGTTTACTTTTATTTAAAAACAGGGTGTTAAAAACTATTTGTGGTCAATACTGCCCTTTTCTAATGATATACATGGCATTAACATTTCCATTTGGGATTAATAATGCATTTTTAATTTTAAGTTAAATTAGTACTTTTATTTGGATCTCAAAAAAATAATGATATGAGCCAGATGAGTCACATAACACTTAATGCTGCATGGGAAGCCATCATTCCTAATTATGAACTAAAATATTATGTGCCACTTTGGAAAAACTTCCAGTGTATTTCAGCCAATTTCTGATGTGTTCACGATGTCATTATCCTTTTGATTACTTCTTAATTACCCTGTCAATAGTGAAACTCGTACAGGGAGGGTTATTGTTGGATTGAATCAATGAAAGTATGATAGGCTTTTGAATGGAGTTGAAAAATGATTTAGGGGACAACAAGTCATTCTGGAAAGCATTTCCAAATGTAGTTGCATCCTTTCTTATGCGGGCAGTTTGATATCGCCTACAGTGACACGTCTTTGGGCATATAAAAAAAACTCCAGACTTTGGAAAATTTCTAACTTTTAACTATTAAAATTGATTTTCCTAATTCACACTTTAGGTTGTCTGAACTTTACCGTGGATTTGATTAAATCAACTTAAACTGCAAGGTCTAAACACAAGCAAGTAAACATAATAGCTGTTTTTTATTTTCATATTGTGCAGACATAAATAATACGGAGTAGGCTAAGCTTTTTTTTTTAATATAAGTTTCAATATCTTTTAATCCGCTTTGTATTCCTTGAAATCCTGAGGGGAAATATGTGGCTTAAGAATCTGTTTGATGTTCTGGTCACAGGCTGGTTAACTTTTTAATATAATCAAGACAGAAAAACGGTAAAGATTAGCTCAGTAGGGAATTGAGATGTCTTTTTTTTTTCCCTGTGTAACTACCACTGTGTAAGATACTGCTTACAGTACCACATAAACTGACAGTCCAGAATGGACATCCACTGGTATGTCAACGCTGAAGTGAGTTGTGGCTTTGCTTGTATTTTTCCCAGGCTGTTTACACACAAACAACAATCAGGTCAGACAGTAACAATTTTCAAGGATCTCTTTCCTCATCCTGTGGTCTGGCAGGAGAAAACACTCTCATTCAAACATCATCTCTAACTAGCAATGTCCGGTGGTTACCCTCTGGCTGCCTGAGATGGCGCTGGCCCACAGAATGTTTGCTGCTGGTCTGTTTACTGGTTTGTCGGAGTTGTTTTTGGCTTGGCTCGGCCCAACTTTGTTCTCGCACATTTAAAATCTTTACTATAGATTCATTCCCTTCTTCGCTTTCCTAAATCCCACCAGCTCCCCAATTGCCTGTTGGACCCCTGGTTTTCCATTCCCCCCGGTTTCACTATCTCCATGAGCCCCTGCCCGCTGCCCCCCCCCCTCCTGCCTTCCTGTCGGTGCTGTGCGTGACAGTAGCTCACTGAGAAGTGGAAATGAGACTAGTAAACAATGATTAGCTCCAGAGACAGGGCAGGCCAGTCTACCATTGGTCCAGTGAGCTCGCCCCCCCGCCAGCACATGACATACAGGCACCATTTTTTGCCTCCGCCCCGCTGCCCCAAGCACCCTCCCCCCTGACTGCTACCCGTTCAGTCAGAGTCAATGCAGGGTCAGGGCCAACCTTTCACAGCCAGGTTACAAGGGGTAATCAAAGGCAAACACGGCAGCCACACGCAAAATGCACACATGACACCCCCACTCTACCTCCCTCTCTTCAACCCAGTCGCCCACCTTTACCATACACATGCACACAAACCCCTTCCATCCCAAACAAGCACCCCCTTCCTCAGCCACAAACCTGGCTCTAATTAGCATGATGAGGATGTGAGTAGCCACATGTGCATGAGGAGCAGGCTCATGTTAAGAGGGGGAAAGAGGTAGTGGTGGGGTTGGTGGAGTTGAGGGGGGATTCCCTCTAAAGGAATAGTGGTGAAAGAAACAGTGAGCCCCAGTGCAGGCAGTGTAGTCGAAGACATCATTATGTCTTTGGTTAACCGAGGAATCGTTCTGGGGGCTTTTGGTACTTGGCCACACCACATTGCTCAAGACAAACAGCTCTGGGGCAGAGCTCTGAAAACTCTCCCCATCTGTAAAGGACTTTTTCACGGATATCACTGTGAAAGGATGACACACAACATATAGTGTAGTCATATTATAATGTCAGTTTTACGTTTATTTTCACATTCACTTAGACCTGTTTTAGATCATTGCAAATCATGGATTGTGAATTTAAAAACTATATGAGAATTGGCAGATCTAATCATATAACCAATGGCGCGACTACCATACTGTATAACTTGTCCAGCTTCACATGACAGTAAATTCTCTTGCCTTCTTATTTTCACTCATTTCATTTCACATTAACATGAAAGTGTATTTGATAAAAAAAAACAAAAACGCACATTTAACCAGTGCTGTAAAACACATTTACTTTTACAGCATCTGCCATCTTCCTTCCACTTTTTTTATGCTGATGATGACTGCCTGTGCTGTCTGGTAGTCAAAGTTTTGTCTCCTCGACCTTAATGCCCAACTTTGGAAATGTGTCCTTTTCTTAAATTAGGTTATTACCTCCCTGCAAAAATAAACTTCACAGCTGGAGGAAAAACAAGACACAAATCTTGTCATCCGCAGTGAGATGGAGAATGTTTTGCCTTGGGAAATAACATCACATTGGGCAAAAAGTTTCATGAAATGAAAGGCTGTTTTAGCCAACAGAACTGTTTATCAGTGTAACAGTAAGAGCACATGTAAACATGGACTTTGTGACTTTTTTTTAAATTATGGATGACAAAAAATAGATAAATATGCACAATTTGTCTTCCCATTTTACTTTTGGAATCACTGCTGAGGTGGGACCCGAAGTTTGTTGTGCTATGATGTAACGTCTGGGCTCAAGCAGGGCCACGGTTTATTTCTTGGAGATAACAAGATTCAAGCATCAATAATTGATGGTTTGTCTGCTCTGAATTATTTGTTACATAAACGTTCACTTAACATTTTCTGGTTCCTTTTAAAGTTAGAATGAACAAAGGGGCTGACTTAAAGAAGAAAGTATAAAAAAAGGAATAAATGACTGAGAAAGTATTAAGCAACCACCGAGGGTGTTATATTTCTTTAGAATTTTGGACACACCAAGTGTGAAAATATATTGACTTATTATGCACATTTTTCTTTTGAACTTGAAAAGATTTCTTAAACTATTCATGCAACATGGTGAACTTGCATAATTTCTTTGGTTTCTACAGAGCTGTTGCACATGTTTACATCTGGTTTAATGCTGTGACTCCTGTCCTAATAGAAGATGCATTTAACCATTAAACTACTGCAGCATGTCAGTTAAATTGATAATGAAGTTAAATTAACTGGAAAAACACAGACAAATTCATGTCAATTAAAATGCATTTAAGCCTGCAAAGAATTTATTATATTTATATACTTTTTTATAAACTATATCTAGAATTAGACAACCATGTGCAAAAAAAAAAATTCTCAGCAAAGTACTCCCACTGACTTTTCTGCAGCCAGAAAAATAAATCAAATTACAAGGATTCGCTTTGAAAAGTACTAATTCTGCCAATCCTCCAATTAGTAAAACAAATTGGCTCGAAGCGGCTCCAGCTCAATCGGTCACCAGTTGCTGAGTGTTTGTTTTACTTCTCCCTCCCTCCCTCCCTCGCTCCCTCTTTTTCTCTGTCTCTGTCTCTGCAGAGCGGTCAGTCATGCTGCTCGCTCACGGTCTCCCTCGACGCTCCAAAGTGCGCGCCTCCAAGAGCGACCGACAGCAGAGAGATAATATAGTGGGGTCTGTAGGGCTACCACAATGGGAGGAGTATAAAAGTTATCCTGAGCCCTGCCCACTAACTGCAAAACATATAAGACGCTGGAGTGAAGCAAAAACAGGCACTAAAGCCTTAAATCTAGATGAAAGGACCAACTGATACAAAAAAGAAAGAACTTTATCATAATGACCTCACAGGCAATTAATCAGCTTATTTGAAATGTTTTTCTTAGCTTGCATGGATCCATAAGGGAATTTTTTTCTCACAAATATTCAAGCACTTAACAGACTTTTTCATTCTTGAGAGGGAAAAAAAAGTGTGCAGACACTTTGTCACAATGGCACTTGATACTGAGTTTGGTGTGAAGAGCAGCAGCATCATCAGGGAATGGAGTGGACAGGTCCATCCTGCTCTGGTTGCCTCTTTTGTTTTCCTCTTCTGTCTGGAAGCCTGTCTGTGGGTCAGAAACCTCAGGCTCAAGAGAAGACTCCCAGGACCCTTCGCCTGGCCCGTGGTGGGCAACGCCATGCAGCTGGGTCAGATGCCTCACATCACCTTCTCCAAGCTTGCCAAAAAATATGGCAATGTGTACCAGATAAGACTGGGCTGCAGCGACGTGGTGGTTTTGAATGGAGACCGGGCGATCCATCAGGCTCTAATACAGCACAGCACAGAGTTTGCAGGCAGACCAAACTTTGTCTCTTTCCAGATGATTTCTGGAGGCAGGAGTCTGACATTTACTAATTACAGCAAACAGTGGAAAGCACACAGGAAAATTGCTCAGTCCAGCCTCAGAGCCTTTTCCTCCGCAAACAGTCAGACCAAAAAAATCTTTGAGCAGCACATTATGGCCGAGGCCGCAGAGCTGGTGCAGGTATTTTTGAGACAGAGCTCTAATGGACAGTATTTTCACCCAGCTCATGAGTTTACAGTAGCTGCTGCTAATATTATGTGCGCTCTCTGCTTTGGGAGACGATATGGACATGATGACCTAGAGTTCAGGACCTTGCTGCAAAGAGTCGACAAGTTTGGAGAGACAGTAGGGGCAGGTAGCTTGGTAGATGTCATGCCCTGGCTTCAGTCCTTCCCTAATCCTGTCCGCAGTATTTATGAGGACTTCAAAAACCTCAACAAGGAGTTTTTCACTTTTGTGAAAGATAAAGTGGTGCAGCACAGAGAGTCCTTCAACCCTGAAGTGACCCGGGACATCAGTGATGCCATCATCAGTGTGATTGAACATGGAGAAGACAGCAGACTGACCAAGGAATTTGTTGAAGGTACTGTTGGGGATCTGATTGGAGCAGGACAAGACACAATGTCAACTGTCATGCAATGGATTGTCCTCCTTCTGGTCAAATACCCAGACATGCAAGCCAAGCTGCAGCAGCTCATAGACAAAGTAGTGGGCAGAGACAGATTGCCCTCCACTGAGGACAGAAGTAACCTGGCTTTCCTGGACGCCTTCATCTATGAGACCATGCGCTTCACCAGCTTTGTCCCAGTCACCATCCCCCACTCCACCACCTCAGATGTCACTATTGACAGTCTCCACATCCCCAAAGACACAGTGGTCTTCATCAATCAGTGGTCTGTCAACCATGACCCCCTGAAGTGGAAGGACCCACACGTGTTTGACCCCATGCGTTTCCTTGATGAAAACGGGGCCCTGGATAAAGACAAGACCAACAGTGTGATGATTTTTTCATCAGGTAAAAGGCGCTGCATTGGTGACCAGATCGCCAAGGTGCAGGTGTTTTTATTCACAGCGATCCTGCTGCACCAGTGCAGCTTTGAAAGCGACCCCTCTGAGATTCTCACTCTTGACTGCTCCTACGGGCTCACGCTAAAGCCTCTCCGATTCAGTGTGAGCACCAAGCTCAGGGGAAAGCTGCTTGGTTTAGTTTCCCCTGCATGAACAGCATGCCCCCACATAATGTGACTCCAGCAAACAGTTTACCACCAATGACACTTAACAGTGAGTATCTGTGTACCTGCACTAAATGGTTTTGTTGTAAGTGTTTCATATATTTAAAAGGAATATTTAATTCATATCTTGTGTTTGTTTGACTTGTTGTTGGTGCAGGGCTGAGAATATAATTTCAAAGATGTCAGCAGCAAATAGATTTAAGCTTGTGGACTGTGGGGAAGCGTGGAAAGAATTACATTTCTTCACAAAATATTATACTTGATCAGATTTTGTACATCAGTCCAGGATGTGGGCTTGTTTTACATTCACTAATTGAGCATGAAGGTATGTGTGCAAAAAAACAGCTACACTTAAGCTATAATAATTGTATATGAAATACTTGTGAATGTTGAGTCACTTGATGGCTTGTTGTTCTCATTTATTATGTGTAAAAAAATATATTTTAACTTTGCCATGTAATTCATACTTCAGGTACGGCAAAACAATATTTAAGTTTAATTACTATCTACTGTACTCGGAGCATGAGAAAATATTAAATAAAGCATCTTGATCAAAGGAAGAGAAAAATGAGCATGATTATGAAGATGAGAAGTGAGAAATAACTTTTTAACCGTGGAGCATCCACCATGGTTGAAAGGATAAGGACGAGACATCACTGTGGACCATGAACACTTAAAATGTGTGAATCCAAGACTCATTTTGTAACTGTACAAGCACTGCAACTCCAAACACATCGCACAAGTACAACAAAACACATGTGCAGAAAGTTTCTCTCACTTATAAGGCACTCTCAAAACCATGTTTGTTTACAGTACTTCTGCAAAGCTTACATGGATGTCAGTTTACTCTCATTAAGCCTCTGTGTTCAGGAATTGATGTTATAATACCCAAGGGATATGTTTTTCTGTCTGCGTCAAGGCAAAAAATATAAACTCAGAAGGCCTTGGATGTTAAAGCATTCAATCTGTGATGTCTGCTTTCACATTCAAGCCCTACTGAGGCTTTGTACAATGGAAAAATAAGCTGTTTTTGAAATGAATAAAGTGATTTGTGAAAAGTCAGTGTGTGCATTTTGATTTTGCTTTAAGAGGTACAGCAAAAACATCACAATATGCCTTTAAACCTGCTCAGGAAGGGGTGTCTCTCCTGGCTGTGATATGAAACTACATGCAGTTTCTCTCCTCCTTTAGGGCTGACAGATATTTGCCAAAAGTGTGCCATTAAGCACCAAAGGTGTTTAAATGTCTATAATTACTAATTTTTCCATGAATAGAAACCTCTGGAATATTTCATTTGTGGCTAAATATCACTTAAACCCAAGCTGATGCTTCTTAAAACTCCTCTTCTTCGTTGCACAAGCACCAAACAAGAACACATTCACAGCTGAGATCCTTTGTTCTAAATTATCTTTAAAATGACTTTATTGCAGCCACAACCCTAAGGGCTACATTATCCCTGACTCTAAAATATCTTTTATAGTTGCAATAACATTCTATATATACATTTTATGAAGCGTAATCAATTGTGCTGTTTGTATCAGCTCAGTGTTTGGATCCACAGCTTTCATTCTGATATTCAAGAACTCTTTCATTTCTGTGCACTTACAATTAACAGCATGGATGGTAATAACAAAAACCAAATCATCTTTAAAACGATCTTGGAAAATCCATTGGAAAGTCGAAGTCAGCTTTCCCATTGGAAAAACAACCCCCAGTTCATTGTACAATACTTTTAATTCTATACAAATAAAAAAGTATAAATGCCACCATATTGGTGCATGATATTCAGTTATAACAACTTCATATCAGATATTTTGTCATATTTTAGGCCATATATTGTCTGATAACTCGTTTAATGTCATGTTGCATTCTTTGGCAGCAAAACTTTAAATCTGTCATTTTTTGGCAACCTGGCCAATTAAGTATAGCAGCTCTCCTTTTCCATCATTATCCTATCCAATGCTAGAAGGAGAGGAGGTCTGAGTGGGAACAGAGCTAAGGTCTGTAGGCTGAGGTCAAAATGGGAGGGGAGAGATAATAAAAAACCTGAGTCGCTGACCACTCCCACCATAGAGATACATATAAGCGAAGTGTTAAGTCTTGAATCTGCATTCTTCTGAAGTGGTCATCTGAAGACGTGCTGCACCACTGCTAACCGCTCGAACTCTTCTCACCAGCTTCTCAGGAGGAAGGGTGAAACAGCTTATGAGGATTGCTTGGAGAGCTTTCAAGGCTATTTTTTTATTCTAATGATAATCTATAAACATTTAAGATTTTTGAATATATCTGGAACAATTGAAAGACTTGAAATGATTTCTTATATTGAGTAAATTTGATACAGCGGATGACAAACTGCACATTAAAACATAATGGCTCAAATGGATGCAGAGTTTGGCGTGAAGAGCAGCAGCATCATCAGGGAATGGAGTGGACAGGTCCATCCTGCTCTGGTTGCCTCTTTTGTTTTCCTCTTCTGTCTGGAAGCCTGTCTGTGGGTCAGAAACCTCAGGCTCAAGAGAAGACTCCCAGGACCCTTCGCCTGGCCCGTGGTGGGCAACGCCATGCAGCTGGGTCAGATGCCTCACATCACCTTCTCCAAGCTTGCCAAAAAATATGGCAATGTGTACCAGATAAGACTGGGCTGCAGCGATATTGTGGTGCTGAATGGAGACCGGGTGATCCGTCAGGCCCTGGTTCAGCACAGCGCAGAGTTTGCAGGCAGACCAGACTTTGTCTCTTTTCGGTCTGTCTCAGGAGGAAAAAGCTTGACTTTCACAAATTACAGCAAACAGTGGAGGATGCACAGGAAAATTGCTCAAACAACAATCAGAGCATTCTCATCTGCCAACAGCCAAACAAAAAAAGCTTTTGAGCAGCAAATTGTGGCCGAAGCAACAGAGCTAGTTGAGATTTTCCTTGAACTGAGCGCTCAGGGCCAATATTTCAACCCTGCTCATGAGCTGACTGTAGCTGCTGCAAACGTGATTTGTGCCTTGTGCTTTGGAAAGCGCTATGGACATGATGATCTTGAGTTCAGAGCCTTGTTGCACCAGATAGATCAGTTTGGACAGACTGTAGGGGCTGGCAGCTTGGTTGATGTAATGCCCTGGCTTCAGTCTTTTCCCAATCCTGTACGAAGTATCTTCAAGAATTTCAAATACTTGAATAAAGAGTTTTATATGTTTGTGAAAAGCAAGGTGGATGAGCACAGACAGACTTTTGATCCAGATGTAACGCGGGATATCAGTGATGCCATTATTGGTGTCATTAAAGAGGCTGAAAGTGACACCGAGCTCACCAAAGATCACACAGAGGCGACGGTGGCTGATTTGATCGGTGCAGGTATGGACACCGTCTCCACTGCTCTTCACTGGATTGTCCTCCTGCTGGCTAAACACCCTGACATTCAAACCAAACTCCATGAGCTCATTGACAAAGTGGTGGGGCGACACAGGCTGCCATCTGTCGAAGACAGAGCACATATGCCTTACCTGGACGCCTTCATCTATGAGACCATGCGCTTCACCAGCTTTGTCCCTGTCACCATCCCCCACTCCACCACCTCTGATGTCACAGTCAGCGGTCACAGCATCCCTAAAGACACAGTGATCTTCATCAATCAGTGGTCTGTCAACCATGACTCCTCAAGGTGGAAAGACCCTGACATATTTGACCCCTCCCGCTTCTTGGATGAAAATGGCTGCCTGGACAAAGATCTCACCAACAATGTCATGATCTTCTCAGCGGGGAAGAGAAGATGTATTGGTGACCAGGTTGCCAAAGTTGAGATATTTTTGTTCTTTGCAATTTTACTCCATCAATGTAGCTTTGAAAAGTGCCCAGATAAGGACTTCTCCCTAGACTGCTCATATGGTTTAACACTGAAGCCTTTAGACTACAAGATCACTGCCAAACTCAGGGGAGAACCACTTAAAATCCAGTAAAAAGCTGTTTGATTATGTGTTCTCCAATAAAACAGGTATGTGTTCTAACATAAGCCTTTACATCTTGAAGCAATCAGAACTTTTTTTTAAAAAACTGAAGATTGTAACCTGAATTCAGATCAGCTTATGTGTAAAAAAAATAAAAAAATAAAGCTCCCTGTAAACTGCACCATGTTATTTATTTCACTCTTTAACTCTGAGTTAATGATGAAACAACATTAAAGAAAAAGATGTACCTAATTATACATGGGTGTTTAGTGGTAATCCCACTAAACTGCTAAATAAATTGGTGAGAAGGGGGGGGGGAGATCACTTTTTTATTTTTTGTTTGCTAACAGGAAGTAATCATGTGCCAGCTGTGTGGTTTCACCCAAATGCACATATATCTTTGTGTGTCAGAGCTTAATCCAAATAGAAGTAATGTGCATTCATGTATTAATCACACATAGAAATCATGTACTCTAATAACAACTCATGTAACCTGTGTAAAAGTCACTCATTTATATCTTGGTTATTCTATATTCTTCTTCTGCTACAAATAATTGACTACTGTACAACATTATTTGGGAAGATCTCACTGCCCGAATGATAAGCAGCAGGGTTAGAATTGCTAAATAATATTTTGTAATGAATGTAATCCAGTGTGAGTTGGTGCTCTACTGTGTGACTAGAGCCTTGAATGTACAATAAACATTTTGTACTGATGAATATCAGAGTCCTTGGGGTGTATCAGCAGCAGGGTTGAGAATTACAAGACCAGGAGAAGACACAGAGATAATAATAGATGCTGATGTCTGGTCTCTGTGTTGTTGTGAAACATTAATGTGGGTAACAGTCTTTGCATGCTCTTGTTGGAGAAACCTAACATGGAGGCTGTGAATATTTAACATGGATTGTTCTGTGCTTTGGCTGTTGTTTTTGTCTGAATATTTTGGTTTCGGGAAGCAGGTCAAATTTAACAGCCAATATTTCAGGAAAGTCCAAAAAGTGAGCACATTTTGTACAGCAAAACACTACAGCTAATATCATCTTGTACTTTTTAAGTGACCTTAAATGAGAACCTCTTGACTTAACCTAAAAATTGCAAAGAATAATTAGTCATAGCTGACCTTTTTCTGCACATTTAAGATGAAAAACTTTCATTGACCATATTGTACTTGTTTACAGGTTCAAGATTTTATCTTGGGATTCTACCAGAATATCCTTGCGTGTTTTCATGTTTAAAAACACACACATGTACACATGCATTGCTACAACACCTGTGGTATTACTTCCTGTCACTTTAATGACCCCTGCTGAAAGGCTCAATCTACTCAGATTGGTTATTAAAAAAAATTTGATGTTCAAAATCAGCCAATAAGGAGGGATTATAAAAATGTGTTTTATTGGGAAGTTGAATGAAGACATTCATATAGTCAAATCTAAGGAAAAGTTACCTTATATGACTATCAATTACCAGTAACTGGCATTCAAACTAATATAAACCACTTTTCTTTGGTATTGTGCAAGATGTGGGAATTAATTATTACCCCCACTTTTTGATTTTCAATGAAAATCAAAAGAAGGTCACACCTCTTAAATTCTCCCGTTTAACCTACTTTCCATATTTTGTGAAAATCTAAGAGACACAATGCTCCACATTTATCTTTTATACATTTGTCCTCCTTGCCGCCTGAATAAGTGAATCTTGAATTTACCTGAGTGCTCGCGGGAGCAGCACTGCGGCTAAACTAGTTTTTGCTTGGGGGCAGGCCGAGGACATTCTGTACTTTTACAGGCTCTGACACTGCAAGGACCCAAGAGGATGGAATGGGCTGTCTAACCTCCCCCGTTTCTATCAATGCTTCCCAAAACATTCATGAAATGTGTCCAGCTGAAAGACTCCCTTTCACCCTAACCCACCCACATACCCCACAGCCCTTGGCCTGCCGCGTTTTGCTTCTGAAAGGAAAACAGAAAAAGTATACCGGCCGACAGTTTTTCAGCTCTGAGGTTATTCACATTCGGCACTTACACACAGCCACAGAGTGACCTCCTTCAAAACCTCCTCTGGTACCCCCTCCTGTCCAAAATCTCCTCTGCTCTGCTTGCTGTCACTGTTTTGGAGTTGACATACAATGAGGTAAGATTTCTTAGAAGCAGACAAATGCAGCTCTCCAGAAAATCTCACCTTTTGTCCAGTGCTATTACTTACACACACAGTGGACATAGTGTGTTAGTTTTGGCTACAAGAGGTCTTACAAGAGGTCTTATTCAGCCTCTCTCCCTTAAAATGCTCCCTGAACACTACTATTCATACTGACTCAAAACATCCAATACGTAGACAGACCATTATTAATTTAGGTATCCATGTAAACATTTTTCATAAAACATAAAGAAATTAATGCAAAATCAACTTTTCTGTGATTTTCTTCTCAGCATAGATGTGATATTTTTGCACCAAACAGCCTCAACGTTCTATCCGCTTAAGTATTTGCACAAGATTTGCACATAAAAAAAAAGTTTATTGAAGCACTCTGACTGCCAGCCACTTGAATATTCCTGCCCTTTTTAAACAAGTGGACCATCTTTGAAAGCAGGTCTCAACCTAAATTCAAATATCAAGAAC